>MU227313.1:1612398-1644057 GCA_018584345.1 Thuja plicata | reverse complement strand
ATATATATATATATATATATAATAGACCTTGTCAATTCGGCCTCCATAACCTTCCAACTAAATAATAAAACTCAAATATGTCAGCCTCATATGCCCAATTAAACATAAAATGTAATCATCTGTTATTAGGCTGACACAAACTGTTTAACTCGGTCAATACTAAAATTCTTCAACGCCTGAACAACACTGTAATGCTCGAGTGAACTCAGTCAACACTAAAATTCTTCAATACCCAACTGAACTTGAAGAACACTAAGATTCACTTGGCATACACTAACTGTTCTTAGTTTGACTATAGACATTTGTGTAACATCATTACATAAGTGAAAATACATGTGTAACATCAATGACAATACACAATTAAATAATTGTCATCAACAATCTCCCTCTTTGGCATTGATGGAAACAGAACATATCATAGTACAAATAATTTTAGAGCAACAATAAGATGAATCAAATTTCATTAATGTCTTTAGCTTCATTCTGATTCACATCCATAAGAATCCTTCTGTCAACAATAACTGAGATAAAATTCTCCCTCTTACATCTTTCTCTATCTTTGATAAAATTCTCCCTCTGTCATCAATCTCTCGATCAATAATCTTTACTGTCATACAATAATCTCTCCCTCTTTCACTGATCATTATGACATTGTTAATCTCTCCCTCTTTGACAACCAATGCCAAAGATACCAACATCAAGTTGTAATGTACCTAAATACACTGATTCATATGCAATGAGCTCTGATAATGTGCATCAACATGTTTGATGTATTCTGTAGCTTGGTTGATGCATCACTAAATTGTTCTTTAGTGAGCCTCAGTTAGGGGAATCACCCCTAAATTTCCTCTGAGATACAAGAATGCATCCTTAGGTAAAGGCTTGGTGAATATGTCTGCAACTTGTTCTTTAGTATTCACATATTCCAACCTCACTTCTTTGTTCTAAACCAATTCTCTCAAGAAGTGATACTTTATTGCAATATGTTTTTTCTTGGTATGCATAATAGGGTTCTTTTAAATTTTGATAGCACTAGTGTTGTCACAATACATAATAACTGGTTCTTTGATTTCTTCCTTCATACCTGACAACTGTTTTAACCATATGATATTTGAACTATTGATTGCTGCAGCAATGTATTCTGCCTCTGCTATAGACTGAGAAAAGCAGTTCTATTTCTTACTAGTCTAGGAGACTAACCTATTTCCAAGAAAGAATTCTCCACCACTTGTGCTTTTCCTATCATCAACACTTCCTTCCCAATCAACATCAGTAAAAGTCCTGAAGTCAAAGTTTCCTCCTTTCTTATATCGTAATCCATAATCTTCAATGCCTTTAAGGTATCTCATAATACTTTTGATAGCCATCAAATGATTTTCCCTAGGATTAGCTGAAAACCTTGTAACAATACCAACTGCTAATGCAATATTAGGTCTGGTGTGAACAACATATTGTAGTTTACCAATCATGGACCTATAGGTAGCCTAATTGACCTCCTTTGAATCATCATCCTTAGACAACTTATGTCCAGTAGACATAGGTGTACCAACTGGTCTGGAATCTTCCATTCCAAATTTCTTCAGTATCTCTTTGATGTATTTTGACTGAGTAATGTAGATACCATCCTTCATCTATTAAACTTGTAAACCAACAAAGAATTTGATTTCACCAAACATAGACATCTCAAATTCCTTACTCATAGCTACAGAGAATGCTTTGTATAAATCATCATATCCAGAGAAAAATATATCATCAACAAATATCTCTGGTAATAGTATCTTTTCTTTAGGGACTTCTTTGATGTACAAGCTACTATTATCATTAGTTCTCTGAAATCCAATACTTACTAGATAACCATGTAGTCTTTCATACTAGGCTCTTGGGGCCTGTTTTATTCCATACAAGGATTTGTGCAGTTTGCAGACCATATTCCTCTTATTAGGATCTATAAAACCTTCAGGTTGCTCAATATAGACTTATTCTTCTAGGATTCCATTCAAGAATGCATACTTTACATCCATTTGATATACCTTGTATCCTTTCTTTGTAGCATATTCCAGAAGAGTTTTGACTCCTTCAAGTCTTGCAACAGGAGAAAAAGTTTCTCCATAATCAAAACCCTCTTCTTGAGAACAACCTTTACATACTAATATGGCTTTATTTTTAGAAACTTCACATTTTTTCAATCATCTTGTTTCTTAAAACCCACTTAGTACCAATTACATTCTTAGCTTTAGGTCTAGGTACAAGAGTCCAGGTCTTGTTCTTTTCTATCTTCTCAATTTCTTCATTCATTGATTCTATCCAACTTTCATCATTCAATGCATCATTGATAGATCTAGGTTCAATTTAACTAAGCAAACATGTACCTTTAATTTTGTTCCTTGTCATTATACCTTCTATCTGATCTCCAATTATTTTCTCAGGTGTATGATGCCTTCTGACATATTTGGCAAGTACATGATCCTTCCTTTTTAATTCTGGGCTTGCACCACTATGTTCACCATGCTCAAATATTCTGTCATGTTCTTCTGTTTGATGCTCAAGTTCCACTGTCTGAGACTCAGGTGTCATTATTTGTGACTCGGATCCCTCTGTCTGAGACTTAGTTCCTTTTGTCTGTGATTCAGTTTTCTCTGCTAGAATCTTGGGTTGCACAGTTTGTACTACAATTTGTACTGATGATTTCAATGGTTGACAGGATTGCTATCCAATAACCATTGCTTGTGTCTTAGGTATAGTATCAGGTTCATAGTACACAAAGTTTTTGTAGTCCTCAGGCTCTTTACTACTTTGTTCTTCACATCTTTCTGCAAGCTCATCAATCCTTACATGTACACTTTCTATGACTTTGTGAGTAGCAAGATTCAAACATTTATATGCTTTACTTTTACAGGAGTAGCCTAGGAATATGCCTTCATCTCCTTTTACATCAAATTTTCCATTTCTTTCTTCTTTTAAGATATAACATCTACTGCCAAATAATTTGAAATAATTAACATTAGGTTTATAGCCATACCATAATTCAAAAGGTGTCTTGTCAGTACCTTTCTTCAGTTGAACTCTGTTCAAGGTGTGAATTGTTGTGCTGATGCCTTCCTTCCAGTATTTGGTAGCAACATTCTTTTCAATCATTAGGGTTCTTGCACAATCTATGATGGATTTGTTTCTACTTTCTACTATTCCATCTTTATGTTGTGTACTAGGGGAAGATACTTGTCTTTTGATTCCTCTTTCATTGCAAAATTCATTGAATTCCTTTGAAATAAATTCTCCTCCTCTATCAGATCTTAGACACTTCAGTTTCTTTCCTGTTTCCTTTTAAACTCTGGAAAGGTACCATTTGAATTTCTAAAAAGCTTTTGATTTTTCTTTGAGAAACATAACAGTCATCATTCTGGAACGATCATCAACAAATAGAATGCAATACTTCTCTATAGTGTAACTTGTTGTTCCAATTGGTCCACAGAGATCAGCATGTACCAATTCCAAGACTTCTTCAATATTATAGTTCTTTCTCTTGAAACTAGATTTTCTCATCTTCCCAATTTGACATTTTTTGCATGTTGCTAATTTAGGTTTCTTTAAAATATGAATACCTCTTACTCTTATGTTCTTGCTTATGTTAACCAGGTTATCAAAGTTCACATGACACAACCTTTTATGCCATAACCAACTTTCTTCTACTTATGCAATAAAACATGAACTTTTATTGAGATCAAGATAAAATAGATTACCTTTTGTTTGCTTTCCAGTTTCAACTAGGTTTCCTTTACCATCCAGGAGCTTGGCCTTACCATTCATGAATTCTACCTTGGGACCAATGTTATTCAGTTGTGCCACACTTATTAGATTCCTCCTTAGTCCTTCAACCCAATAAGCATTATCACATTTAGTTCCTTCAGTTAGAGAAATACAATCTTTTCCCTTCACATAGAAAGGCTCATTATTCTCAAAACTGACACTCCCACTATCATAGTTCTCAAGAGTTTAAAACTTTGTTTTATCACCAATCATGTGGTGAGAACAACCACTGTCAATTATCCAAGTGTCATTTTTGCTAATATGAGAGAACAGTGCAGTATTTTCATCATCTTCATTATTTGACTCATCCTTAATAGAAATGTAAACCATTTAATCTTCATCTTCATCACTATCAAAATCTTTAGCAATATAACAAGATTTCTTACCTTTGTCCTTGTAGTTTTTGTAACTCTTGAAATCTTTCTTGCCTTTATTTTTGTTGAAATTTTTCTCATATTTGTCATCTTTGTTGGGACACTTAGCAACAATGTGACCAACCTCATTACATGAAAATGAAATCAATGGTATTCTTCATTTGTACTGTCCTTTTCCTTTTGTAGCTCTCCTTGTAAGTAGTACTTCAATGATTTCCATATCTTCATCTCCAGATTCATCATCAATGTCACTATAATTATGTTTATTTTTAGAGTATCTATCCTTATTTCCAAGGTTTGGTTTAGCTTTGAATGCAGACTCAAGATTGCTAGTGCTAGGAGAATATTTGTCAAAATTGTCTAGCTCAAATGATGATAGCCTTCCAATCAATGCATCTAGAGATATGTTATTACTGCACCTCATCTCTTGAATAGCTGAAACTCTAATTGCATAGATAGGAAGTAAAGTTCTCAATACCTTACTAACCACTGTAGTATCTTCAATCGTTCCACCTATGGATCTGATGGCACTTACACTTTTCTTGATTATGTCATTGTATTTTGTAATGTTTTCTCCTTCTTTTATTTTCATCATATCAGACTGACCTCTGAGACTTTCTTCTTTGGCTCTCTTTACATTTGCATCTCCTCTATGAATATCATGTAGTTTGTTCCACATATCAAAGGCAGTAGGAAAGTCCTTGACTTCATCAAATTCTGAGTAGCTGAGTGAAGAAGCTATATCAATCATCATTATATTATGATTCTTCTCATCCACCATCTATTCTATAGTAAAAGGTACAGGTGGTTCCACATATTTTTTTTATCCAGGAATTGCAGACCACTATCTCCAATAGTAGATAAATGTAGCTTCATTAGTTCCTTCCATGTTTGAAAGTTGTCTTTGTTAAGCTTGGGGATCTCCCTTCTATATGACATCTCTGATCTTTAGCTTAGGCTTTTAAACCTTTCCTGCAAGCACTTGATGCTATGATACTAATTGTTGGAAATGAGATGAGTAACTTAGAGGGGAGGGGTGAATCAGTTACTACAAAACAAATCCAAGTCCCTTAGATGTCTTAAACAAATCAGTCACTATTTCTCAGTCAACAAAGATATTTCACTGTCACTCTGTTAACATAGAAAGTATTAAGATATTAACTGTGATTATCTTTATTAATTAATTTGCAGAAACATAAACCATAAAGAAAATTAATTGTACACAGATAACACCGAGATTTAATGTGGAAACCCAATATGGGAAAAACCATCAATTGCAACTAGTTACTGATTTTCACTCTTCTAAAGTGAGCCCTATTAGGAGCCAACCCTGTTAAAGGTTACAATAACACACTGTTAGTTGTGACCCTGTTAGAGGATTTAATCGCCATGTAAGGAGTGGCCTTGTTAGAGTTCTTCAAACACTTCAATATAGAAATGTCACCTTGTGAGAGGATTTAAAAAAGATTGTTAAGTCTACTCTGTTAAGAGATTTGAATCACTGCTACAATTGTTAGAAAGTAACAATCGATTGACCTGATTGTATATGGAACTGCCTTTGCTAATTCAAATCTTGCTCTTTTTGTAAACTGGATCCTCACTAATCAAATGTTTTATTGCAGATCTGTCTAGATGATATGTCTTTAATCAGAATCCCATCTGATTTTGCCTCTACTCTTCATATCATGTTCATACACTAATTCAATTACATCACACATTCACACACTTTTCAATCCAAATTTGACCTTTTATATATATAATAGACCTTGTCAAGTCAGCCTCCATAACCTTCCAACTAAATAATAAAACTCAAATCCGTCGACCTCATATGCCCAATTAAACATAAAATGTATTCATCTGTTAGTCGGCTAACACTAACTATTTAACTCAGTCAATACTGAAATTCTTCAACGCCTGACCAACACTGTAATGCCCAAGTAAACTCGGTCAACATTGAAATTCTTCAATACCTGACTGAACTCAGAGAACACTGAGATTCACTTGGCATACACTAACTGTTCTCAGTTTGACTATAAACATTTGTGTAACATCACTACATAAGTGCAAATACATGTGTAACATCAATGAAAATACACAATTGAATAATTGTCATCAACAAAGTTGATGCTATAAGGTAGTGATCCTTTTTGTAATTGTGTTTGAGTAGTGAGCTCTAGGTAGTGTGCTTCAATTCAAGTGCATTTCCCTTTTGTAATACTCCTAACAGGGTAAAATACATTTTATTAAGTACATTCATCTTATGGGTTCAATCCCCACCATGGTTTTCCCCTAACAAGGTTTCCACATAAAAAAACTTGGTGTTATGTGTTGCTTATTGTGTTGATACCTTTCTCTCATGTCTATCATTTAGATTTGATATTTAAAGTTTGTTAGTTGGTAAAATTTTATTGATATTGTGACATAACTTATTCAACCCCCTCCTCTCACTTGTGTGTGTGCTTCTTAAGGTCTAACATTGTAGAACTATTTGCAAATGTTGTATATTTTCCTCCTTGTTTCTAAAATATATCAAGATATCATCTAAGAATACTAGAACAATTTTTTTGAGCCAATCATGAAATACACTTCTCATTAAATTCATGAACACAAATTAGGTATTGGTAAGACCAAAGGGTAACATAGTGAGCTTGTAGTGCCCATAGCAAGTTCCGAGTGTTGTCTTTTGAATTTCTCATCTCTAAGTCTTAATTTATGGTCACTTGACTGTAGTTTTGGAGAACACTATAGTCCCTCACATTTTATCAAATAGATCATCAATGTGTGAAAAAGGATACTTGTTTCTTATAGTTACTTTATTCAGCATTATGTAATCTATACACAAGTGAAGGATACCATCCTTATTTTTTATAAATATTATAGACTCCCCCCCATGGTGATACACTGGGTTTTATCAACCCCTTGTTCAAAAACTCTTGCAACTGTGCCTTCAATTCCATGAGTTCCACAATTTTTGTTCTATAAGGAGCCTTTGATATTCAATCAACTCCTGGTACTAATGTAATGGATAAATAAAAAATCCTTCTGGGAGGTAGTATTGGAAACTCTTGAGGATGTACATCCTAATAATCTCGAAGATAATGATATTTATTCTCAAAGGAATCTTCTTGGTTAACTCTCCTCTTTGTTTCTATTTCACTTTCATCCCTTGTTTAATATATAAGCATGTCATCATGGTAGATAATTTCCTTAGTCTCATTCAAATCTTCCATTTAAAAATAATAATAATTTGCAATGCTTCTTTTACCGCCCCTTAATTTTATTGTAGAGAGTAGTCTCATCTTGACCTCATGTTGGATGCCTTGTAAGTATACCTAATTTCCTAGGTTTCCTAAGCACTCTACTATTTTGGCTGAACAATCATCCCTAACTTTGTGCTTCTATAACTAGTTCATTCTTAAGATTCTATCATAAGAGCCTAAGGATGCCACAAAAATGTCCACTATTGTTGTGAATACTGGAAGTTTAACCTTGGATTCAAACAAACACTACTCTACTTGAGCTCTTAACTAGTTTTCATATTCTATTGATCACAAATTATGATAAGCTATAAATGAATGAATGTTTGATATGATAAGTTGATGATGACCGAGATGCAAAAGTGAATGAAAGACATTAAATCAGTTAATGTAATGTATTGCCAATGATGTCAAATTGATATAATTTGATTGGTCATACACATATTGTCATAGAATTCAAGAGTTGAAGAGACAAAGTTTATGTTATCGATAAAACATAAAAAGACAGTGTACACCAATTGACAGTAAACACTGACAGACAATGCACACTGACGGACATAAAACACCAAGAACTTCATAGTGTATACCAAGCACTGCAGTAACCGAGCATAAATGAAGTTGTTACCAAGGACAACTAGAGTCAATGACCGAGCTAACTAAAAGTTGATCACCAATCACAACTGAAGATAGAGAACGACAAAAACACTTTGCTGGCAGGAGCTATATTTAGACATAACTGATTGATTGCTTTATTTCCATCGATCAGTTGAACTAAAACAAAAAGGAGATTTAAAGCATAGATAATAAGGAGAGATTTATGGAATAAATATGAAGGAGATCTTCACAGATTAGAGAAAGCATGGAGAGCTTTATAGATCAAGAAAGTGATCTACGATGAAAACAAGAAGATTAAATGGATAAATCATGTCTATATAAAGAGACAAGAAATTCATTACAAAGAGAGGAATGCTGAATATAATTCTGATGAAGATAGAAGTCTTTATGCAGATCTAATCATACAAGCTGAAGAACAAAGCCAAATAATTCTATAGACATCAAGAAACAAAGGACAGAGCAGTCACCAAGCAGAAAGAAGAAAGAAGGGGAGCAAAGGAATTGAAGAGAACATTGAATAGAGAGGTATTTTGTGGACTAACAATAGATCTGAAAATCTGTAAGTTAAAAGTTGTATTATTGAACAGATCATTTATTGTTTTAGTTTAACCATTGATTCATAAAATATCTTAATCGAGTGGGATTTAACCATCCTTATTGTATTGAGATACTCAAGAGTATCAAAAGGTTTTATTATTGACAACATAATGAATTGTAGGTCAAAAGACAAACTATTAGTTTTAAATCCTCTAACAATGTCACACTTAATAGTGTGTTTATAACCTTTAACAAGGTTGGCTCTTCACCGAGCTCACTTCAGAAGAGTGAAAATTTTGGGTTACTGGTCCCAAGTGGTTTTTCCCTTAACAAGGTTTCCACATTAAAATCCATGTGTCAAATGTGTATATGGTTCATTGATTTGATGTTTTTCTTTACATATTACAAATTGGATTGGTTAGTAAACACTAAGTTTAATTGCTGCTACTAGGTAAAGGCTAGAAAAAGATAAACAATATATCTTACCGAGCAGTATATATTTGTTAGAATAATGTAAGGCATACATCTTGAAGGACTGAAAGATAACTAGAGGATATTATATTTGTGATATAATTTTTGGCTGGATTATTGCAATTATTTTTAAGGCCACTGATTCATCCCCCCTCTCTGTTATTCTAACAATTGGTAGCAGAGCTTTGATGCTTGGAAGAGAGTTTAGAGACTCAAGATAAAGATCACAAGATGAGTAAAAGGGATGTGCCTAAGTTGAACAAGGAAAACTTTGCATCATGGAAAAGTAGGATAAGACTCCATCTATTAGGTATTGGAAATTATGTCACACAATACTTGGATACTGAATATGTTGCACCTAATGGACCTCTAACTATTGATCAATTGAGAGAAAAACATGAACACAATTATACAATGATAGAAATTGCTTCTTCAGTATTCGATGTTGAATTTGAAGATGTCAAATCATGCACCACTGCAAAGGAAATGTGGGACAAACTCAAGCTAGTACAGGGAGGAGATACCAATATGCTGAGAGCTAAAGCTGAAAGCCTAAGAGGAAAGTTTGATGACATAAGAATGAAACAAGGAGAGAACATCACTCAGTATAGTAGTAGAATCAAAGAAGTTGTTAATGCTATCCGAGGAGTAGGAGGAGTACTTGAGGAAGAAACAATAGTAAGTAAAATTCTAAGAACTGCTTGTTTATGCTATTAGAGTATCTGCAATTCAAGAAATGAGAGAAGTAGAAAATAATAATGTTACTCTTGATAGTTTGTTTGGTAGAATTATTTCATTTGAGATGAACAACTATGACAACAATGTCTTACCAACTATTGAGTCTGCATTCAAATCTTCTCTGAAAATAAGAAAATCTAGTCATAAACACACTATGAGAAATGATAGTGAAAGTGAAAGTGATGAACAAGAACTTGATGAAATTGAAGCACTAATGGATAGAATATTGCAAAGAGGTAAAGGAAGATACAAAGGTAAATTACCATTGTTCTATTTTAATTGCAAAGAAATTGGACATTTTTCTGCTAGATTCCCTAACAAGAGAAAGGATGAAAGAAATAATGACAAATCTTATGAAAAGAAGTTGGACAGAAGTGATGACCGAGACTATAGAATAAACTGACACTCTGATAGTAGAGATAACCGAGACTAAAAGGACAAGGGAAAGAAGGCTTGTTACCTGGTTAAGAAGAAATCTGAAAATACTGACACCGAGTCTGATGAAGATGTTGAAGTAGTTTTTCTTGCTATGAAGGGTGATTCAGACAAAGAAGAAAGGTATGTTGAAACTGAACTCATATCTAAAGTTATCAAAAATGATGTCTGGATTATTGATAGTGGCTGTACTCACCACATGACTAGAGATAAAGAGACTGGAGATAAAGAAAATTTTGAAACTTTTAAATATTATAATGGTGGATCAGTTAGGATGGGTAATGACTCACCTTGTCCACCTGAAGGAAAAGGAACCATCATGTTGAATAATCTGATCAGATGTGAAAATGCATATTAGGTGAAAGGATTTAACTATAATCTATTGAGTGTTTCAAAGCTCAATAACACAAGACACCGAGTTGCATTTGAGAACAAAAAGGTAAAGATCTATAATGGACTAGGAAAGTTGATCGGTACTAGTGAACAAAAAAAAGGTAACCTATTCTATCTTGATAATATTGAGACCAATTATTTATTGGCTAGAAATGAAGACATTTGGTTGTGGCATAAAAGGTTATGTCATGTGAATTTTGACAACATGGTTAGGATAAGCAAGAAAATAAAAGTAAGAGGCTTACCGAGTATGTCAAATCCCGACCATGTCATGTGCAAGAATTGTCAAAAAGGAAAAATGATAAAGTCTAGTATCAAGAGAAAAACAAACACATCTACTGCTATTCTAGAGTTAGTCCATATTGAATTATGTGGACCAAGGAGAACAAAGAGATATTATGGTGATAGATACTTCATTCTATTTGTTGATGACTATTCTATGATGATGACTATCATGTTCTTAAAAGAGGCTGAAGCATTTAATATGTTCAAATGGTATAAAGCTAAAGGTGAAAAACAAAGTGAAAAAGAACTAAAATGTCTAAGATCAGACAGAGGAGCAAAATTTATTTATGATGAATTCACTAACTTTTGTAATGAGCATGGAATTACAAGACAAGTTTCTGCACCAAGAACACCATAGAAAAATGGGATTGCTAAAAGAAGGAATAGATCAATTGTTGATTGTGCCAGCATACTGATGATTGAAAAAGGCATCACACAAATATTCTAGAGAGAAGCTGTAAGTACTACTGTCTATACATTAAACCGAGTTCAATTGATGAAAGACACCAATAAGATACCTTATGAGCTATGGTATGAATACTCACCAAATGTGAGTCACTTTATAATTTTTGGAAGTCAATGTTATATATTGAAATATGATAGAAATGGGAAACTTGAATCTAAACGTGATGAAGGAATATTTCTAAGATATTCTACCAAAAGCAAAGATTATAAATGTCTTAACAAATCTTCTAACAAAACCATTGAAAGTGCAAATGTTAAAGTGGATGAATTTGCTGAGAAAAATGATGAGGAAAGTAGAAAGGAATCAGAATATTACAACATATTTGTCTACATTGATGAACCTGACACCTTTCCCAAGAAATAGTGTAACGCTACTGAGTGACAGAACGATGCAACCGAGAAACAGGCTGCACACACTGCGAATCAGGAAAATGCTCACAATGATGAACCGAGCGATGAAGATCAAAATGAAGGTCAAAATGATGAAAAAAGATCTGAACCTATACTTGCTAGATATGTCAGAAGACACCATCCACATGAACATATCATTGGAGACAAAAGAGTTGGAATGGAACAAGAAGTAAGTCACTTAACACTAGATGTTTGATGTGTGATTTTGAGCCTATATCTGTTAATACTGCACTTGAGAATTAAGAATGGGTTAGTGTAATGAATGAAGAGATTGATCAGATTGAGAAGAATAAAACATGGAAATTAGTACCTAGACCGAGTGACAAAAATGTCATTGGTACCAAATGGATATTTAGAAACAAACTGAATGAGAATGTAGAATTCACTAGAAACAAAGCAAGACTAGTATGCACAAGAATAAGGTATTGACTATGGAGAAACCTTTGCACCCGTTGCTAGACTAGAAAGAGTAGGAATTCTACTTGCTTATGTTGCTTTCAAAGGATTCAAAGTATACCAAATGGATGTCAAATCAACATTTCTGAATGGAATACTAGAAGAGGAGGTATACATTGAACAACCTGAAGGGTTTTTTGATCCTAACAAGAGGAAAATGGCTACACAAATCCTTGTATGGATTAAAACAAGCACCAAGAGCATGGTATGAAATAATTCAATCTTATCTCATTAATATTGGATTTGTAAGAACACTTGATAACAGTAATGTATATTTAAAAGGAGATACTGATGATAAGATTTTGATTGCTGAGATATTTGTTGATGATATCATATTTGGAGGTAATGATATGTTACGTAAGTCATTTGCTAACGAAATGAGAAAAGAATTTGAGATGTCAATGTTTGGAGAGATCAAATTTTTTCTTGGTCTATAGATTCTACAACAGGATGAAGGCATCTACATCACGCAATCCAAATACATCAAAGAAGTTATGAAGATATTCAAAATGGAGGACTCCAAACCAGTTGGAACACCTATGGAAACCAGATGAAAACTGACAAAGGTAGTGTTAATGTTTGTAGCTTCAGTCTTATGATCATTAGAATACATATAATATATGTTGATTAATAATAATATAATATATATGTTATATTATTAATCATATGAAACATAATATTTAATATTAAGTTATTAAATTATTCTTAATAAATAATTGATTAACGTAACATTATAAGATTCATTAAATTATAATTAATGGGAAGAGGCATGTCCTTTCTTATAAATAATAATGAATAGACATGTCCCATGAAGGGACATGTCTCTCCTATCCTCATTCCCAATATAAATGAAAGAGAGATTATTGCATTTGGAAAACACATACAACATAGAGTGCTATTACATTTGCAGCTCTATCCTAAAACTTAACATGGCATCAGAGCCGTGTAGGCGCACTTTTAGTACGCCAATTTTAAAAATTTTGAAATCGGTTTTCCGTAATGTGTTCTCCATTTTTCCTAACAATGTTTTTGTGAAGGATGAAGATCAAAGTTCTAATGCAGATGTGAGAGTTCCTATGTCCCAATTCATGTTCATTATTTCAAAATCCAAATTTCCTCAAGCTCCTCAAATGGTTCTAATTGTTAGAGATAATGCAACTTGTTCATAATATATTTCAACTAGCGGATTAAATTTCTGTTGATCATAAAGCCTAGCATGAAGATAAGCATTGTAAAAAAAGACTTGATGAAGAGTAAGAAAGTGAAGTCATGAAAGATCCAATTGCTAAAATAACTATGCTAAGAAATCGACTGAAGCAATAATAAATTCAATGTGAAAAATTGCAAAGAGGAGGAAAATATGCTTTTTCGCAGCCAAAGTTGTGTTTTCTGTAAAAAGAGGCTAATGTCATGTTTCCCAAAAAGGAAGAATAAATTTTCATGTTTTCCATCTTGGAAGTGGAAAATGACCTCCAGTAGTCATTTTTTGCCAAGGGAGAAGTCCAAGTTCACTTTTCAGCTAGCGCACTCAAATGGTGATTTTCCGCTAAGAAAGCGCATTTTCAAAATTCAGAGGATGAAGCAGCAACAACTAAACTTGGAAATGATTGTGGATCATGGTATTAATGTGACCCCTGACCCAGTCTATGTTGATACATCATGACAAAATAATATAAAGCAGAAAATGTGAATGGAGAAGTCAAATATGTAAAATCTGATATGAGGAAGCAAGTGAATGCATAGAACACTTAAGACATTGTCAGAGACTCTCATATAATCATTATGAAATGTAATTAAAAAGGGATGATCATCATGCCTGACTATGTTGAAGACTCCTCATGGCATACACATGAAAATCTCGAACTCAACAAATGTACATCCCAACCACTCAGGTTTGGTGATTAAAGAGGTAACCGCAGAGCACATGAGCTAAAAATGATCTTCCCTCGACCAGAAGCAAGGCATCGAATGTATAATAAAGCATATGATTGCATAAAATATGGAAAGTGTTTGAATTATACATAATCATGTAAAAAATCTTACTTGAAGCCGCAACCTCTATTTCAAGTATCAAGTATCCAAGGGCTCGAAAGAAGAATTCCCACGTCGAGTGCAAAGAAGAAGCGTACCAATTGATTGATGAGAGGTCCACACCTTGGTAAGGACTAACTATTGATGATGCTTGCATGCAGGGATCAATTCAAATGATCAATTTGAAGCTGATATGAAGAATAGCATGGGTGTTCATTAGACAATGGCCTATACTTAAAAAAATGAAAAATGATAACATCATTTGGCCCGACTCTATGAAAATGTTATGTGCCTTATGGATAGCATGAAGAATGAAAAAAAAGAGTTGGGGTGGAGATGTTTTTGTTCCTCTAATTAAACAACAATGTCTGAGCTCAGTTAAAATATGATTTGTAGAGACAGGGGAATTGCATTGACATATTTCTTACAACCAATAACAGGCAAGTCACCACCTTGAGGAAGCCAGACAAAACTGATGGTGAAGACGCGAGTAATTTGTCATGAAGACAAATACCATCTGGTGCAAACAAAAGGGGATGAGAAATGTATATCAAAGGAGCTCCAATTAAAGTGAAGACGACAAGCAGTAGGAAGCTTTAGCATAGATGGTCTATTCCAACAGCCGACACTTTGATGGCTTGAGATCAATACATGAAGAGGTGTTGATAAGTATTATCACTCTAAATCTTTCCCATAGTTGAAGCATAGGTAAGAGTTGATCAAAATCACATCTGATGAAGAACACACATTCTTGATGTATTCAAATTGAAGGTACACCCAAGTCTCAGAAATGGGAGGATCAGGTTTGTGAGTATGAAATAGAATTTGAAGCTTTTGAGCTTCTTTCAGCCATTCATGGAGATAACAATGGCACTATATGTCCTCTACGATGAATATATTTCCACTTGATGCTAAGTATATAACGAAGTGTTGAATACAAAGAAGGGATATCATGAAATAGCATTGAAAATGGTCTCTGCTGAGACATCATTAGTTGAATTGCACATTTGTAATATATGCAGAATGTAAAATGATACCAGAGCATATATTGATAGCATTTGTTAAATATTAAAGTCATGTGGACACATCATGAACATATTGACAAATGACATTTTTTCTTTTTTTAAAAGGGGGTTTTATATTTGTGCTGTCATACAAGATGAGTAATCAAGAAAGCTCTCCGGTTGCATGATTAAAGAGAAGAGACATTTGTCACATGGGAAAAAGAATGATTTCGAACTGAGTTTAGTCTCCTTTTCAAGAATTTGGATCAAATGTAAAGAGAAATACATAAGGCCGAAAAAGATGATAAAAAGAATCAGTTATGAAAATGAAAAGTCACCGGAGATAGGGAAAGTGAAGAGGCCCAGTCTATATGATTTTTGATAAAAATAGAAATTGCAAAAGACCGAAAGGCATGTCTTTTTTAAATAAAAAAGGGAATTCCTTTTTAATGTTTTTTGGAGGTAAACATTTTACATGAATTATTATATCAAAAAGGCAAAGGAAAAGAAACAGTTATAGAACTGAAAATTCACTGTTTGAGAACTGAATGGTTATGAAGGAGTCTATATATTGTAAATTCTTACCATGTCTAGGGGTTCTTCTTTTCTGCAAGAGACAGAGTGCTATTGTGGGGAGGAGAGCATTTTACTATAATTGCATTTGGAGATTAAATATATGGATTTATGGAATGTATTTAGCAGACAAGTTGTGGACTTATAATAGGTTGAATATTGTTATTTATGTTTATAATAAAAGGGAGTTTTACATCAAATGTGAGAGTTTGAGTATTCATTTATTCTATTGTATACAATCTAAGAATGGTTACATTCGTATTGTAAACATTGTCTTGCTTCTTGGAGTTAAATGGGGAATAGGTTGTGAATCTAAGTATTTCATCCATTCACTTTGCAGAAGTCAGAATGTTTGATCTTCTTTTCATTTCAGTTTCATTGCATCTGCATTTACAACATTCATACAACATTAACACTATTAAGAAGTCATAGGAAGTGTGGATTCTTGGCATTGGCTAGGTTTAAGAACAAATTTTACTACTTGAGTTAGTTATGTCTTGGGCTGGATTGGTTTCCTCTTCCGTTCTCAAGTTAAGAATGCACCCAATTAGTTTAGGAATAAATCAAATTCATTGAATATCATTCATAAGGGAGATGTACCTTTCAATTTAGAGGAAATCTATCAACCTGATGATAGATTATCCAACTGCTGGTAAATGATTAGCTCTTACAAATTTGGGCATTTGAGAGTTAAATTGAAAAGGACAATCTGTTTACCAACAAATTTTTGGCAACTGTGCTAGGGAGGTGGAAAAGAAGATTAGTGCTGAAGATTGTTTCCGCAGTTTTATTATTATTATCTCTGCTAGAGATTGGTGACTCTGTTTTTTTTCTCATAATTTTTGGTTGAAGAGTCCAGTGCTTTCATTTTCAGAATTATTATTATCTATACTTGCAGGAGATTGGCGAATCTGATTGAAAAAGACCATGCTCATTAAAGTTGTGAAAAGAGGAAGGCTAGATCCTTCTTTTATTGAACTTCATGAAACACATGATCCATTATTGCATGATTTGTTTTATGCTTTTAGAAAAAGAATTAATCCCGAGAGAAAAATGAGTTTGAGCATTGAAGAAGACCATGTACCAGTTCTTTTATGGAGATGTGTTTGTGTCAAGTTTCACAAGATGAAAGAGCTGGAAGTGAAAATGAAGTTGTTGTAGCATTGCGAGAAAAAAGTGTCGCAATTAAGTGAAGAATTGAAGGTGGATGATGATGAAGTTTCAGAAGTTCCACTTGACCTTGTTTCTTATAATTTTTCAGTCTTGAGTGAACAAGAGGTTCAGCCAAGAAAGCAAACCAGAAAGATGCCTACAACCGAAGAGATAAAGGCTGAAAGTGATCCAAATCTACAATTTCTTTGGACCTATTTTAAACAAAGTATTACTAAAGCTGAAAAGAAAGGATTGAGTTTGTCCGAAGATCATCAATCTTCCTTGATGCTGAACTGTGTGATTCAAAGATATTTTAATGTTGAAGACCAAAGAAAAGGGGAATTTGTTCCAGCAAATATGCATGAAGA
This sequence comes from Thuja plicata, assembly GCA_018584345.1. NCBI lineage: Eukaryota > Viridiplantae > Streptophyta > Pinopsida > Cupressales > Cupressaceae > Thuja > Thuja plicata. Next base: position 1,626,688 of record MU227313.1, on the reverse strand, counting down.
AAAATAAGTAAGGAAACCATATATGAAGATTGCTTTGTTCAAGAAAAGCAAGAAGTACTCTAGTTTCCAGAAGCACAAATTTTAGCAAACAAAGACATCCTTAACAACGATAAGGAATTGGTAAGAAAAATTGAAAAAGAAGATTTGCCTAGGCTCTCTTTTTCTTCTGATATTAAAAGTTTCAGATTTGAAGAAAATAAGGACAACCTTTTTCATGAAGTCTCTTTCAAAAATAGTTCTATGGTTAATGCACTTCCAAAATATGAAAAGTTTGACTTCGTTGAAGATTATGGAAAAAATGATTTTCGATTTGCAAAAGTTCGTAATGATCCTATATTAGAATCTATTTTTTTTGAAGACAATACAATGGTAGACCTTCTTGATGAATCTTGTATTGAAGAGGAAGTGGATTTATGTTTTGCCAAGTCTGAAAATATAGTTCAAGAAATGGTAAGCAAGGTAGAAGAAGAAAATTTGTCCATGCTTTCTTTTGTCCTTGATTTTAAAACTTTTAAGTTTGAAGAAGATATTACTAAAGAAGATTTTCAATCTGCACAAATTAATAGTGTGTCCATGTTAGAATCAGTTTATTTTGAAGATAATGAAACATTGGGTTCTCTTGAAGAAATTGGTATTAGAAACAAGGATGAATTACGTTTTGATGAATATCATGCTAAGTCTGAAAATGTGGTTAAGGAAGTAGTTGCAAGAACAAATTTTGAACAAAGATTTTCTATGGCTAATGGGGTGTTGCAACATTAGGAGGAAGATAAAGAGTCGGATTATATTTTTCTTTGCCACAAAATGGAAGTTAATCAAGTCTTGGTGCCTGCCAAATGTGAGCCTCCTTCGACGGCCAATTCAGGTATTGGAATTTTGAGTTTGGATAGAGATTTTTCAGATTTGATAGCCATTAAAAATGATGAAGTTATTTTAGTTCAGCTTGACCCTATGTGCCATGAAGAATCATTCTGTTTTGTTCTCGGTTTGAAATCTGAAATTGCTATCGAAGATGATTGTGGTGAATATGAGTATCATGCAATATATGTTTTAGAATCATTTGGATATTCATATTTTTTCAGTCTCAATTTATCTACTGCAATTTCTCTTAAAGATGATCACATTGAAAGTTATGAGTGTGAATATGTTGCAATTCCATTTTCGTAAGTTTGTGATTATTATCCTTTTCAACAAAGAATGGTCGAATGTATGAGAAATGATGTGTAGGAGGGTACAGAAGAATTAGAAGTCTATGATGAGGCATAGCTATTTGGGAGATGTTTTTGGCTCACTAATTTTTAGCACTATGTTAGTGTGGCTTTCAAAAATGAAGAGCTTGTCAGGAGGTCTTGGTTTTGGTTCAGCCTTGCGAAGCGTAATCCACTTTACTGGAGGGGCTCATATTTTTCTTTGCCGATTAATGGTCATGTGAGTTCTTCATGTTATCTTTTATCACTTGTTCACAAGTAGATTTTACTTCTGTAGTTTTTGTGTGCTTAGCATAGCCTTTTCGAGTTTTGTGTTTCCAGTTGTGGTTTGGCCCTGCTCCCCTTTGCCCTCCCGAGAAGTAGCTCTTTGTTGTCCTCATTTTTCCTAGACTCTGTAGCCCAATGGCTAAGGCACTTGTCTTTTGCTAGAGATACTAGATTCTTTATGTATTTTGTAGCTCATAATCCCCATTTAGAGCCAGCTGTAAGTGCACTTTCAGTGCACCGATTTTAAAACTTTTGAAATCGGTTTTCCCTAATGTGTTGTCCATTTTTCCTAACAATGTTTTTGTGAAGGATGAAAATAAAAGTTATAATGCAGATGTGAGAGTTCCTATGTCCCAATTCATGTTCATTATTTCAAAATCAAAATTTCTCGAAGCTCCTCAAATGGTTCTAATTGTTAGAGACAATGCAACTTGTTCATAATATATTTCAACTAGTGGATTAAATTTCTGTTGATCCTAAAGCCTAGCATGAAGATAAGCATTGTAAAAAAATACTTGATGAAGAGTAAGAAAGAGAAGTCATGAAAGATCTGAGTGCTAAAATCACTATGCTAAGAAATCGACCAAAGCAATATTAAAGTCAATGTGTAAAATTGCAAAGAGGAGGAAAATATGCTTTTTCATAGCCAAAGTTGGGTTTTCCACAAAGAGAGGCTGATGTCATGTTTTCCTCAAAGGAAGAATAAATTTTCATGTTATCCACCATGGAAGTAGAAAATGACCTCCAGTAGTCATTTTCCGCCAAGGGAGAAGTCCAAGTTCACTTTTCTACCAGTGCACTCAAATGGTGATTTTCTGCCAAGAAAGCACATTTTCAAAATTCAGAGGATGAAGCAACAACATCTAAACTTGGAAATGATTGTGGATCATGGTGTTAAAGTGACCCCTAATCTAGTCTATGTTGATACATCATGAAAAAATAATATAAAGCAAAAAATGTGAATGGAGAAGTCAAACATGTAAAATCTGATATGAGGAAGCAAATGAATGTATAGAACACTTAAGACATTGGCAGAGACTCTCGTATAATCATCATGACTTGTAATTAAAAAGGAATGATCATCATTCCTGACTATGTTGAAGACTCCTCATGGCATACACATGAAAAGCTCAAACTCAACAAATGTACAACCCAACCACTCAGGTTTGGTGATTAAAGAGGTAACCGCAAGGAAGATGAGCTACAAATGATCTTCCCTTGACTAGAAGCAGGGCATCAGATGTATAATGTTAGGAATAAGGTGTCTCAACCTTGTATATTTCCTTACATTTGATATTTTCCAAATGTTGGCACTTTGAACAATGTGTAAGGTAATCATGATTGAAACAATTATGATGGATTCCTATGACAGTCATTAATATTTGTAAGAGCTAATTGTGGAAGATTCAATGATGGGTGAAGACATGAAAGACATGTCACAACTAATCATGTTGAGTACTATACACTATTCTGCAACTGTGGGGTTTAGGTTCCTATTTTCTCAGAGAATAGTAAAACCCTAATACAACTATCTTTGGAAGTTGCCCTAAAAAGGGAAGCGCATGATATAAGCATTTTTGAGGGTTGCAAATCTGAGTGAGATGCTAGTGTATTTTTGGAACATTTTTATGTTTCCAAATTTGTCTTTAAGTGTTGATTATCTCCTGAAAGAACTTGCATTGCAAGTGCATTGTAAATAATAATAGTTTTGATTAATACATTATGCAAGTTTTGGAGTGTTGGGGTTTTTTACCGAAAGTTTTTCCCCAGGGTAAATCATTGTGTCATTCTCATTTTTCTATGTATACATGTTATTGTATTATCATTCTGTAATTGCTAAGGGTTAAATCTGAATTTTCACAATCCTCTTCTCGGGAGTTTAGCATAGGGAACTTTTTTTTGCACACTTAGTTTCCTTTTAGTTGGTATCAGAGCCTGGCTAGTTTTGGTTCTATTTGTTAGGGTACATGTTTTTTGAGCTAATCTCTAGTTCAGTGGGAGTATTTTTGTAGAGTATTCATAACCTTATTGCAGGAAGAGATGGCAGGTTCTTCATACAGTAGAATAGAGGTGGAAAAGTTCAATGGCACAAAATTTGAGTTGTGGAAAATCAAGATGGAAGACATGCTTATAGACCGTGATGTATGGGAGGTGACTAATAATGATATCAAAACAATAAAAATGCCTCAAGAAGATTGGGATCTCAAGGATCGGAAAGCTAAGGGTCTCATTAGACTCTGTCTAGTAGATTCTATTCTCCTGCATGTTCTTGACGAGAAGACCACAAACAAATTGTGGACACGGCTTGGGTTTGTATATCAGGCCAAGTCCTTGGTGAACAGATTGTTCTTGAGAAAGAAGTTGTATTATTTGAGAATGGAGGAAGGAGGATCCATTGTAGATCACCTAAATGTGTTTAACATGCTGATTGCACAGTTGACATCAATTGGTGTCAAGTTGGAGGAGGAGGATTGATGTATGACCCTGCTATGTTCCTTGCTGGATTCATGGGACCATCTTCTGATGGCCCTTGGGAGTACTATTGTCACTTTCCACATGGATGATGTGGTGTCTTCATTTTTATATGAAGAGATGTGAAGAAAGACTTCTGATTCAACCAAGGAATCCCTTACAATTTGTAGTAGATCCAAAGACAGAGGAAAGAAAAATGACAATAAGTCTGAAAAGAGTAGATCCAAATCCAGTGGGAAATCTAAGACTCTTGGAAAGTCTAAGGTAACATGTTGGAACTATGGTAAGACTGGGTAATTTCATAAGGAATGCAAAGAGCCAAAGAAGAAGAAGAAAAGCTCAGATTCAGATTCTAGAAAATCTCAAGAAGATGGCAATGATTTTGTCGCAGCCTTAGCCACTCATGCATCTGATGATGTGTGGTTGATTGACCTGGGTGCTTCTTTTCACATGACCTCTCATCGAAGTTGGTTCTAAAATTATGAGGAGTTTGATGGTGGAAAGGTGTACCTAGGTGATGATTCTCACCTATAGATAGTTGGATGAGGAAGAGTCACTATTAGATTCCTTGATGGACAAGTAAAGGGGATCAATGGGGTAATGCACATCCCAAGTTTGGCATGAAACCTGTTATCTGTAAGTATGTTGAATGATGCAGGTATGCAAGTTTTTTTTTTGAAAGATGGATACAAGATGGTTAGAGGAGCTATAGTACTCACAAAAGGTACTAGGAGAGGTACCCTATTTCAGCTGGATGCTTGCACTTCACAGTGCAATAGTTCTTCTATCTCAAGGAAGAGAGTAGCAGTCACTTCATCTCCACCATCTGAACCAGTAGTGAAGAAGTCTATGGTAATGGGTTTTGATGGTAGTGCAACAAGTGTACCTAAGGGTGCTAACACTTTGGAAGGAAAAATTCCTATAGAAAAGACAATGTTGTGGCATATGAGATTTGGCCACATTGGTGAGAAGGGTCTCAGAGCCCTGAAAAATAAAAGCCTCATTAAGGGGTTAAATGATTGTAGTCTCAAGTTTGACTTCTGAGAACACTGTGTTTATGGTAAGAAAAATCATGTTTAGTTTTACTCCAGTTCTCACAAGTCTTCTAGTATTTTGGATCTTATCCATTCAGATGTGTTTGGTACTGTTAAAGTTCCTTCACTCTCCAAATCTGTATATTTTGTATCTTTTATGGATAATTACAGTAGAAGGACATGGATTTATTTCCTTAAGATCAAGACACAAGTTTTCAGTCGGTTCAAGGAATTTAAAGCTCTCATAGAGAATCAGACTAGTAAAAACATTAAGTGTGTGAGAACTGACAATAGTGGTGAGTTTTGCTCAACAAAGTTTGAACAGTTCTGTAAAGAATGAGGGATCGAGAGGCATAAGACAACTCCTTATACCCCACAACAAAATGGAGTGGCAGAAAGAATGAATAGGACACTGATGGAGAAGGCTAGGAGTATAGTTAGTGGAGCTGGCCTCGAACAAAGGTTTTGGGCTGAAGCTATATCCACTGCTTGCTATCTAGTTAATAGATCTCCTACATCAGATCTTGTTGGTAAGACACCCATATAGGTGTGGTCTAGTAAGAAGCCTTCAATTAGACATCTTTTTGTTTTTGGTTGTGAAGCTTATGCACATGTGCCTAAGGAGAGAAGATCTAATTTGGAAAACAAGGCTGTAAAATGTATCTTCATCGGCTACATTGTTGGTGTGAAAGGATACAAGCTTTGGGATCCTATGATTGGTAAGGTGTTGTTTAGCATAAATGTTATTTTTAGAGAGCTAACACCTTCTCCTATTGTGCTACATCTAGATGAAAAATAAATGAAAGAAGATGTTGTTCAGTTGCCTCCTACCCCTGAGAAGACTGAACAAAGAGACCATGATGGATCTGATGATGAGGAGAGCTCTAGAAGCTTTGAAAATTTAGAAGAAGAGGTAGAACAACCTCAACATTAGCCCTTGAGGAGAGCCACGAGAGAAAAAAAGCAACCAGAGAGGTTTGGATTTTCTATGTTAGATTTCAATTGTGCTTATGCCTTGATTACAAACACTAATGAGCCTAGATCCATGAAAGAGGCTATAGGTATGGAAGATGCAGGTTCCTGGATTGAGGCCATGGATGATGAGATGGCTTCATTGGACAAGAAAAAACTTTGGGACCTAGTACCTTTTCCTAAAGGACAAAAGCCTGTTGGAAGCAAATGGGTGTTTAAGAATAAATTCTATGTAGATGGCAATGTTGAGAGGTATAAGGCCAGATTGGATGCAAAGGGGTATTCACAAGATGATGGAATTGATTATGGTGAAATATTCTCTCTTGTTGCAAAGATTACATCCATTAGATTTCTGTTATCTCTCGCAACATTGTATGATTTAGAGGTAGAACAGATGCATGTGAAGACAACTTTCCTTCATGGTGATTTGGAAGAAGAGATCTATATGTCACAGCCTGAGCACTATATTCAGAAAGGTAAAGAGAATTTGGTTTGTAGATTAAAGAAGTCTCTGTATGGTTTGAAACAATCTCCTAGGATGTGGTACCTCAAATTTGATGCCTTTGTGTTGTCGATTGGTTTTTCAAGATCAAAATCTGATCATTGTGTTTATTTCAAAGTTGACAATGATCACCTTCTTATTATTGCATTATATGTTGATGATATGTTGTTAATTGGGAAGGGTATGGGTATTGTTGGTTGTATTCCTAGTTTTGTTGGTTTTCCCTAAAATTTTGTTGTCATCTTGCCAATTTTTATCCAAATTTAGAAAGTCTGTCCTAATTTGAATAATCCCTGTGAAAATCCAGATGAAAGTAAAATACCCAAAACCTTGAGCTGTCTTCTAGGTGAAAATGCAAAAAAACTGTAAAATGTCAATCGAGTTTCTATTTTTGTATTACCTTTTTGAAAGACTTAAGTTATAAAAAGTCATGTGTTTTTTTTTAAATGGTCGCCTAGTCGCTTAATCCTAAAAGCATATTCCATTTCATCATGAGACTTGGCGATTAACTGTAGTCGGGATGTCTCGAAAAGGAAAAGAATATTATTTGTAAGTCATGAGACTTAGCAAAGTCCTTCAGTCATGAATTCTCCCAATGAAGAAAGTGTGATCTGGTGACATGAAGACAAGCGGTTAAGTCATGGTGTTGCGCAATGTATCCTGTAGTTAGTAAATTATCATGAGACTTAGCGATTGCTTTAGTCGCGGGGTCTCTGAATCAAAACACAGTTAGTGATAAATTTAAAAGCTTTAGTCACCATGTCTCTAGTTAAAAGGTTAGTTAAGATAAAGGTTTAGAGACTTGGTGACAAATCACAGATTGATTGAAATATGGTGGTCGGGTAGTCGCTGGTCAAACATGGTAAGTCAACATCTTTTCAGCGATTTGGAGACAAAAAACTAAAAATGAGACACGTGTCCACAATGAATAAAGCAAATTGTATCAGTCGCATGGTCTCCCAAAAGGAAAACTGTCATTTGGCGATTAAGAGACTAAAAGATGTAAAGATATGTATTTTAATAAGTTGCATGGTCTCCAAATGATTTAGGGTTTTAAAATGTATTCAGTGACTTAGTGGGGCTGTCAGATGCAGATGAAGATGAGATCAATGGTAGTCACTGAGTCTATCAAAATTGCATAGAGTAAAAATGTTCTTGCGACAATGAGATTAGCTTTAGTCTCATTGTGTCTAAATTAAAATTAAAATGATAAGATAAGGTTTCATGGGTTATGTTGGGAGGTCTCCAAAAGAAATATTAAAGAGTAGGTTTATTTAGCGATTGGGCAACTAAAGGTAGTCGCGGGATCTCGTAAAGTGAAAAGAATATTGAGAGACTTAGCGGTAAGAGCTTAAAAGATGAAAAGTAACTGTAGTCACGGGGTCTTCGAATAAACTCTAAGTTTGGAAATACTACTAGCGACTTGGATTCATTTGGTTGAGTGATCACCATAAGTTAATCATGTTTAAGCTAAGGTGAAGAAAATCATATAGTCACTAGATCTCTAGAAGAATTGAGAGTTAAAAGATTTGATCAGCGAAAAAGAGATAATGCATAGTCGCTTGGTCGCCAAATATGAAAAGTGATAATAAGCGACAGTTGCTGACATGAAAATATAGAGATTCATCATCCAATAAAAATATAGGAGATTAATTACTATGTGAAAATGGTAGCTAAGATGTCTGGTGAAGAACCAATCATATCAAAATATGTCATTTTTTTCAAATTTTATAAGATTTTTTTGAAGAAGCACTCATATGAATTTGATTTCCTGTCACATTTATGAGCTATGGATAGGAATTAAATTAATACCACAAGCATGTAAACTTGAAGGCGAAATTGATTGATTATTCAATGATGAGTTAAGTACTTTGAAAAGTTACCATAAAGGGACGATCTCCTGTTTATTTTCATTCATCATACATCCAGAATTTTAGAGCAGAGAATTTGCTAGGTTTTCTGTGTGCAGGAAGCGAGAATTGATCAATTTTAGGGTGATTCTCCAGTTTTCAAACTTCTTGAATTGTCTTCAGTGCATAGAGAAGAGTAAGGAGTCCTGAGAGAAGATTTGTTTCAATATCGGTGAAAGAGAAGTGAAAACATAACAAAATGAGTAAAGCAGTTAGTGTAGCTTCTACTAGTAGGAAGAGTGATGAAGTAGATGAAGATGCCAAGGGGAAAAGGAATTTCTATGATGAATTTTTGAAGCTGTTACCTGGGTCTACATAGAATAAGAGGGAAAATGCCAACATCTTGGTAGATGAATACTGTGAAATCAGAGATGCCCATACACCAGGTTCTACAGGTTTCTCTCTGTATAACTATTTTTATAATAATGTTGATAAGGTCATCCCAATATCAAACCCTTGGACTAGTGGTTTGGCTAGGTTAATTATTCCTAATGTCTTTGTAAATGTAGACTTGTTTCTAGGTCTAGAAAACCATTATGACCCCTTGTCTAGGACAATTAAAAAGAATGATGGTATTGCATTGTTAATTCTAAATAGGAATTCATTTATGCAAGCTTTTGGTTTATATAGTACCATGTCCACTAAGATTAATATTACAAGAAATGAGGAAAGGTATAGGTCACAGCCTGGGGTTGCTAGGAACCAATTGTAAAAACATATCCTTAAGGAGGTTAGAAACCACATTGCCCCTTTACCAGGAACTGCACACTATTGTTTCAAAGATATACATTTTTATATCAAATACATTGCATATGCTTTGTGTAGAGTGTTGCGTAAGGATAGAGGAGCTAAGAAGATAAATGTTGGGATTTTAATGATGGTATTAGATTTACAAGATGTCAATTCTAGTACTAGCTATGATTACATACAGTACATCATTGATAGAATGCATGATGGGTTTGTAACTGTACAGAAGAAGGATAAAGATCCTAAGTTTTTACATTATTCTATCCTGATGCATTTATTATTGCATTTCAATTATGGTATCATGAATGTAAACAATTTGAACCCCTAGAGGATCTTTCATGACCGTCCGAATCCTATCCAATTTTGGATTAGAATATGGAATTTCACCTCCAAGGATTGGGATTTTTGTGGATTTGAGAATTGGATTGTCTACCCTTTGATGCAGAGTTTGGGTATTAGCAAGACTACACTCCTAGTGAAGGTGCTACAACTACTAAGGCCATGTGAGTATTTTGACAAGTGGGAAGGTGACCAAAATTGGGGAGACTTATTTTTGGAAGAACATTTCACTATGATCAGAGTGTATGGATGCACACATCCTCCCCATGTCCTACCATATCATGTGCCATCAAGAGTTGCAGCTATGGAATTTATTTGGCAGCTTTTGTTAACAGATAATGAGAACTTTGCACCACACATGAAGGGGACATTAACCCTTAGGCAATTCAAGATTTTTTAGTTTACTATTGGCAAAGGTGCTATTGATTTAGTAAGCAGATGGTTGGAAAGATGTAATATGGGAGAAACATTATATAGGTATATTAATCCAGAGGGATTTATTGCAGGAGCTAAGAAACTCCTAGCTCCTACCATACCGAACACATATGTGAATGGTCTTTGTGTGGAGGAGGATGCTTCTAGGAACATAATTGATGACAATGAAGTGAGAAATAGAAGAGAGAGAATTTGAGAGTTGTTGAATTTAGAGAAACATATAAAAAGAAATGGATTAGCATTTGGAGGTTTTTACCCTGACCTGCCATATTTTGACAAAATTAAAGCTATGATAGATAGTTTTTACACACTCTGTGAGAAATTAGATAAGTTTCTGGATGTGAAGAAAGGGGGAAAAGAACCTGAATATTCAGAATCTGAATATGACAGTGAGAGTGAAGAAGAATATACAAATCAACCTCAAATAGATCAACCATTACAGAATGTTGCAAAAGCAATTCATATACATGGGGAACAAGGACATATTATAGATTTGTTTGAGGTTTCTCAACCTGATGATGTAGATGAGCCTACTACTAAGAGGTAAAAAGTTGATTATGGTCAAACCTCTTATGATCAAACTTACATAAGAAAAGAGAGAAAAGGGGATAGAGTAAGTGCTCTTGTTCCTTGCAATAGATTGTATAATCATAATTTGAGAAAAGAGATCAGAAAAGGAAATAATTAACAACAAGAGGTAGAGGAAAACATAGAATTGCCTCTTAGAGCATGTATTGATGAAAGATTTCTGCACCAACAACAGTTTTTAAGTGATGATAACTTCATAAAAATTGATGAATTTAAGGATTTCCTAAGATGGCATAAAAAGGAACAGATCAGAGAGAAGTTAAAATTAGATGGTGAAGAAATAGTAACAAATGACACTCTTCTAGCTTTACAATCATATGATCCTGAATGTGAGGATGTTTCTCCTGATGAGGTTAGGAAAATGGTCTTGAATAGTGGAATTTTGCTTGTTGAAGGTTGGGATTTAGCCTCAGCATTCATAATAGACCAAATAAAAAAGAAACCAGATCTAAAAATAGAAAGTGAGATTCAAATGGGTGACATGATCAAAGGATTTGGGTATAGTCCAAAATCTCAAGCATTTGCAATGTGGAATTTGTGTCCTAAAGACCAGAAGCCTCAATTATTAAACATTCAAGAGAGCATGGTAGGAAACCAGATGGTGTGGAAAGTGCAAAACACATGAGACCTTGAGATTTCTTAGATAATAAAACATTGGGCACATCTAAATGAAGACAAGACAAAGCAATTGTTTGAGAAATGTGGTGTCTTAATTGAGGAGGCTAGTGCCTTGTCCAAAGATAGAGAATTGTGCCATATCAAGATCCATCAACAGGATAAGGTAATTGCTGAAATGACTAAGCAATTGCAAGAAAAGTCAAAATTTTTATATCTACCCTCACAGTAGCCTCTACAAATAGAAGAAAAGGTTGAAGCATGGGAAGAGGCAAAAATAGAGGATATGGCTAAAAAGGGATAATGAAGTTGCCATCAATGAATTAAGGAGTATACTTCAACATAGTATTGATATCTTAAAAGATAAAATAGATATAATCCTGAATGCATAGAATAAATTACCCATTTTGCATGCAGAAGTAACATGGTACATCTTTGTTTTGACTCCTTTTTTCACAACATGGTCTCCTAGGGTACAGTTGTTTGAGAAATTAGCCTCTTTGTAGCAACACATGCCAGATTTGCTAGAGATTGTGTCAGAGGTAGAAGATGAGATCAGGAAAGTTAATGTCACTTTACCTTTCTTTAAGGGAAAATTGAATCAGATAGAGGCAAAAATAAGCCTATTTTCACCAAATTTTAATAGATCTGTTCCTCCACTTAAGGGAGAAGATGATTAGATTAAGGCCTTGGAGGCCTGGAGAAATGAGTTTGATAGAATAATGCGTAGTAATGAGGCATTTATTACAGATTCTGATCTAGATTTAGATGGTTTTAATAAAATTTTGGATGAGGCTTTCAAAGAAGAAATTGACATAAATAAATTTTTAGTTGATGTCAAAAGCATAACAGATGTCAGATGGGAAAGGCAAAAAGGATGAATGTAGAGTATTCAGAGTTTCAATTGGCCTGCAGAGGAGGATGTGACAGTGTGGGATTTGATGATAAAACCAAAAAAGAAGAAACCTGTTGAAATAGAAGAAGAGGTCCTCGATGAAGAGTAGAGAGGAACACTTGGCGCCTGGCCATTGAGCACATGAAGGTTTGTAATTATCAAAGATAAGTGTAGGTCAGCCTAAAATGGCGGTCACTTGGTCTTAGTTCAAATATTAGATACTATCCTAAACATTGTTAGACAAAAGTGCCATAATTCAGATGAAGACAAAAGAAGATCATATTTCATCCCCTGTTCTTGTCTTCCCACCACTTGAACATTCTTGTTTCTTGGATTTTCTATACTTTTAGGGTTAGGTTCCTTAAACCATCCAAAGCTTGTTGCATCCTTACTTTGAGGATTCCAAGATGGTTTAAGACATATAAATAGATCAAATTGTAATATTTTGGAAGAGATGAAATATAATTGGCAAGCCAGACTTTCTAAATTTCAGTCTGTGTTTTTGAGCTTTTAAGCCTTTTAATGTACTGAAGTAGAAATATATGAATAAAATACAATGCAATTTTATTCCATATTGTTGTTGTCTCTTTGTTTATTATGTGTACTCTTTTATGTTCAATTTGTAAGGCATGTTAAACATATTGGCTATAAGGTAGCTATCTAATTATTTGCAAGTTTCTTCTGAGAGGGGAATTAAATTTTGTGAATGATTTCAGAGAGTAAAATAGTAATTAAGGATTTGATACTACATTGTGGGAGTGACAGGGTAGTTTGCAAGCCACTTTACTTGAGTGGCATGTAGGTTTCAAGGCATCTTACAATATTATGTTTTATATATCTTTGTGGATTTATATCTATTGATTCTACAAGCCCAAGGATAGGCACTGGTTTAGGAACTTGTTTGGTAATCCATCATCATAAAAATATTCAAAAATATTCAAAATCAATTACTTTTAGAGTAGATATTTAAAATCAATTGTATTCACAGTGATTACAGTTAGAGTTTGTTGATTTCTTGAAGAGAAAATCAAACAGGTTATCCCTCCTAAAGTAAAAGGAAGAAGGATGAAAATCCTTGTCTCATTGGTTTATGTTATTAAGACCATAGCCTGGTTTGTATTACTCTATTTCAAAATAATTATTGCAATCTCTAAGGTATTTTATAAGTTATTACAATGAGGTCTGAAGTAAGTAGCCAGTGAATGAATTAGTCCACCAAATATAGAGACTGAAGAATCATTAATCTTTAATAGGTAATACCTGCCTGAGTCTGTGGAACTCAAAAATGAAGGAGGTGATAATAGGTATCCCCAGTGTTATCAAATACCTCATCAATTAGCCTTTCTCTTGTTAAAAAGGATTTTTCATTCAAGTATAATCAGTATACTATCATCTTAAGGTTGTGGTGCAAGAAAAAGAGCTAACAAATTGGTGAATCTATAAGGGATTTCAAGTAATTACCAATCATACTAGTTGTAGTTGTCAAAATTGTCTTTTGATAGTATTCATTCGTTCCTAACTATTGTTGGGTGGTGACTCTAAAAGAAAATCTCTGAGATTTTTGCAAATTTAGTGAATATCTTTCAGAATGAATACTAGTTCAAGGATGAAAAATGATCCTTAGAGGGTTCTATATGGTGGAATCCCATCATCCTCAAGGATGGAAATGTCCTGGAGGAAGAAGAGAAACCAAGTTAGCATGGATGAAACTCCTCCAAGAGGTAAAGAAAGTAATACTAGGAGAGAGGTGAACAACAATCAACCTTCTCATGATGGAAATACTTTAGAATATGAAGAAGCTGCTGAAGAGCATTAGAAACACCTAAAGTTACTTCTACTTCCAATGAAAGAGAAGAAACAAGTACATCTAGTTAAGATTTTGAAGAATCTCCCTTTGATGAGCTAGCAAATGAGGAAAAACTCATTATGAAACATGTTGCCCTTATTCAACAAATGAAAAGGGAGAGAGAAATAAGAAATGATAAACATGAGAATAACAATGTTGATAACAAATTGAGAAAATCTTCAAGATATCAAAATATAAAAGATACAGAGAGGTCTCAAAAGGACCAAGAAATACCACTTACTTATAAAGCTTCTAGTTCACAGAAGGATAAAGGAAAGAAAAAAATGACTGAATATAGAATGCAAGAACCTAGGTTTCATAAGCCTTTAACAGAGCAAATGTCCAAGTTGGATATTGATTTGGAGAAATTAAGAATTGAAAAGGAGACCATGGAGAAAATGTTAGAAAAGGCACAAATGGAAGCTGCAACAATTGAAATGAAGAAGAAAATAGATTTTTT
>MU227313.1:1594406-1606349 GCA_018584345.1 Thuja plicata | reverse complement strand
TTACCCAGGAATCATTAACATTATCCAAACATAATATTAAAGCATCTTGTAAAGTATTACTTGCAACATTAGCTTCCTTACTGTTATCTTCATTTTCATCTCCTTGTTTGTTTTTTTGAGACCAACAATCTTTCTTTAGGTGACCAGGCTTTCCACAGTACCAACAATCTTTCTTTCCTTTTGATTGAGAATGTCCTTTATTTGACTTCCCTCATGAATTTCCATGCAAAGGGCCTTTGCCTCTTTCACTTGTTCTTCCTCTATTCTCCACGTTTAAAGTGGAACCTGATGAAGTTGAAGTTTCACCTGTGCTTTTCTGTCGCATTTCCTTGCTTAGGATGACACCAACAACTTCATCAAATTTCAAAGTATTTGAACTAGAGACAGAGTTGCTTATAGCCATAACCAAGCTATTCCAACTTTCTGGCAAAGAACATAAAAGTAAGAGAGCCCTAACCGCTTGATCGAATATAATTTTTATGGATGACAATTGACTGGTGATAGTATTAAAATCATTTAAATGATTCGGTACAGATCCTCCCTCACCCATTTTCATATTAAACAAATGCTTCATAAGAAATACCTTATTTGAAGTTGAGGGTTTCTTGTATAACTTAGCCAATGTCTCCATCAACTCTATGGTCATTGTTGCCTTTGATATGTTGAATGTTACAGACGGTGCAAGGCACAATCAAATAGATCCCAATGCCTTCCTATCCAAAACCTCCCAGTCCTTTGTTGACATAGTTCGTTGTTTCTTGGTTTTTCCTTCTAATGGCTTCCATAGATCCTTCTGATAGAGATAGTCCTCCATTTTCATCTTCCATAACTAGAAGTTCTGCCCATTAAGATTATCCACCTTCAGCCTACCCTCATTAACCATTTCTCCCACTTAACCGAGAGACTCTCCCACTAACTCGTGAGACCTGCTTCAGAGAATAGATGAAAGAACAAACAAAAAAACCTTGCTCTGATACCACTTGTTAGAATAATAAGTAGAAAAATGCAAATATAAACACATAGAAGAGAACACAATGACACAAAGATTTAACGTGGTTCACCCAATCGCTGGGCTATGTCCACCAACAACGAGTCCAATATCTTTATTTTTATCTAGTGATTACAATCTGAAAAGCCTGCAACTCAATACCATCACAGGAAGCTACAAAAATCCCTCATACAATGAAAACCCCAAAACCCTAAGCCCTTTTCACAAGTATATTTGACCTAACCTAATTAGGGCAAAAATACTCTGACTAATAGAAAATTGATGGTCGACCCTTTATAATATTATAAAGTCATTGTTGGCCCCTTGACCCCGAGCTTGGGGGCACTGCCCCCAAACCCCTGTAGATGAGTCTGGGGGGAAACCACGCTGAAAGAACCTGAGTCTGATTAGGCTCCACATACATAACAGGATCAGGGGTAGGTGTATTGTTGGTATCTCCATCAGGTACAACTTTTAAGTATTCATTTCTATTGGCCTTCCAATGTACAAATAACACCGCAGAATATGAGGCTTTGTTTCTAGGACTTGAAATTGTTATCAAACATGGGATAAAATGTTTAAAGGTTTATGGTGATTTTGAGTTGGTGGTGGCTCAAGTTAGATCCAAATATGCAGTAAAGAATGATAGATTAAAAAAGTATAAGTATGCTATTTGGGATCAAATTGAAATGTTTGATGCTTTTGACATAAGATGGATAGAAAGGTCAAAGAATATAATGGCTGATTTTTTAGCAAATGTTGCTTTAAAAAATGATGATTTGACCTTACATGGGGTGTCAATACTGGAAGTCAAGACAAGACCAGTTGTTCCAGACAACATATACAACTGGTAGGTTTTTCAGGATGACCAAGATATTCTAAGGTTTATGCAATGTCTAGACCATTATGAGAACCAAAGTATAGATTGTAATAATTTTCTAGAAAGTAATGATGGAAAAGACTACATTTTGGGAAATGAGGTTGTCTAGTTAAGTTCTAATCAGATTCCTAGGGGTTTGGTTGAGCTTGAAGCATGGTTTAGTAGCCAACAAAATGATTCAACAAAATTAAGCAATGCCAAGGTTGAGGATTTGGAGGAAATAAATTTAGGATCTGAAAATAGTCCTCAAATTGTTTATATTGGAAAGGGTTTAGATTCTCACATAAGGATAAATTTGATCAAATTGTTAAGAAAATATAAACATGTTTTTGCTTGGTCATATGAGGATTTGAAAGCTTATAGAGAGGATATTTTTCAACATGAAATCCCACTTAAGTCAGATGTGAAACTATTTAGACAAAAATAGAGGCCTATTAACCCCTTGTTGGCTCCTAAGATGCAACAAGAATTGATGAAATTAAAGGATGCTGGGATAATCCATCCAATTAGACATTCAACTTGGGTATCAAATTTGGTACCAGACAGAAAGAAGAATGGTGATATCAGACTATGTGTGGACTTCAAAAATTTAAATATTGCTTCATTAAAAGATAATTATTATTTGCCTAATATGGAAGTAATGTTGCACAAGGTGACTGGTTGTGAGTTTCTGTTTATGATGGATGGTTTTTCAGGAGATAACCAAGTCTTAGTCAAAGAATCAGAACAATACAAAACTGTATTTACCACTCCATGGGGAACTTATGTTTATATCAGAATGCCATTTGGACTAATAAATGCAGGGGCAACTTTTCAAAGGGCCATGGATGTTGCTTTTAAAGAATTCATTAATTTATTTATGGTCATTTATCAGGATGATTTAACTGCATATTCTAAAAGAGCTGAGGATCACTGTGATCACTTAGGAAATATTTTCAATAAAGCATTAGAATATGGTGTTTCATTTAATCCCAAGAAATTTCATTTTGTAGTACAAGAGGGAAATTTTCTTGGACACATAGTGTCTAAGGAAGGGGTAAGAATAGACCCTAAGAGAGTGGAAGCAATTCAAAAAGTTATTGCTCCAAGGAACCTAAAAGGAGTACAATCTTTCTTAGGAAAGATGAATTTTCTGAGAAGGTTCATAGCGAACTTTGCAGAGATTGTTAAACCTATTGTAAAGTTGTTAAGGAAAGATGCCAAATTTATTTGGAATGAAGAAGCCCAACATGCATTTAAGAAAATAAAGAAAGTAGTACAAGAGGCTCCAGTTTTAAAATCTCCAGATTATACTAAGCCTTTTTCTTTGTTTTCATTTGCATCTTTTCATACAATTGCTGCTATTTTACTACAGAAAGATGAACAATGATTTGAACATCCAATAGCTTTTTACAGTAAATCCCTACAAGTTGCAGAACTCAATTATGAAATAATGGAAAAGTAGGCTTATGCTTGGGTAAAAGCTATGAAGTCTTTTAGGCCATATTTGGTTTGTGCTCAGATACAAGCATATGTTCCTCATTCAGTAGTGAAAGATAATCTTACACAGTCAGAGGTTACTGGTAAGAGATGTAAATGGATAACTAGAATTTAGGAATTTAACCTTGAGATCCATATTACAAAGTTGATAAGAGGACAGGGTTTGGAAAAACTCATGATAGAAGAAAACTTGCATCTTGTACAAATATATCAGATAGAGGTACATGATCAAACTACTACAAGCATAAAGAGGCAACCATTTTATACTAATATTGTTTTTTTCCTCAAAAATGCCAAGTGTCCTAATCATATGACAGAAATTTAGTAAAGAAATTTGAAATTGCAAACCCAAAGATACACTTTGATTCAAGGAGACTTGTATTGGAAGGCTAAGAATGGTGTATTGCTATTATGTCTAGATAAATACCAAGCTGAAAGGGTTTAATGTGAAATGCATGTAGGATAACGTGGAGGTCATTTTTTTGCTAAGACTACTGGCCACAAGATTTTAAGGGCTGGGTACTATTGGCCTAGTTTATTCTAGGATACCTATGAATATGTTAGAAAGTGTGAACCTTGTCAAAGGTTCTCAAATAAGCTGAAATTTTCAGGTGCTCTGTTGTTAAATCTAGTAAGTACTGAAGCTCCTTTTACTATGTGGGGTATTGATTTCATTGGTGAATTCCAAGAGAAATCCAGTGGGGGACAAAGTTGGATATTGGTTGCCACAGATTATTTTACCAAATGGATTGAGGCCATTCCTATAAAAAAGGAAACAAACAGGGTAGTCATTGAATTTCTAATGGAGACTATTATAACAAGATTTGGTGTACCTACTAAATTAGTAATGGATAATGCCATGAATTCTAGATCAGGAGAAATGATAGATTTCTATAAAATATATGGGATTATAATATCATATTCATCTCCATATCATCCATAGGCTAATGGGCAAGCTGAGTCTAGTAATAATAGTATATTGAAAATACTAAAAAGAACTCTTGAAAATAATAAAAGGGCATGGCATACTAAGTTAAAATTAGCACTTTGGGCTGACAGAATGACAGTTAAAAAAGCAACTAGTAAGTCTCCATTTGAGCTGGTGTATGGTCTACAAGAAAGAATTCCTATCAAGAATTTATTACCAGTATATCAGTTTATACAAGAGGAACATTTAGATGTTTCTGACAATATACATAATAGAATGACTCAGTTGGTAGAGTTGGATGAAGCAAGAAGAGATAGCCAGAAGGAAATCCTTAAGTTGCAATAGAAGATGAAGTACCTTTTTGAAAAAAGGGCTACTAAAAGAAAGTTCCAATCTGGTGACTTGGTTCTTCAGTGGAATGCAAGAGCAGAAGATAAAGGAAAACACAAGAAATTTGAATCTTTATGGCTTGGACCATTTATTGTCTCACAAAACTTTGGAAAAGACTCTTACTTATTGAAGAACATGGATGGAGAAGATTTTGAGTTACCTGTGCATGGGCAATTCCTGAAGCCTTTTTTGAGCTAAGAACCAAAATTCATGCACAAGTATGTATCATACTATGAATACTTTCCTTTGGTTATGTAAATACTGTAAATAGTTTCCCTTCTATAATAGGTTAGTTGGATTTCCTCTCTTTTTTCTAGTGGTTTGCAAGTAGAGATTATGTGGATCTTTTTCCATAAACTGTGTTTAGTCAATCCTCATATAGAGCCACTGTTGGTTGTATTCCTGGTTTTTTTGGTTTGCCCTAAAATTTTGTTGTCCTCTTGCCAATTTTTATCCAAATTTAGAAAATCTATCCTAATTTTAATTATCCCTGTGAAAATCCAAATGAATAGTAAAAAATCCAAAACCCTGAGCTGTCTTCTAGGTGAAAATGCAAAACAGCCCTAAAATGTCAATCAAGTTTCTATTTTTGCATTACCTTTTTGAAAGACTTAAGTTATAAAAAGTCATGTGTTTTTTTTAAAATGGTCGCCTAGTCGCTTAATCCTAAAAGCATATTTCATTTCATCATGAGACTTGGTGATTAACTATAGTCGGGATGTCTCAAAAAGGAAAAGAATATTCTTTGTAAGTCTTGAGACTTAGTGAAGTCCTTCAGTCGCAAAGTCTCCCAATGAAGAAAGTGTCATCTAGCAACATGAAGACAAGTGGTTAATTCATGGTGTCGCACAATGTATCCTATAGTTAGTAAATTATCATGAGACTGAGCGATTGTTTCAGTTGCGGGGTCTCCAGATCAGAACACAGTTAGTGATAAGTTTAAAAGCTTCAGTCGCCATGTCTCTAGTTAAAAGGCCAGTTAAGAAAAAGGTTTAGAGACTTGGTGACAAATGGTAGATTGATTGAAATATGATGGTCGGGTAGTCGCTGGTCAAACATGGTTAGTCAACATCTTTTCAGTGATTTGGAGACAAATAACTAAAAATGAGATACGTGTCCACAATGAATAAAGAAAAATGTATCAGTCGCGTGGTCTCCAAATGATTTAGGGTTTTAAAATATATTCAATGACTTAGCAGTGCCGTTAGATGAAAATGAAGATGAGATCAACAGTAGTCGCTGAGTCTCTATCAAAATTGCACAGAGTAAAAATGTTCTTGCAACAATGAGATTATCTTTAGTCGCATTGTCTCTAAATTAAAATTAAAATGATAAGATAAGGTTTCATGGGTTATGTCATGAGGTCTCCAAAAGAAATATTAAAGAGAAGTTTTATTTAGCGATTCGGCGACTAAAGGAAGTCGCAGGATTTTGTAAAGTGAAAAGAACTTTTAGAGACTTAGCGGTAAGAGCTTAAAAGATGAAAAGTAATCATAGTCATGGGGTCTCCAAATAAACTCTGAGTTTGGCAATACTACTAGTGACTTGGATTCATTTGGTTGCGTGATTGCCAGAAGTTAATCATGGTTAAGCTAAGGTGAAGAAAAACATATAGTCGCTAGATCTCCAGAAGAATTGAGAGTTAAGATATTTGATCACTGACAAAGAGATAATACATAGCCGCGTGGTCGCCAAATATGAAAAGTGATAATAAGCGACAGTTGCTGACATGACAATATAGAGATTCATTGTCCAATAAAAATTTAGGAGATAAATTACTATGTGAAAATGGTAGCTGAGATGTCTGGTGAAGAACCAATCATATCAAAACATGTCATTTTGTTCAAATTTTATAAGAGTTTTTCTAAAGACGCACTCATATGAATTTGATTTCCTGTCACATTCATGAGCTACAGATAGGAATTAAATTAATACCAAAAGCATGTAAACTTGAAGGCGAGATTGATTGATTCTTCAATGATGAGTTAAGTACTTTGAAAAGTTAGCATAAAGGGATGATCTCATGTTTATTTTCATTCATTATACATCCAAAATTTTAGAGCAGAGAATTTGCTAGGTTTTCTATGTCTAGGAAGCAAGAATTGATGAATTTCAGGGTGATTCTCTAGTTTTCAAAGTTCTTGAATTGTCTTTAGTGCACAGATAAGAGTAAGGAGTCCTGAGAGAAGATTTGTTTCAATATCGTGAAAGAGAAGTGAAAATAGAACAAAATGAGTAAAGTAGTTAGTGTAGCTTCTACCAGTGGGAAGAGCAATGAAGTAGATGAAGATGCCAAGGGGAAAAGGAATTTCTCTGATGAATTTTTGAAGCTCTTACCTGGGTCTACACAGAACAAGAGGGAAAATGCCAACATATTGGCAGATGAATACTGTTAAATTAGAGATGCCCATACACCAGGTTCTACAGGTTTTTCTCTCTATAACTATTTTTATAATAATGCTGATAAGGCCATCCCAATATCAAACCCTTGGACTAGTGGTTTGGCTAGGTTTATTGTTCCTGATGTCTTTGTAGATGTAGACTTGTTTCTAGGTCTAGAAAACCATTATGACCCCTTGTCTAGGAAAATTAAAAAGAATGATGGTACTGCATTGTTAATTCTGAATAGGAATTCATTTATGCAAGCTTTTGGTTTATATAGTACCATGTCCACTAAGATTAATATTACAAGACAACAAGAAAGGTATAGGTTACAGCCTGGGGTTGCTAGGAACCAATTGCAAAAACATATCCTTAAGGAGGTTAGAAACCACATTTCCCCTTTACTAGGAACTACACCCTATTGTTTCAAAGATCTACATTTTTATATCAAATACATTGCATATTCTTTGTGTAGAGTGTTGGGTAAGGATGGAGGAGCTGAGAAGATAAATGCTGGGATTTTAATGATGGTATCAGATTTACAAGATGTGCATTCTAGTACTAGCTATGATTACATACAGTACATCATTGATAGAATGCATGAGGGGTTTGTAGCTGTACAAAAAAAGGATAAAGATCCTAAGTTTTTACATTATTCTATCCTGATGCATTTATTATTGCATTTCAATTATGGTATCTTGAATGTAAACAATTTGAACCCCTAGAGGATCTTTCATGACCGGCCCAGTCCTATCCAATTTTGGATTAGGATATGGAATTTCACCTCCAAGGATTGTGATTTCTATGGATTTGAGAACTGGATTGTCTACCCTTTGATGTAGAGTTTGGGTATTAGCAAGACTAGACTCCTAGTGAAGGTGCTACAATTGCTGAGGCCATGTGAGTAGTTTGACAAGTGGGAAGGTGATGACAATTGGGGAGACTTATTTTTGGAAGAAAATTTCACTATGGTCAGAGTGTATGGATGCACACATCCTCCCCATGTCTTACCATATCATGTGCCATCAAGAGTTGCAGCTATGAAATTTATTTGGCAGCTTTTGTTAACAGATAATGAGCACTTTGCAACACGCAAGAAGGGGACATTAATCCCTAGGCAATTCAAGATTTTTTCAGTTTACAATTGGCAAAGGTGCTATTTATTTAGTAAGCAGATGGTTGGAAAGTTTTAAGATGGGAGCAAAATTATATAGGTATTTTGATCCAGAGGGATTTATTGCAGGAGCTAAGAAACTCCTAACTTCTACCATACCGAACACATATGTGCATGGTCTTTGTGTGGAGGAGGATGCTTCTAGGAACATAATTGATGAAGATAAAGTGAGAAATAGAAGAGAGAGAATTCAAGAGTTGTTGAATTTAGAGAAACAGATAAAAGGAAATGGATTAGCAGTTGGAGGTTTTTACCCCGACCTGCCATATTTTGACAAAATTAAAGCTATGATAGATAATTTGTACACACTCTGTGAGCAATTAGATAAGGTTCTAGATGTGAAGAAAGGGGGAAAAGAACATGAATATTTAGAATCTTAATATGATAGTGAGAGTGAAGAAGAATATGCAAATCCACCTCAAATAGATCAACCACAACATAATGTTGCAGAAGTAATTTAGATACAGGGGGAACAAGGACATATTATAGATTTGACTGAGGTTTCTCAACCTGATGATGTAGATGAGCCTACTACTAAGAGGAAATTTTTTTATCTTGGTTAGACCTCTTATTATCAAACTTACATAAGAAAAGGGGATAGAGTAAGTGCTCTTGTTCCTAGCAATAGATTGTATGATCATAATTTGAGAAAAGAGATCAAAAAAGGAAAGAAAACTGATGAATTTAAGGATTTCCTAAGATGGCATAAAAAATGATGAATTTAAGGATTTGCTAAGATGGCATAAAAAGGAACAGATCAGAGAGCAGTTTAAATCAGATGGTGAAGAAATAGTTACAAATGAGGTTCTTCTAGCTTTACAATCATATGATCCTGAAAGTGAGGATGTTTCTCCTGATGAGGTTAGGAAAATGGTCTTGAATAGTGGAATTTTTCTTGCTGAAGGCTGGGGTTTAGCCTCAACATTCATAATAGACCAAATTAGAAAGCAACCAAATCTAAAAATGGCAAGTGAGATACTAATGGGTGACATGATCAAAGGATTTGGGTATAGTCCAAAATCTCAAGCATTTGCCATGTGGAATTTGTGTCCTAAAGACCAGAAGCCTCAATTATTGAACATTCAAGAGAGCATGGTAGGAAACTAGATGGTGTGGACAGTGCAAAACATAGGAGACCTTGAGATTTCTCAGATAATGACACATTGGACACATCTAAATGAAGACAAGACAAAGAAGTTGGCTGAGAAATGTGGTGTCTTAATTGAGGAGGCTAGTGTCTTGGCTAAAGATAGAGAATTGTGCCATATCAAGATCCATCAGTAGGATAAGGTAATTGCTGAAATGACTAATCAATTGCAAGAAAAGCCAAAAGTTGTATATGTACCCTCGCAATAGCCTCTACAAATAGAAGAAAAGGTTGAAGCAGGGGAAGATGCAAAAATAGAGGATATGGCTAAAAGGTATAATGAAGTTGCCATCAACGCATTAAGGAGTATACTTCAAAATAGGATTGATATCTTAAAAGATAAAAAAGACATAATCCTGAATTCATATAATAAATTACCCATTTTGCATGCCAAAGTAACAGGGTACATCTCTGTTTTGACTCCTTTTTTCAGAACATGGTCTCCTAGGGTACAGTTGTTTGAGAAATTAGCCTCTTTGCAGCAACACATGCCATATTTGCCAGAGATTGTGTTAGAGGTAGAAGATGAGATCAAGAAAGTTAATGTCACTTAACCTATCTTTAAGGGAAAATTGAATTAGATAGAGGCCAAAATGAGCCTATTTTCACCAAATTTTAATAGATTTGTTCCTCCACTTAAGGGAGAAGATGATTAGATTAAGGCCTTGGAGGCCTGGAGAAATGAGTTTGACAGCAAAATGCCTAGTAATGAGGCATTTATTATAGATTCTGATCTAGATTTAGATGGTTTTAATAAAATTTTGGATGAGGCTTTCAAAGCAGAAACTGACATAAATAAATTTTTAGTTGATGTCAAAAGCATAACTGATGTCAGATGGGAAAGGTAGAAAGGACAACTATAGAGTATTCAGAGTTTAAATTGGCCTGCAGAGGAGGATGTGACAGCATGGGATTTGATGACAAAACCAAAAAAGAAGAAACTTGATGATATAGAAGAAGA
The DNA here is from genome assembly GCA_018584345.1 of Thuja plicata. Classification (NCBI taxonomy): domain Eukaryota; kingdom Viridiplantae; phylum Streptophyta; class Pinopsida; order Cupressales; family Cupressaceae; genus Thuja; species Thuja plicata. The sequence goes on along the minus strand of MU227313.1, from coordinate 1,596,020 downwards.
GGTCCTTGATGAAGAGTAGAGAGGAACACTTGGCACCTGACCATTGAGCATAGGGAGGTTAGTGATTATCAAAGACAAGTGTAGGTTAGCCTAAAATGGCAGTCACTTGGTCTCAGTACAAATATTAGATACTATCCTGGACATTGTTGGACAAAAGTGCCAGAGTTTAGATGAAGACAAAAGAAGATCAAATTTCATCCCCTGTTCTTGTCTTCCCACCGCTTGAACATTCTTGTTTCTTGTCTTTTCTGTACTTTTAGGTTTAGGTTCCTTAAACCATCTAATGCTTGTTGCATCCTTACTTTGAGGATTCCAAGATGGTTTAACACATATAAATAGATCAAATTGTAATATTTTGGAAGAGATGAAATATAATTGGCAAGCCAGACTTTCTAAATTTCAGTCTGTGTTTTTGAGCTTTTAAGCCTTTTTATGTACTAAAGCAGAAATATATGAATAAAATATAGTGCAATTTTATTCCATACTGTTGTTGTCTCTTTGTTTATTATGTGTAATCTTTTATGTTCAATTTGTAAGGCATGTCAAACATATTGGCTATAAGGTAGCTATCTAATTATTTGCAAGTTTCTTCTGAGAGAGGAATTAAATTTTGTGAATGATTTCAGAGAGTTCAATAGTAATTAAGGATTTGATATTGCATTGTGGGAGAGACAGGGTTGTTTGCAAGGCACTTTACCTGAGTTGCATGTAGGTTGCAAGGCATCTTACAGTATTCTATTTTATATATCTCTGTGGATTTATATCTATTGATTCTACAAGCCCAAGGATAGGCACTGGTTTAGGAACTTGTTTGGTAATCCATCATCATCCAAATATTCAAAACTATTTAAAATCAATTACTTTCAGAGCATATATTTAAAATCAATTGTATTCACAGTGATTACAGTTGGAGTTTGTTGATTTCTTAAAGAGAAAATCAAACATGTTATCCCTCCTAAAGTAAAAGGAAGAAGGATGAAAATCCTTGTCTCATTGGTTTATGTTATTAAGACTATAGCCTGGCTTGTAGTACTCTGTTTAAAAATCATTATTGCAATCTCCAAGGTATTTTATAAGTTATTACAGTGAGGTCTAGAGTAAGTAGCCAGTGAATGAATTAGTCCACCAAATATAGAGATTGAAGAATAAATAATATTTAATAGGTAATACCTCCCTGAGTCTTTGGAACTCAAAAATTAAGGAGGTGATAATAGGTATCCCCAGTGTTATCAAATACCTCAGTAAATAGAATTTCTCTTGTTAAAAAGGAGTTTGTATTCAAGTATAATCAATATACTGTCATCTTAAGGTTGTGGTGCAAGAAAAAGAGCTAACATATATGATTTCTGATTTGAAGTCTCAGTTGTCTACACAGTTTGAGATGAAAGATCTAGAGGCAGCCAGGTATATTCTGGGTATGGAAATCAAAAGAGATAGGTCTAATAGAAAACTTTGGTTGAGTTAGAGTAAGTATGTGAAGTCTGTGTTGGTGATGCAGGAGCATCCTGGGTGTAAGGGCAATCTTGCATCACCCAAAAATATTTCTGTTTTCTTTTCAATAAGGGCTACCTTGTGCAGAGCTGCTATTTATGGAAACTTGCTATTTTTAGTAAG
>MU227313.1:1576108-1588434 GCA_018584345.1 Thuja plicata | reverse complement strand
TGGACAGGTTTAGCATGGTAGATTGCAGACCATTGTGTGTTCCTGTTTCTATGGGAACAAAGTTATCTGTGGATGATTGTCCAAAATCTCCTAGTGAGGTGGAGGACATGAGAAAAGTACCTTATGCGAGTGCAGTTGGTAGCCTTATGTATGCTATGGTCTATAATAGACTAGACATTGCCCAAGTAGTGGGAGTCCTGAGTCGATTTATGGATAAACCTGGACGGGTACATTGGGATGCAATTAAGAGAGTGTTTAGATATTTGAAGGGTACATCAGAGTATTCGATATGCTATGATGGAAACTCTTATGGAGCTCTGCATTTAGTTTGTATTCATGGATTTGTGGATTCAGATTAGGCAGGTGACATTGATAGCATGAGATCCACTAGTGCCTATGTGTTTACTATATTTGGTGGTACCATCAGTTAGATGAGTAAGCGACAACCCGTGGTTGATTTGTCCACAATAGAAGCAGAGTACATGGAAGCTACTCATGCTTGTAAGGAAGCCATTTGTGAGGCCTACTTTTGACTATTATAGTTTTACTATATTATTCTCATGCTTTCAATAGTTTATGCTTTGACATACTTTGACTATCAGAGACTTTCTATACATTTGGGGATTGGTGGAATCTTGTGTTATATATTCAGCACGTGATTTTGTAATCAAGGTACTTTTGAGATGCTTTATGTTCTGATTCAGTTTCAGCTTATGTTGATGTCTTATATGGATTTAAATGTATGAATGTAATATGATGAATTTGGTTTAGGAAACCGATGCTAGGTTATTTCAGTTCTAATGAAAATGTGGTTTATATGTATGTATATTATTGTTGTTGTGTTATGTTTCATATAATGTTGTTTTGGATCTTTTGATGTGTGCATTGAGTGTGCAGGAAAAGTTGACCATGGATCTAAATCGGGGACCCTGTACTGGAACCTATGTAAATACCTGTGCTTTCTACAGTCTTGTCTATATAAAGAGACATGGACCTCATTGTTATGTATTCATTTTGTAAACGTGGTTTGCATGTGTGTCATTAAATTAGTAAATGTTTATGTGAATTAGTCATGTTATTTGTTTTAATTTAATGTGCCAAGTTTGGCAATTTTTGTAATTTAATTATTGACATGGCTAGTAAAAGGGAAACCAAAGTTAGTTAAGGGTTAAATAAGGTCATCTAGGAGTAGTACCCAAGCTTACCCTAGGTTTAGAAGTTTCTAGAAGTCTTTTGACTTAGAAATCCGTAGGTTAACTTCAGGGTGAGTTTTAGAAGGTCTTTTTGGCTCCCAGGAGGTAACCAGGGTCAGTTTTAGTCACCCAACTTGGTACCCTATGGGTTAGGGGTCATTTTCTATCATTAATGAGCCTCTAAACTGATTTATTGCTCCCTTTAAGTGTCATTTTCAGTCTTGAGAGAATTTGGAAGAGGAGTGTGACTTTAGTTAACCTCACTCTCTCTTCTACCCAAGTTTTATTTGACTTCACCCTTGGAGAGTTAGGAAGTGGTTTAGTTTAGGATTGGTTAGAGTTACCTCACCCTTGGGTTAAGCCTTGTTCATGTTGGAGGTTTGCCTATTTAGGAAAGGATTTAGGATGAGTTGAGTGTTCACCCACTCTCTACCCTTAAAGACAAAATTTAGTTGAAGGAGCTTTTGGAGAAGGAGCTTAGGAAGGATAGCTCAACACCATTCCTCTTCACACCTTAGCTTTGGATTAAGGTTGGATTTCTTTAAAGTTATTTGTTTGTGTTTATGTGTGTTCTTGAGCTCAAGGACTCCATTAATGGAGTCCTATGTATTTTTGAAGCTTTATTTTCAGTTTTGAAATTTAAATATTTGTTCTCATTGTCTTTATTTTATGGTTGATTTTGAATGGGTCTTCAAGGTACACTCACGCTAGGGAGGGTAGAGTAGCCTTGGTGGGGTAGTTGGAAATGATTCCTATTAGTGTAGAGTCTCCCATGTGGAGAGGGAAAAACATGGGGTAACATGATATCCATGATGCCAAGAAGGGCCTGAGGGCACCTAGGAGGCATAAGGAGGTTACTTCAAGACTGCATCTTGTGAAGATGGTCCTTTTCAAGTCCATGTGAGGCTTGTGTGTATATTTTCATTCTTGGATTTCTCCTTCAGTGAGGTCTACCACTACCCCTATTCTGGAAGGTCTCTTGGAGACCTATCCATTTGTTCATCCTTGTGTTGGGAAGCTTTATGGAGTATGTGTTTTTCTGTTGCTTATCTATTTGTTGGGTTGCCTGTTTGTATCCCGTTCTAGTTTGGATCCCCAAGCTCGGGGGTGGCCTTGTAAAGGCCTAGGTTGGGAGGTGAGCCTCCATGGTCAACCTTGTTTTTCAGGTATTAGCTGGATGTAGGAGTTGCTACTCTATCCCTTTATGGAAGATGTGTAACACTGAAGTTTTTGGCATCTTGGCCCTCATTGAAATATGTCCTTTCACCTTATCAAAGTTTGTGCAAGGACTTCATCAAGAAATTTGATTGTAATCTTTTAATGTTTTAAAAATGTTGTTGTACCCTTTGTATACAATTTTAAATTTTGGAACCATTGTATTTTGGAGGTTGAATATGTAAACCCTACTATATTGAATTTGAAAGAAGGTTTGAGACTTTATATCTTGTAAAATTACTAGTTTCCTTGGATGAACATTGATGGGTGTTAGCAAATATAGAAATTTTGATATTCAAATAAACAAGCTTTAAATTTATTAGAGGGTAATATTTTGTATAGCTAAAAAAAATTGAATCTTCCTTATACAGTTATCTTGGGCTAAATGTTCTTACCAGGGTTGAATAAATAACTTCATTCTATCTTAGTTAAAGTTATCTATTTTTATTTTCAAAAAAAGAGAGGCTCATAAGTTTAAATTGGAATTTAGGAGGTATTATTGTTTTTATGAAAACCCTTAGCATATTCCTCCTCATCAATTAAAATAACTTTTTTGATTATTAATTGGTGTTCTTAAAAAAAAATATTTTATCAATTTTATTTTTAGAAAAATTCTGGAAAAATCTTCTAAAACATAAAATGTTCAAAATAAAAATATTTTTCCACTATATTGTGGAGCTTGAAATATAGAGGATTTTGATGTAATAATTTTAAAAAAATTATGATTGCGTATAGCCCCTGTTTGGGGAGATACAGTCTTTTACTTCACTAGTCTTATTATTTGATATTTGTACTTTATATATATATATATTTATATATATGTAAGAGCATATATATATAAATATAAATATATATAATCTTATCTTATTATTATCATAGGAAACAAACATTTATCAACAAAAAAAAAATTAAGTACTGTTATTTCCTTTGTTTCAGGCGTCGTATCTTTTACTGTGTTTAAAAAAAAAAATTAAGCAGTTTTTTTTTTGGCATGAATTTAGGGAGGGCCGAGCCTTCCCCCCAAACCCTCAGCACCATTTCCTTTACATTTGGGGGCCGCATGGCCTGCGGGCACCCACTGTGCTATGCACAGTGGGGAGGCTCCACTGACCGGCGTCGACCGCCCCACAACCCTCGCCTCGCTGCACTACTTCTATTGGTCGGTGGTGCCACCGCTTGCAGCCACTCCCGTGCCACTCCCCACCGGCCTTCCAACCTCCCTCCGCCTTGCACGCGATTCACCCGCCGCCGCCGCCTCCTGCGGCTGTTGAAAAGAAAACCCAACGTTGTCGCTTTTCCACCACCGCTCTGCCCGCCATTCCATTTGCACCCATCGCCGACTGTGTTCGGTTTGTAGTGGCCGAGCTTCTTCCTCCGCTCACTTCATCACCTACCGCCTAGTATTTTGGCTTCCGCCGCCCTCTGTGGTTTGAAAAGAAGTCAGTCACCGCCTCCATGCGGGTAGCCACTAGGTTTAGGGTTTCGGTTTAAGTGTGGGTTTTTCTCTCTTTCTTCATGTTTTGTATTGTATTAGTAATTTAAGTTAGGGGTTTTTTTTTTTTAAAATTATGTTTTTAATTTTAGGAATGAAATCAAATCAGATCTCAAATAAGATGTGAAGGTATAAATTTTATTTTAAGCTTTCATTTATCAATTTAATACTGCATATTGAAATCTTATCATAGATTAAACTTTTATTTACTGAAGTGACCCAGTTCTTTTATAATGCATAATTAGACCTTTAGTTTTGTATGTATGTCTATTTGACAAAATTAATATAGTTGATTTTTTTTTTATAATATTCCTATGTAGATCTATTCAAAATTTTTCATGAGAATTTAGTAATACTTAGCAAGTTAGTTATTATTCTATTTAAATTTAAAAGTTAAAATTATTTATTTTAGTTAATAAACATTAGTTAATTTGTATTCTTTTAATGTATGACTTTAATTTGGAAAAGGGGGTATTTTGTTTAATAGACTTTAAAAGAAATGTTAAATGTAATTTTTTTTATAACCTTTCGATTAAACCTAGTTACCCCCGATGACGTTATTTATCGATAAGAGGGTACTGATGACCCCCTTATCATCTCAATGAACCTTTTTAAGGGTATATTCGTAGTCGTTGGCCAAACTCATGCATAGTTGACTTTTGGTCAACTATGGACAAACCTTGTCCAACCATCTTGATTTTTGTCCCAGATATTTCCTGTATCCGCTGGAACCTAAGATTGTAGTTTCGCACCTTTTGGAGATGGTTGACTTTTGGGTCAATTATCTCGATTTGCATGCATGAGATTTCCTAAGGGCTTAGCGGGCCCTAGAGACTTCATTTCACATTATTTGGAGTATAGTTGACTTTTGGTCAACTCTAGTTGACTTTTGGTTAATTATCTCGATGTGCGTGTAGATCGTAGCATGTAGCCTAGGGATCCTTGTAGGATAGTCCTGAGAGATATCCTACCTAGCATGACCTTTATGTTTGTGGTTTTTCTTTTACCCTATTTTGCGTGCAGTGTTACCATAGAGGTAGATTAGTTAACCTCTTTCGCATGTGTTTAAAAATTTTTGATTGTGTGTTTTTGCCCAACTTTTGGGCATGACACCATTTGGCTTAGGAGAATATGTTTGGATGTTGGTGTTGATGCAGGATGGATTACAATTTGTTGCGATAGTCAGAGTGCTATTTTCCTTGCGAAGAATCCAACTTTCCATGCCAGAACAAAGCACATTGATGTGCAGTTTCACTTTGTGAGAGATATGGTAGAGGATGGAAAGGTAAGCTTGGAGAAGGTAGATACAGTAAAGAATGTTGCAGATGCATTGACAAAACCTATGGGCACAGTGAAGTTTAGATGGTGTTCGGATTCTATGGGCCTCTCGACCTATAGCAATTAAATCTTGTTATTTCCTTTGGCTCTTACATTTGATATTTTCCAAATGTTGGCACTTTGCACAATGTGTAAGGTAATAATGATTGAAACAATTATGATGGAAGCCTATGACGATCATTAATATTTTTAAGATCTAATTGTGGAAGATTCGATGATGGGTGAAGACATGCAAGACAAGTGGCAACTGATCATGTTGAGTACTATAAAAAGGGAAGCGCATGATATAAGTATTTTTTAGGGTTGCAAATCTAAGTGAGATGTTAGTGTATTTTTGGAACATTTTTATGCTGCCAAATTTGTCTTTAAGTATCGATTAAAGAACTTGCATTGCAAGTGTATTGTAAACAGTAATAGTTTTGATTAATACATTGTGCAGGTTTTGGAGTGCTGGGGTTTTTTACCGAAAGGTTTTCCCCAGGGTTAATCATTGTGTCATTCTAATTTTTCTATGTATGCATGTTATTGTATTATCATTCTATAATTGCTAAGGGTTAAATCTGAATTTGCACGATCCTCTTCTTGGGAGTTTAGCGTAGGGAACTATTTTCTGCACACTTAGTTTCCTTTCATATAATAGAGCATATGATTGCATAAAAGATGGAAAGTGTTTGAATTATACATAATCAGGTAAACAATCTTACTTGAAGCCGCAACCTCTATTTAAAGTATCAAGTATCCAAGGGCTCGAAGGAAGAATTCCCATGTTGAGTGCAAAGAAGAAGCATATCAATTGATTGATGAGAGGTCCACACCTTGGTAAGCACTAACTATTGATGATGCTTGCATGCAGGGATCAATTAAAATGATCAATCTGAAGCCGATATGAAGAAGAGCATGGGATTTCATTAGATAATGGCCTATACTCAAAAAAATAAAAAATTAGAACATCATTTGGCCCGATTCTATGCAATTGTTATGTGCCTTATACACAGCGTGAAGATTGAAAAAAAAGAGTTGGGGTGGAGATGTTGTCATTCCACTAATTAAACAACAATGTCTAAGCTCAGTTAAAATATGATTTGTAGAGACAAGGGAATTGCATTGACATATTTCTTACAAACAATAACAGGCAAGTCATCGCCTTGAGCAAGCCAGCCAAAATTTATGGTGAAGACGCGAGTACTTTTTCATGAAGACAAATACCGTTTGGTGCAAACAAAATGGGATGATAAATGTATATCAAGGGAGCTCCAATCAAAGTGAAGATGACAACTAGTAGGTAGCTTTAGTATAGATGGTCTATTCCAACAATCGACACTTTGATGGCTTGAGATCAATACATGAAGAGGTGTTGATAAGGATTATCACTCTAAATCTTTCCCATAGTTGAAGAATAGGTAAGAGTTGATCAAAATCACATGCAACGATGAGCACACATTCTTGATGTATTCAAATTGAAGGTACACCCAAATATCATAAATAGGAGGATCAGGTTTGTGAGTATGAAATAAAATTTGAAGCTTTTGAGCTTCTTTCAGCCATTCATGGAGATACTAGTGGCACTATATGTCCTCTGTGATGAATATATTGCCACTCGATGCTAAGTATATAATGAAGTGTTGAATACAGAGAAGGGATATCATGGCAAAGCATCGACAATGGTCTCTACTGAGACATCATTAGTTGAATTGCACATTTGTAATATATGCAGAATGTAAAATGATACCAGAGCATATATTGACAGCGTTGGTTAAACATTAAAGTCATGTGGACACATCATGAACATATTGACAGATGGCAATTTTTCTTCTTTAAAAGGGGGTCTTATATTTGTGCTGTCATACAAGATGAGTAATCAAGAAAGCTCTTCGGTTGCATGAGTAAAGAGAAGAGACATTTGTCACATGGGAAAAAGAATGATTTTGAACTAATTTTAATCTCCTTTTCAAGAATGTGGATCAAATGTAAAGAGAAATACATAAGGTCGAAAAAGATGGTAAAAAGAATCAGTTATGAAACTGAAAAGTCACCGGAGATAGGGAAAGCGAAGAGGCCCAGTCTATATGATTTTTGATAAAAAATGAAATTGCAAAAGACCAAAAGGCATGGCTTTTTTTAAATAAGAAAGGGAATTATTTTTTAATGATCCTTGGAGGTAAAATTTTTACATAAAGTATTATATCAAAAAGGCAAAGGAAAAGAAACAGTTACAAAACCAAAAAGTCACCGTTGGAGAACCGAATGGTTATGGAGTCTATTTATTGTAAAATCTTACCATGTTGAGGGGTTCTTCTTTTCTGCCAGAGACAAAGTGCTATTGTGGGGAGGAGAGAATTTTATTGTAATTTCATTTGGAGATTAAATGTAGGGATTTTTGGAATGTATTCAACAGAGAAGTTGTGGACTTATAATAGTTTGAATATTGTTATTTATGTTTATAATAAAAGGGAGTTTTACATCAAATGTGAGAGTTTGAGTATTAATTTCTTGGATTGTATTCAATCTAAGAATTGTTCCATTCATTTTGTAAACATTATCTTGTATCTTGGAGTTAAACAGGGAATAGGTTGTGAATCTGAGTATTTCATCCATTCACTTTGCAGAAGTCAGAATGTTTGATCTTCTTTTCATTTTAGTTTCATTGCATTTGCATTTACAACATTCATATTGCATTACCAGTATGAAGAAGTCATAGGAAGTGTGGATTCTTGGCATTGGCTAGGTTTAAGAACTGAATTTGCTGCCTGAGTTAGTTTTGTGTAGGGCTGGCTTAGTTTTCCTCTTCCGTTCTTAGGTTAAGAATGTACCCAGTTAGTTTAGGAATAAATCAAATTCATTGAACATCATTCATAAGGGAGCTATATCTTTCAATTTAGAGGAAATCTATCAACCTGATGATAGATTATTCAACTGCTGGTAGATGATTATCTCTTAAAAATTTGGGTATTTGAGAGTTAAATTGAAAAGGATGATCTGTTTACCAAGAGATTTTTTGAGCCTCTACTGGGGAGGTAGAGAAGAAGATTAGTGCTAAAGATTGTTTCCTCAGTTTTATTATTATTATCTCTAGTAGAGATTGGCAACTCTGTTTTGTTTCTCATAATTTTTGGTTGAAGAGTCTAGTGCTTTGATTTTCAGAATTATTATTATCTCTACTTGCAGGAGATTGGTGACTCTGATTGAAAAAGACCATGCCCATTAAAGTTGTGAGAAGAGGAAGGCCAGATCCTTCTTTTATTGAACTTCATCAAACACATGATCCAGTATTGCATGATTTGTTTGATGATTTTAGAAAAAGCATTACTCGCGAGAGAAAAATGAGTTTGAGCATTGAAGAAGACCATGTACTAGTTCTATTATGGAGAAGTTTCTATGCCAGGTTTCCCAAGATGAAAGAGCTGGAAGGGAAAATGAAGTTGTTGCAGCATTGCGAGAAAAGAGTGTTGCAGTTAAGTGAAGAATTGAGGGTGGATGATGATGAAGTTTCAGAAGTTCCACATGACCTTGTTTCTTATAATTTTTTAGTCTTGAGTGAACAAGAGGTTCAGTGAAGAAAGAAAACTAGAAAGATTCCTACAACTGAAGAGATAAAGGCTGAAAGTGATCCAAATCTACAATTTCTTTGGATTGATTTTAAACAAAGTATTACTGAAGCTGAAAAGAAAGGATTGAGTTTCTCTGAAGATCATCAATCTTCCTTGATGTTGAACTGCGTGATTCAAAGATATTTTAATGTTGAATACCAAAGAAAAGGAGAATTTGTTCCAGCAAATATGCATGAAGAAAAATAAGTAAGGAAACCATATCTGAAGATTGCTTTGTTCTAGAAAAGCAAGAATTACTCCAGTTTTTGGAAGCACAAATTTTAGCGAACAAAGACATCCTTGACAACGACAAGGAATTGGTAAGTAAAATTGAAAAAGAAGATTTTCCTACACTCTCTTTTTCTTTTGATATTAAAAGTTTCAGATTTGAAGAAAATAAGGACAACCTTTTGCATGAAGTCTCTTTCAAAAATAGTTCTATGGTTAATGCACTTCTAGAATATGAAAAGTTTGACTTCGTTGAATATTATGGCAAAAATGATTTTTAATTTGAAAATTTTTGTAATGATCCGATGTTAGAATCTATTTGTTTGAAGACAATACAATGGTAGACCTTCTTGATGAATCCTATATTGAAGAGAAAGTGGATTTATGTTTTGCCATTTCTGAAAATATAGTTGAAGAAATGGTAAGCAAGGTAAAAGAGGAAAATTTGTCCATGCTTTCTTTTGTCCCTGATTTTGAAACTTTTAAGTTGGAAGAAGATATTGCTAAAGAATATTTTCAATCTGCACAAATTAATAGTGAGTCCATGTTAGAATTAGTTTATTTTGAAGATAATGCAACATTGGGTTCTCTTGAAGAAATTGGTAATAGAAACAAGGCTGAATTACGTTATGATGAATATCATGCTAAGTCAGAAAATGTGGTTAAGGAAGCAGTTGCAACAAAAAATTTTGAACAAAGATTTTCTATGGCTAATGGGATGTTGCAACATCATGAGGAAGATAAAGAGCTAGATTATATTTTTCATTGCCAAGAAATGGAAGTTAATCACGTCTTGGTACTTGCCAAATGTGAGCCTCCTTCGACGGCCGATTCATGTATTGGAATTTTGAGTTTGGATAGAGAGTTTTCAGATTTGATAGCCATTAAAAATGATGAAGTTATTTTAGTTCAGCTTGACCTTATGTGCAATGAAGAATCATTCTGTTTCAATCTCAGTTTGAAATCTGAAACTGCTATTGAAGATGATTGTGGTGAATGTGAGTATGATGCAATATATGTTTCAGAATCATTTGGATATTAAGATTTTTACAGTCTCAATTTATCTGCTGTGATTTCTCTTAAAGATGATCACATTGAAAGTTATGAGTGTGAATATGTGCAATTCCATTTTCAGAAGTTTGTGATTATTATCCTTTCCAGCAAAGAATGGTCGAATGTATGAGAAATGATATGCAGGAGGGTATAGAAAAATCAGAAGTCTATGATGAGGCATGGCTGTTTGGGAGATGTTTTTGGCTCACTAATTTCAACACTATGTTAGTGTGGCTTTAATGAATGAAGAGTTTGCCAGGATGTCTTGGTTTTGGTTCAGCCTTGCAAAGTGTAATCCACTTTACCAGAGGGGCTCATATTTTTCTTTGCCGATTAATGGTCATGTGAGTTCTTCATGTTCTCTTTTCTCACTTGTTTGCAAGTAGATTTTTCTTCTGTAGTTTTGGTGTGCTTAGCTTAGCCTTTCCCAGTTTTATGTTTGCAGTTGTTTCCAATTCTAGTTTTGCCCTGCTCCCCTCCGCCCTCCTGGCAAGTAGCTCTTTGTTGTCCTCATTTTGCCTAGACTCTATAGCCCAATGGATAAGGAACTTGTCTTTTGCTAGAGATACTAGATTCTTTATGTACTTTTCAGTGCATAATCCCCATTCAGAGCCAGCTGTAGGCACACTTTTAGTACGCCAATTTTAAAACTTTTGAAATCGGTTTTCCCTAATGTTTTCTCCATTTTTCCTAACAATGTTTTTGTGAAGGATGAAGATCAAAGCTCTAATGTAGATGTGAGAGTTCCTATGTCCCAATTCATGTTCATTATTTCAAAATCAAAATTTCCTGAAGCTTCTCAAATGGTTCTAATTGTTAGAGACAATGCAACTTGTTCATAATATATTTCAACTAGTGGATTAAATTTCTGTTGATCATAAAGCCTAGCATGAAGATAAGCATTATAAAAAAAGACTTGATGAAGAGTATGAAAATGAAGTCATGAAAGATCCGAGTGCTAAAATCACTATGCTAAGAAATTGACCGAAGCAATAATAAAGTCAATGTGCAAAATTGCAAAGAGGAGGAAAATATGTTTTTTCACAGCCAAAGTTGTGTTTTCTGCAAAGAGAGGCTCACTTTTCATGTTTTATGCCATGGAAGCAGAAAATAACCTCCAGTAGTCATTTTATGCCAAGGGACAAGTTCACTTTTTTGCAAGCACTCAAATGGTCATTTTTTGCCAGGAAAGCGCATTTTCAATATTTGGAGGATGAAGCAACAACAACTAAACTTGGAAATGATTATGGATCATGGTGTTAATGTGACCCCTAATCCATGATGACATTATTTTTCCATTAGTATACTCATAGAAAAAACATAGACATCAAGCATTACCGGCAGACATCAACCATCACTGGTGAACCACAAGCAGTACCGGTGAAATGCAAGCATACCCGACATAATAAAGATTTTTGAGAAAAATGCTAAGTATAAAAGTGACAAGCATCACCGGTGACCACAAGCATCACCAGAAAGAACAAAAATTACCGATGACATAGTTTCCAGAACAACCCCACAGGAATAGACAATCATACCCGACGACATGTTCAAAGAAAGGAACACCGATGACCAAGAACACCGACCGTCAGAACCAACAGTCAGAAAATCCGCAAATTGTGGATCTAATTTATACACGGAAGATAAAGAAAAGTTATTCTATTTTGTAGAATTATTATTATTTTTTTTAATGGTCATGCAAGCTTTATGTAAATGCTTTAAAGCATCCTAACAGATCTAAAGCATATCTAACTACAGATCAAGATCAAGTTGTATATCTTGAATCTAGAGTTAACTTGCGAATGTATGAATAAAGAATTGAACCTAAGCTCGTATAAATAGATGCTCATAGTCAATTGTGAGAACATGAATTCTAAATAATTAATAGCCATGAAGAGAATCTAAGGAGTAGAAGGAAAAATTCATGCAAAGATTAGAAATAGAATACATCAGTTATCAAGAACACATAGAGGCTACCGATGAGCAGATAAAGGTAATACTCAATCATGGAAGGATGATTAATAGTATTTTTGGAGCTTTAGAGGATATGTTATCAAGAAATTAAAGATTTCATATTCCATTAGATCAAAGATCTATGTAGTTGCATTCTAACAAGTGCATCACATCTAAAATCCTTTTGTAGAAGGTGGACTTAACCGTCCTTTGTAAATCTCTTAACAGAGTGCACACTTAACAGTGTTGTTGAAAGCTTCAAACAAA
>MU227313.1:1524122-1539112 GCA_018584345.1 Thuja plicata | reverse complement strand
AACAATGATAAGTTAATCTACCGAGTAACAACAGTATATATTAAAGACATCTAAGGGACTTGTGGATTTATTTTTTGTGGTAACTGATTCACCCCTCCCCTCTCAGTTACTCCATCTATATTTCCAACACTAAGTATCCTTGGTGTCACCTTTCTATTATGCAAATTCAGTTACAAATCTCTTTTCTCCTTTTCCCAGTTCAGTTTTCAATCAGGAAGTGATATACCATATTTTATAGGAACCAGCCTGGAATCTGAAGATTCCTCTTCACCCATAGTCTACCCACAACTAGGAGAGGTTTCCATGGTTAGGATGGAATTTTCGTGTAGCCCTAATGCCTGAGTTAGGGTGACAATTCTAAGCCTGAACAACTACCTTATGAGATGATTTAAAAAAAAGACTGTTAAGTCTACTTTGTTAAGATATTTGGGAGCACTGCTATAATTGTTAGAAAGTAACAATGAAATGACCTGTATGTGTAAGCAATTGTCTTTGCTGATTCAGATCTCTATTCTGATTATAAATGGATCCTTGTTGATCAAATATTCTATTGCAGCTCTGAGTGTTCTATACTCAATCAGAATCCCATCTGATTTCAACTTCACTCTTCATATCACAGAATTCCACACTTCTGCTTCTCTTCCACTTTTTCACTCTTTCTCTATCTTTCAATCCAAAATTGACCTTTCATATATATGATAAGCCCTGTCAAGTTGGCTTTAATATACTTCTAAATAAATAATAAATCACAATTTATTTGGCCTCATATAACCAATTAATTATAGAATGTAAACCACTGTTAGTCGGCTGACACTGAATAATCAACTCGGTTAACACTGAGTTTCTTTGATGCCCGACCATGACTGAAATGCCCGAGTGACTCGGTCAACACTAAAAAACTCTTTCTATTCACCAACTGTGCTTGGCCTAAATGTAGACATTTGTGTAGCATCACTACATAAGTGTAAATACATGTGTAACATCAATGAAAATACAGAATTGAATAATTGTCTTCAACAATCTCCCTCTTTGGCATTGATGGCAACACAACATGTCATAATAAAAATAATTGTAGAGCAACAAAAAACTTTCTTTAATGTCTTTAACATCATTCTAATTCTCATCCAAAAACTCCCTCTTTCATCAAACTCTGTCTCTTGATAAGATTTCTCCCTCTGACATCAAAACTCTTCCTCTTTCTATTATGAACTCTCCCTTAAGTAATTTCTTCTGTATTATAGAAAAATCTCCTTCTTTTCTATTATTCTTATGTATTATAGTAAACTCCCCCTCTTTGACAACAGATGCCAAAGACTCCATCTCCATAAATACTAAGTATCAATACCATTTCTCTTTGAAGTTGTAATGTACCTAAGTGTACTAATTCATCTGCAATGGGCTCTGACATACTTGCATTAAATGATAGATCTTCACTATGGCTCGGGTTGATGCAACACTAAACTGCATTGTAGTGAGCTTCAGTTAGGGGAAACACCCCTAGCTTTCCTCTAAGATACAAAAATGTATCCTTAGGTAAAGGTTTGGTGAATATGTCTGCAACTTGTTCTTTAGTACTCACATATTCCAACCTTACTTCTTTATTCTATACTATTTCCCTCAAGAAATGATACTTTATTTCCATATTCTTGGTTTTGGTGTGCATCATAGGATTCTTTGAAATTTTAATGGCACTGGTGTTGTCATAGTATATAATAATTGGTTCTTTCACTTCTTCTTTCATTCCTGACAACAATTAGTTGAACCATATGTTGTTTGAATAGTTCACTACTGCAACAACATATTTTGCCTCTGCTATAGACTGAGAGATACAATTTTGTTTCTTTCTAGTCCAAGATACTAACCTCTTTCCAAGAAAGAAAGCTCCACCACTGGTGCTTTTTCTATCATCAACACTTCCAGCCCAATCAACATCAGTGAATGTCTTCAAATCAAAGTTTCCACCTTTCTTATACCATAAGCCATTGTCTTCAGTACCCTTCATATATCTCAATTTTTTTTTGATTTCCATTAGGTGATTGTCTCTGCGATTGTGCTAATGTAATATCAAGTGTTGGAACTATAGTTTGTCTGATCTACTTCCTTTGAATCATCATTCTTAGATAATTTCTATCTAGTACACATGGGTGTTCCAACTGGTTTAGAATCTTCCATTCTAAATTTCTTGAGTATCTCCTTAATATATTTTGATTGAGAAATGTAGATACCATCCTTCATTTGATGAAATTGTAATCCAACAAATAATTTTATCTCACCAAACATAGACATCTCAAATTATTTACTCATATCTACATAGACTTCTTTGCATAAGTCATCATATCTAGTGAATAATATGTCATCAAAAAATATCTCTGCTAACAATATTTTGTTCTTTGGTCCTTCTTTGATGTACAACTACTGTTATCATTAGTTCTCTAAAATCCAATATTTACTAGGTAACCATGTAGTCTTTCATACCAAGCTATGGGCGCTTGCTTCAGTCCATACAATGCTTTGTGCAACTTGTAAACCATATTCCTTCTGCTAGGATCAAAAGATCCTTTAGGTTGTTCAATGTATACTTCTTCTAAGATTCCATTTAGAAATGTAGACTTCACATCCATTGATACACTTTGTATCCTTTATGTGTAGCATATGTGAGAAGAGTTCTTACTCCTTCAAGTCTTACAACAAGAGCAAAATTTCCTCCATAATAAATTCCATCTTCTTGAGCATATCCTTTATAAACTAGTCTGGCCTTGTTTCTAGAAACTTCACCATTTTCATTAATATTATTTCTAAAATCCCACTTGGTTCTAATCACATTCTTGTCCTTTGGCCTAGGAACAAGAGTCCAAGTTTTGTTCTTCTTGATCTGCTCAATTTCTTCATTCATTGTCTCTATCCAACTTTCATCATTCAATGCATCATTAACAGTTCTAGGTTCAAATTCACTTAGTAAACATGTACCTTTGATTTTTTTCCTTGTCATTACACCTTCTGTCTGATCTCCAATTATTTTCTCAGGTGCATGATTCCTTCTAACATATCTAGAAAGTACTGGATCCTTCAATCTTGATTCTGGACTTGATCCACTATGTCTATCATTCTCAAACATTCTTTCCTATTCTTTTGTCTGATGCTCGGGTTAAACTATCTGTGACTTAGGTCCCTCTATCTATGACTTGGGTTCCTCTATCTGAGACTCAGTTCTCTTTTTCTATGACTCGGTCTCTTCTACTAATAGCTCGGGTTTAACAGTTTGAAACTTAGGTTTTACAGTTTGTGTTAGTATATTCATCGGTTGATAGTTCTGCTGTCCAATCACCATTACTCAAGTCATAGGCATAGTATCAGGTTCATGTTACACAAAGTTCCCATAGTCTTCAGGCTCTTTACTGCTCTTCTCTTCATATATTTTTGCAAACTCATCAATCTTGACATGTATACTTTCTATGAATTTATGAGTAGTAAGATTCAAACATTTGTATGCTTATCTTTTGCATGAGTAACCTAGGAATATTCCTTCATCACTTTTTGCATTTAGTTTTCCATTTCTTACTTCCTTCAAGATGTAACATTTACTTCCAAATAATTTAAAATAATGAAAATTAGGTTTATAGACACACCATAATTCAAAAGGTGTCTAGTTACTATCTTTCTTCAGTTGAACTCGGTTCAAGGTGAACACTGTAGTGCTGATGGCCTCCATCTAGTATTTGGTAGCAACATTCTTTTCAATCATTAGGGTTCTGGTACAATCCATAATGGATATGTTTCTTCTTTATGCTATTCCATTTTTCTATGGTGTACCAGGGGCAGAGACCTATCTTTTGATTCCTCTTTCATTACATAATTCATTGAACTCATTAGAAATGAATTCTCCTCTGTCAGATTTTAGGAATTTTAGTTTCTTTCCTGTTTCCTTTTCAACTCTTGCAAGATACCATTTGAATTTCTGAAAAGCTTCTAATTTTTCTCTGAGAAACATGACAGTCATAATTCTGGAATGATCATAAAAAAATAGAATAAAATATTTCTCTCCGATATAGCTTGTTGTTCTGATTGGTCCACAAAGGTTAGTATGTACCAATTCCAAGATTTCATCAGTATTGTAATTCTTTCTTTTGAAACTTGTCTTGCTCATCTTTCCAATTTGACATTGTTTTCATGTTGCTAACTCAGGTTTCTTCAGAATAGGAATACCTCTAACTCTCTTGTTCTTTCTTATGTTTACTAAATTATAAAAATTCACATGACACAACCTTTTATGCCATAGCCAACTTTCTTCTCTTTGTGAAATGAAGCATGAACCTTCAATGAGATCAAGATATAATATATTACCTTTTGTGTGCCTGCTAGTTACAACTAGGTTCCCTTTACTATCCAGGAGCTTTGCCTTACCATTCATGAATTCTACCTTGAAGCCAATGTTGTTCAGCTGTGCTAGATTGAGTATATTTCTCCTTATTCCTTCAACCCAATAAGCATTATCACATTTGATTCCTTTTGTCAGAGTAATGCAACCTTTTCCTTTCACATAGCAGGTTTCATCATTCCCAAAACTGACACTTCCACCATCATAACATTCAATATGTTCAAATTTTGTCTTATCACTTGTCATGTGATGAGAACAACTACTATCAATTATCCATGTGCCATTTTTACTGATATGTGAGAAAAGTGCTATCTTTGCATCTTCTTCATCTAACTCATCCTTAATAGCAATATAAACCATTTCATCTTCTTCTTCATCACTGTTAGAATCTTTAGAAATATAACAAGAATTCTTACCTTTGTCCTTGTAGCTCTTGTAGTTCTTTAAATCTTTCTTGCCTTTGTACTTGTTGATCTTTTTCTCATCTTTGTCTTCTTTGTTTGGACACTTGGCAGCAATGTGACCAACCTCATTGCATGAGAAAAAAATCAATGGCATTTTACCTTTGTATTTACCTTTGGCAGCTCTCCTTGCAAGTAAAGCTTCAATGATGTCTAAATCTTCATCATCAGATTCATCATCACTATCACTTTCAATCTGCTTCCCTTTTGAGTATCTGTCCTTCTTACCAAGGTTTAATTTAGCTTTAAATACAAACTCAAGATTGCTGGATCTAGGAGAATAATTGTCAAAGTTGTCCAACTCAAAAGTTGTAAGCCTTCCAACTAATGTATCCAGAGTTATATCCTTATTGCACCTCATTTCTTGAATAGCTGAAACTCTAATAGCATAGATAGGAAGTAAAGTTCTTAATACCTTGCTGACCACTATTGTATCTTTAAATATTCCTCCTGCAGCTCTGATGGAACTCACAATTTTCCTGATTCTCTCACTGTATCTTGTAATGTCTTCTCCTTCTTTCATTTTCTTCTGGTCAAATTTTCCTCTGAGACTTTCTGCTTTGGCTCACTTTACATTTTCATATCCTCCATGAATTTCTTGTAATTTCCTCCACATATCATAGGCTATAGGGAAGTCCTTGACTTCATGAAATTCTAAGTAGCTGAGTGAAGAAGCTATATCAATCATCATTATGTTATGAAGCTTTCGTTCCATCATTTATTCCAAAGTTATAGTCCCTATTGGTTCCACATATTTTCTATCCAAAAATTGTAAACCAACATCTCCAATAGTAGATAGATGTAGTTTCATCAACTCCTCCCATACAAGGAAGTTGTCTTTGTTTAGCTTCGAGATCTCCCTTTTGTAAGACATCTCTGATCTTTAGCTTAGGCCTTGAAACATTCTCTAAAAGCACTTGATGCTCTGATACCAATTGTTGGAAATGAGATAAGTAACTGAGAGGGGAGGGGTGAATCAGTTACTCCAAAACAAATCCCTTGTCCCTTAGATGTCTTAAACAATATAACATTGTTACTTGGTTAATTAAGATATTCTTCTGTAACTCGGGTGTTAAAGCAATCTTTATGATATTCAATGCAATTATACTTTAGTGATTAAGTGCTAAAACATAAATCATGAAACAAATAAGATATACATAGGTGACACCAAGATTTAATGTGGAAACCCAATATGGGAAAATCCACCAATGTAACTAGTTACCATTTTTCACTTTTCTAAAGTGAGCCCTGTTAGGAGCCAACTCTATTAAAGGTTACAAAACACACTGTTAGGTGTGACCCTATTAGAGGATTTAAATCAACCTGTGAGGAGTGGCCTTGTTATAGGTGTTCAACAATTCAACATAGAAATGATACCTTGTGAGAGGATTTACAAAAATACTGTTAAGTCTACTCTATTAAGAGATTTGGGATCACTGCTACAATTGTTAGAAAGTAACAATGAAATGACCTGTATGTGTAAGAAACTATCTTTGCTGATTCAGATCTCTATTCTAATTATAACTAGATCCTTGCTGATAAGATATTCTATTGTAGCTCTAAGTGTTCTATACTCAATCAGAATCCCATCTGATTTCACCTTCACTCTTCATATCACAGAATTCCACACTTTTTCTTCTCTTCCACTTTTTCACCTTTTCTCTAGCTTTCAATCCAAACTTGACCTTTCATATATATGATAAGCCCTGTCAATTTGGATTGAATATACTTCTAAATAAATAATAAACCACAATTTAGTCGGCCTCATATAACCAATTAATTATAGAATGTAAACCACTATTAGTCAACTGACACTGAATAATCAACTCGGTTAACACTGAGTTTCTTTGATGCTCGACCATAACTAAAATGCCTGAGTGACTCTGTCAACACTGAAAATATCTTTCTATTCACCAAATGTGCTTGGTCTGAATGTAGACATTTTTGTAGCATCACTACATAAGTGTAAATACATGTGTAACATCAATGACAATACTCAATTGAATAATTGTCTTCAACAATAATATATATGTTATATTATTATTAATCATATGAAATTTAATATTTAATATTAAATTATTAAATTATTCTTAATTAATAATTGATTGATGAAACATTATAAGATTGATTAAATTATAATTAATGGAAAGAGGCATGTTCTTTCTTATAAATAATAATAAATAAACATGTCCCATGAAGGGACATGTCTCTCCTATCGTCATTCCCAATATAAATGAAAGAGAGATTGTTGCATTTTGAAAATATATACAACATAGAGTGCTATTACATTTGCAGCTCTATCCTAAAACTTAACAGGAAGACAAGACAACCGAGGTAAATTAGACCTTATACAGATCTATGATTGGAAAACTAATGCATATTGTACACACTAGACCATATATAGCACATGCAGTTGGTATAGTTGCAAGATTCTTTGCTAATCCCAAGGAATCACACATGACTGCTGTTAAGAGAATTTTGAGATATCTAAAAAATATTGAAGACTATGGTATGTGGTATAATAAAGAGGGCGAATTTGAGCTACAAGTTTATACAGATGCTGATTAGAATGGAAACATAGATGATAGAAAGAGCACAATAGGAGGATAGTTCTTTATGGGTGAAAGACTTTTCACATAGATAAGAAAGAAGCAAGGATGCATATCTCAATGAACTGCAGAAGCAAAATATGTAGTTGTTGCTACAAATTTCTCTAACATTGCATGGATCAAGCAACTGCTGAAAGGTATGAATATGGAAATTCTTGACCCAATAATTATCTATTGTGATAATACAAGTGCTATCAAGATTTCAAAGAACCTTGTGATGCATGCTAAGGCAAAGCACATATCTATTAAGTATCGTTACTTGAGGGAATATGTACACGATAAAGAGGTCATATTGGAATATGAACAATCCAAAGAACAATTAGTAGACATATTCACAAAGCCATTGCCAAAAGATACATTTGAATACCTGAGGAATAGACTAGGGGTCTGACCCTTTCTACTGGTCACTAAGCTGAATAGGAGGCTGCATCAGCCTACACAATATCAGAAGATCAATCATGTTGATGCAAGCTAAGATATGGACTACTATGACATATCAGTACAAGAAGGTACATATCTGAGCCACACACCAAAGATATTGTAGGCTACTACAAAGCTGTATTGTTGATGGAAAGAAGAGATTCATTGATATATTTTTATTTACCATTGCTATCAAAGGAAGAGATGAATTCAATGAAATATCCATTAGGGAGAGAAAAGAAACATATCCATCAGGGAGAAGAACATTAGTCAAAGGGAGAGAAAAGATCAGAGAAAGAAGTTTCTACAAAGGGAGAGAAAGATCCAAAAATGATTCAAAGAAACAACCATCCATCTAAGGGAGAGAATTGCAAAGAGAGTTAACATTACATATCTATTCAAAAAAGGGAGAAGAAATTCTACATAAAAGGGAGAGACAAAAGAAGAAGACAAAATTGCTACACCTATCCATTGAAGGGAATAAAGAAAGGGAAAGCACTTTGCAAGAATCAAATCTAAGCTAGAAGAGCTTACCGAGAGTCAGATATTTGAATTAGTTATATAACAATAACCTTGGTATGATATGGTATGCTTCATAATACATATTTCATAGTATATTTCCCTTAATGCCAAAGGGAGATATTGATAAACTATTACTGATTGAATGTTTGAAGATGATAAGTTGATGATCACCGAGATGCAAAAGTGAATGCAAGACATTAAATCAGTTAATGTATTGTATTTTCATTGATGTCAACTTGATATAATATGATTGGTCATGCACATATTGTTATATAATTAAAGAGTTGAAGAGACAAATTTTATGTTATTGGTAAAACATAAAAAGCCACAGTAAACACCGACGGATAATGCACACCGACAGACAAAGAAAAATGAACAGTTCACAGTGTGTACCGAGCACCGTAGTAATCGAGCATAAATAAAGTTGTTACCAAGGACAAATGGAGTCAATGACCAAGCTAACTAAAAGTTGATCACTGATCAAAACTGAAGATAGAGAATGACAAGAACACTTAGCTGGCAGGAGCTATATTTAGAGTTAACTGATTGATTGCTTTATTTCCATCGATCAGTTGAACTAAAACAAGGAGAAGATTTAAAGAACATATAACAAGGAGAGTTTTATGGAATAAATTTAAAGGAGAGATTTACAGATTAAAGCAAGCATGGTGAGCTTTACGGATCAAGAAAGTTATCTACGATGAAAACAAGAATATTGAATGGATAAATCATGTCTATATAAAGAGACAAGTAATTCATTACAAAGAGAGGAATGCTGAATATAATTATGATGAAGATAGAAGTCTTCATGCAGATATGATCATATAGGCTGAAGAATAGAGCCAAAGAATTCTGCAGACACCGAGCAACTGAGGACAAAGCATTCACCGAGAAGAAAGAAGAAAGAAGGGGAGCAAAGGAATTGAAGAGAAAATTTATCAGAGAGGTATTTTGTAGAATAACAATAGATTTTAAAATCTGCAAGTTAAAATTTGTATTATTGAACAGATCATTTTCTATTTCAGTTTAACCATTGATTCAAAAAATCTCTTAACCGAGTGGGATTTAACCATCCTTATTGTATTGAGATACTCAAGAGTATAAAAAGGTTTTCTTATTGAAAACATAGTGAATTCTAGGTCAAAAGACAAACTATTAGTTTTAAATCCTCTAACAAGGTCGCACTTAACAATGTGTTTGTAACATTTAATAAGGTTGGCTCTTCACCGAGCTCACTTCAGAAGAGTGAAAATTTTGGGTTACCGGTCCCAAGTGGTTTTTCCCTTAATAGGGTTTCCACGTTAAAATTTATCTGTCAAATGTGTATATGGTTCATTGCTTTGATGTTTTTCTTTACACATTACAAACTGGATTGGTCGGTAAATACTAAGTTTAATTGCTGCTAGTAGGTAAAGGCTAGAAAAAGATAAACAATATATATTACTGAGCAGTATATATTTGTTAGAATTACATAAGGCATACATCTTGAAGGATTGAAAGATAACTAGAGGATATTATATTTTTGATATAAGTTTTGGTTGAATTATTGGAATTATTTTTAAGGCCACTGATTCACCCCCCCTCTCAGTTATTCTAATAGAATTAGTCATAAAACCAACTCTTTTAGGAAACTTGCTTAACATTATAGGTGGAATAAGTTTTTTTGTTACCCCAATATAAATAAGTAATGTTATGGGATTCCCATATAGTATCTTTGGTCTTGATCAGTGCGATCTGTTACTCTTCTTGCCTATTATCTAGTACAAAATGAATCCTTTGTTGGAATGTTATTTGTTGATTTGGAGGTGAAATTATCTGTGGTTACTCACCTTGAGTACTTGTTAGGCATTGGTTGGCATAATGTTCACCTTTATAGGTGTAACACCTCTTGGATGACCTTTCTTAGTTGTTCCTTTATTTATTGTTTGATTACAATTTATGACATTATTGAACCCCCTTTTATCTCCTTTAGAGTCTTATTAATTCCCCTTAAATCCCTTTCCACTCTTACTGGTTGAATCATATCTCTTCTTTCTTTTTAAATAGTTGGGAGGATTGTGACCATTTCACCCTTTTTAGCTTATATATCTGAAGGCATCATCCTTTTTGAGCTTCAGCTCTTGTCTAACGACATTTTCATTTGCCTTATTTATAGTGGGTAGTGCATGAACATCCACACAACCATTTATTCATTTGTTGAGATCCATATTAAAATTTCTCATTTGATATTCTTATCTACTTTGAATTCAGGTACATATTTTAGTAATCAGGTGAATGTCTTCCAATACTCATTTATAGAATGTTCCCCTTGTCTAAGCTCTTGAAAGTCTATTAATTTTTTCTCAAAGAAGAGTTGCAAAAAGCATCTTTGCCTAAATACTTCCACAAATTTATCCCAGGTTACGTTGGCCAACTTTATTCCTAGCTCAACCCTCTTATTTTTTTGTGAACCAATGAGTTGTCTTGTTAGTTGGTAAGTGTATGCACCCTAAAATGGTCACCTAGACTATGGGCCCCCATTTTTCAATTTATCAATTCCTGAATGAATGCTGTGCAACATTTTCAATTCAAATCAATTTCCTTGATCAAATCATCATTAATTTAATTATTTCAATATTTCCTAAGGTTTGATCATTTTTATTTAATTAAAAGATTTAATCTCCCTTTTAAATAAATAAAATTCATCTTATTTAATTAAATTAAATTTCTCCCTTTTAATTAAATAAAATTCATCTTATTTAATTAAATTAAATTCCTCCCATTTAATTAAATAAAATTCTTCTCATTTATTTAATTATAAAGAAAACCCCT
Organism: Thuja plicata; assembly: GCA_018584345.1. Classification (NCBI taxonomy): domain Eukaryota; kingdom Viridiplantae; phylum Streptophyta; class Pinopsida; order Cupressales; family Cupressaceae; genus Thuja; species Thuja plicata. The sequence goes on along the minus strand of MU227313.1, from coordinate 1,527,914 downwards.
TTTTTAATTAAATAAATAAAAGTCCCCACTTAAAGCTCTTCTTTTGATGAAAAAAGAAATAAATTAAATAAAAATTAAATAAAAATCCTTTTTTTATCACATCTTTCTAAGTGGTGGGCTTTTTGCTTTAAGGAGCACATGGATCAACCAAAGATTTAATCTCCACCATTGCTCATTTCTTTTTGCCTCTTAATTTCAACAGTTCACTTTCCTATAAGAGGAAACCTCTCCTTATTCTCATATAGAATTTTTATGTATTGTTATGTTGCAGGTTTGGAGAGCAATTTTGGAGGAGAATTTGAACACTTTGGCTTGGATATTGCAACTTCTCTCTTCTTGTCTTCTTCTTTTTGCATCCATGGCTATTCATGTAGATTAGATTCATATTAGATTAAATTCATATTTTCTTCCATAGATTAAGCTTGCATATTTCCTTTTATAGATTGATCATGTATTGTTATCATATAGATTAATTTCTTTTTATGTATTGTTATCATATAGAATAGATTTCATTTTCATGCATTGAATCTCTCATTTTATGGTGTACTTGCATGTGCACAACTAGGTCAATCTGAGGGCCTCCATTACAAACCTTTGCACTCCATGACTAGGGAGCTATGAGTCGATATTTGAGGCCTCATTCTTGAGCAACCTTGGATGGAATGACCCATATAAGTGTGACACATTTTTAACACACATTTTTGGCACCCACCATGGGGCAGTGATGCTCCTGATTTTCCTTCATTTTATTCAGATTTTTAGATTTTGTAATCTTTACATGGTTATTTTATTGAAGTTTTTCAAGCCTAACCCTTGTGTAGGATGAGTTGAAGACAAAACCTAGGGTTTTTTGAAAGATTTGATCATATCTCCCAAATGGCTCAGAGTTTTGGTCTAAATTTGTTTTTGTAGGTTGGCATCGGGTCAAAGGTGTCTCAGTTTGAAAATAAATTTTTTTGGATCATTTTGCTGTGATTTATAAATTTTTAATGCTTTTTTTATGAAAATTCATTTCTGGTCGCAAATCAGTGAATTTTTTAAAACAATTTACAATTCTGGAAAGCTCTTGGAATTCTACAGGGAGTATGTTCTTTGTGTTTTTTTGTTTTGATGACAAATAATGACTTGAAAATCTGATCTTTTAAAACTGGTCTATTTTGATAAATAGGGTCCCTAGGGCACAAATCATAAAATATTGCTAAAAAATTTACATTTTTAGAAATCTCTCTATTTTTTAACAGGGGTCTTTTTTCTACATTTAGGGTTTTGGATCTAAATTCATATCATATAGGTCCAATATTGTTGACTAGGTCAAAAATCAAAATTAAAAAAGGGCATTTAATGATTAGCTTGCACTTATTTTTCACATGGTTCAATGCATGATGTGAGTGGTCATTTGGATTATTTGGTGGTTATTATTTCTCCTAACAATTGATTTTCAGATCTAACCTTAGGGTTTGCATAAGTTGAATATACATTGCATATCTTGTTTGCTTGTCTTGCTTGTTGGAGAGTTCGTGGCTTTCTTTCGTGAAAAATCTCAACAAAAAAAACAATAAGGTAAAATCTACTAAGTGCGTTTCTTTGGACTTGAGGTATTTTGTTGCATCTCTATAAAATTTGGATTTTGGAAATAAAAATGAACCTCTCACGTGTTTATCTTGAGTGTTTCTTGCTTTCATAGATCACATTTCCAATTTTTGCTCTAAAGGAATGAACCTATATTTTTTTTCTTGCATATATGTTTCACATAGTAATTAGGCCCTACGAACACTATTTGTGGTGATCTTGAGAGAGTGGGCTTCATTCACTTGTCTTACATGCGAATCTCTTCTTGACAATAGATCCCCTTGTAGGTAGGGAAGGATTTGTCATTACTTCAATCTTGGTTTAGTCTTGAACTTTGATTGGTACTTTCTCTCTTGAGATTGGTGGTCATTGTTGTTGATATACAAACCTTGGGTGAGGTGATTTCAAATTATTGGGTCAATTAATCTTGCTTGCTATGTCTGGGTGAGGTGAAGAGGCTAGAGGGTTATGCTCTTTTCCCTTTTGGGAGAATCAGAAACTTGGAAACCTTGAATCCAAACCAAGTCCCCATGTGGTTCATATTGTGAGTCTTCCTTGTTAGAGAGGGTTAACTGAAGTGGACATTACCTTTATTGGGTAAACCATTTGGATGAAACCTCAAGTGGTAGTAGCTATTTTTCCATGGTAGCAACAACCTAGAAATGGGCGCTACTTGAGGCCTTTGCACCCCTGTTTCTTAGCGTGTATCCTCGACACTTAGCCTTTCTCCATCATGTCTTGTCCTTATTGCCTTGGTCTAGAATTGGTCTTTTTCTTTTTCTAGGGGGCATAACTATGTTATCTTTGATCTCTTGGATGCGTTAGTCTTTATGACACCTCGCAAACTGTGTTTTTTGATACCACCCCAACTGTATTTTTTAATACAACCCTTAACATTGAGTGTTTTTCAACACTTATCAGTTTGGTCTTACCCCATTTTTTCATGTGGTCTTACTTGCTTGTGAGCATTCAATCCTTATTCTCGGAACTCAGTATCAGTTAACATACTTAAATTTTTAAACACAACACTTAATGCTTGAGCTATGTCATGATATTTTCTTTGTGTGCTGTCTGTTATTGATTTCATTGAGTGTCTTTGTCTAATAAGTCTCTCTGGGATGCATAGCTAGAGGACTTGGGGCATGGAACATTTTTTTATTTTCTTTATGCTTTATGTTTCACTATTTTTGCACAACCATTCTGTTGGTCATCCTGACCTCTATGCCTCGATACGAGCATGGTTTTGCTATATTAAATTGGGTAAGCTAACATCACAGTCATCTTGACCTTTATGTTTTTGACGCTTATGTTAGAATCTTTCCAGATTCCAATCCAATATAAATCACATTCATATCTTCATAGTTGCGCTTGTGACTAGTGATGATTGTGTTATTTTCTGATGTCCATTAATAATGGCCCAATGATGAAAGTAAGTTCCTTAACATTCTCTAATGAATGATGAACACAAAGTCCTATTTTATAGTTTCTCTATTGCAAGTACACCTTTGCATTTTCATGTAGCTTGCATTGTTAGACCTCATGTTAGTTTGCATTTTAGGCTGCATTATGAGTTTGAGATGGTTTCCTTCCTCTTTCTTGTGGAATTTTAATAAAAAATGATCACATTTTGATCTTCATTTCTTTATCTTATTTTGTGATCTCAATCAAAATTTTCTATCTTAAATAATTGATTGATTTTGGGGAAAAATTCTCTTTCTTCTCTCCATTTCTTTCCACCTCTTCCAAACTTCTATCTTCCATTCGCTTTCACCCCACTTCTTTTCTTCTAATTCAACCTTGGGGCATAATCTTTTATGCTTGATGATCTACCTTGGTTTTGTGATCCTTATGTCATCCATCTTACATCGAGAACCTTATCTTTAGTTCAATTTGATCAAATTTATCAATTTGTTGTTTCTCCTCTATCTCATTTCAATTTTGATCACGAGGGGGCAGTACCTATCAAACTTCAATCCTTGATTCAACTTTATGAATCTTATCATTTGTTCTGCTTGGGGCAACCTTGCTTGAGATTCTTATCTCAGACATTTCAATTACTTATTTACAATGGTGTTGACCTTGGCTTTTTGGCAATAAGCTTATCTTTGTTCTGATGTCAATTACTTATTTACAACGGTGTTGATGTCTGTGTTGTTTTGTGATCCCAAATCGATCTCACACTTCAACTGCATTCTTTGACTACATGTGTTCCTAGAATGATCA
>MU227313.1:1421770-1462584 GCA_018584345.1 Thuja plicata | reverse complement strand
AAGTGGTTGAGATAGGTTAGGTTAGGGTTTAGGGGAATATAAATGAAATGAATTAAACTTATTTAATTCATTCAAAAATAGGAATATTAATTATTTAATCTTTTTATTGCTTTTGATAATTAATTAGCAATATAGCCATTTTAATTAAATTAATAGGCTAGGGGAATGGTTTAAAATGGAAGTGATGAGATAGATTAATTCCTTTATAATTAAATACTTTAGCCATTATTTGAATTCGATAATATTTGATTGGTTGAAATTGATCTGAATTGTATGGCTGAAGTAGTTAATATAAATTAGTGATAAAAATCACTTAGGACATTAAATCTGATTTAATAATAAATTATGCCAAAGTAACATTGTCTTGACATAACAGGGGGTATGATCACACCTAGGGCAAATAGGGTCTATGGTCAGTACAGACCAAATCCAGGTGGTTACAAAAACAACCCCATATAATAGTCAAGATAACACATCTTGAACCACAACACCTGAATCCAAACTTATTTGACACAATCATCAAATCATTCCTCCTTAGCTATATTCTATTCTTCCTGTTGACCTATCAACCTTCAATCAATCATAAGTCATACCATACATATGATAAAAATGTGCGTTCATAGATACAACATATTTAGACATTACTTAATCTCATTTTAAGCTCACACACTTCAATTCTTATCACAACTCTAGATCCGACCTCTTGAACATACATCAACATAATAGGTACACTGTCAACCAAAAAACACTAAATTGACATCAATGGCAACATCATAACTGATCAACCTATCATCAGATCTGCATCAAACACATACCATAACATACTCAACTTATCTTTGCATCAGTTATGATAACAATTATAAGTATCAATAATCAATATTCATGACTCAATCAGTCCTAATCTTTTAATCTCTTACTACATAGAACATCAATAAAGTTCATATTCACTTTCATACTTATGTTTAAAAATGCTTCTTAAATAATTAGAAATATTGACCAATAATTTTTTTCTTTTTAACGTACCAAATTATCATTTACAACTACAATGAGTTATCTAGTGGTTTTAGCTTACTAGCTATTACACATTTCCTTAGATGATACTAACCTTGAGATATAGGTTATGAAAACATTTCTTTCTCTACACATTCTCATGAATGTTCTACCTCTACACCTATTCATGTAAATGTACATGTACTACCTTGCACTTCTAAAATTATTCTCATCTTAATTCCTGCCACATAACCCTCTACACACCCGGGTTGAGTCCATTTTTTTTCAATAGATGTATAGACATATTCATTCATAACTCTTCTTTAAAATGGTTCTCAACTTCCTTGGTAATAAGCGTAAATAATTTTAGAGCAATAAATTATTGTTGTTTAGATGACAATCTAATGGTTTTACTGGTTCAACCCATGGAATTAGAGACTACATTAGCACAGAGGTTAACCACCACTTGGACTCAAGTAGGATTAATATTTGAGTATATATTAAGCTTGAATATTAATTTTAACATAATTATGAGTTTCTCAAAATCAATACTAGATGAAATTTTCCAAATAACTCTTAAAACTGATAAATGTTTTTTTTTGCATATATTATAAAAGTTTACTGGTAGTGCTTAATCAAATTAAGAACAACTCCATTCTTTTTACAAATATGGTAAGTGACTGCACCTAACTTCTATGACCAATATTTAATAGGGTACCGTATGTATTTCATCTAGTTAGTATTATAATCATACTGCTTCATACATCTTTTGAAATATCAAACATAACATTATCTACTGATAATACTTCATACTAAAACTAGCTGGTATGAAGCAAGTTTGAAGAAAACATTAGAAGAGGGGATTTTATATTCACATGCCTGTGCACTGTTTCTCTAGTGTCATTTTTTTAAATCTTTCCATCCAAGTTTGAGTGTTTTTCCTCAACTGCAGTTCTTTTCTTTTCACACATCAATGAATAGACAACAAATTGAGTTAATTCTCTATTTTAAACTATTTTTGACCTTTCAATTCCATTTCCCTGAATTTCAATGTGTTTTGCTTTCATTTCCTCCATAATGGTTTTCATAATTTCATTTCCTTATCATTTCATGGAACACATATTGATTTCAAATGATTTTCTTTCAATTTAGGTTTGATTCCCTCCTCTTTGGTTTCATGTGATGGAAAGATGAATTTTTATTCATATTCAATTACATTTGTGTTCTGAATGAGGTTCAAATTTTATTTCAATGAATTTCATTAGTTACATAGTAGATGAAATTCCATATTGGTTTTAATAACTACCACTATGTTTCATAAGGTGGCTTAGTAACTTTAAACTGGCAGCATCTTATTCACATGTGGCCAATAAGTGATGAGGCTAATCTTGCATTCCCATTATGGAATTTAGCAATTATAAATATCATTTGTGAATAGAGTATGATATGAACACGACCATAGTATTTATTTTACTTACTATGAGTCTATGCATGTAGTTTATATAATTAACATATGTATCTATGTGCACTGTCCTAAATTGTAGGCACCTATAATTAGATGTTCAATTTAGCCCCAATTTAGTATGTATGGGTTCCCACATTGATTTCACACTCTCTTAACACTCATCGAACCTTTAGATTAATTTTATATTTCTCATGTTAATTCAAATTTACCAAACATTTATGTGAGCCCTTTTTATGTTTGCTTTATTATTTCTCCAAGTTAATCATTTATTAGCTTACATAGGTCCTATCTTACCATTTGTGTCCTTTATGCTTCTTCACGACCTCAAAATTGGTTGCGCCTTGAAATCAACATCCCCTAGGTATTTGAGACTCATGTTTTAAATTTGACCCAAGATTGGTTGGTATATAATGTCCTGAGCATTCTGTACCTAGGTATAGAATGCCCTAGGTTTACTATATCTTGGATTTTGGGCTAAGATTTGAATCAGGGGTGTGTCTCATTAATTTAGTGGGGTGTTTGGATTTGCGGTTGGCCCTCTTGAATTTTAACCCCTGAGATGATGTGAAAGGTATCAAAACACCTTATCTCTCCTCATTTGGATATCACATCTACTCTCAATCATGCACATCCATTATCAAGCAATCAAGCTCAAGGTTTGAAGTCAAACATCCAAGCATCCAAGATCTAGATTTCTTCTAAGCATTCAAGGTGTTATTCTCCATCGATAAAGCTTCCTTCATTCATTAAAGGTAAATAAAATGAGTCAACCATCAAGGAAGAAGATCATCTATCTACATGGTTTATTCTCTCTCCTCCCAAGCATTGTGCCAAACTACACCATCTATCACACAAGGTTTTTCCATATATGATTTCCTTTTGGGTTTCTGTGTTAAGTTAAAGCTATTGTATCAACATAATTGATCTTATTCAAAGAATAATTTGCATTTCCAAGGTATGATGTACTTTATTTTTCAAATCGAGTCTCTACTATATGAAAACATGATTTCATTTACTTTATTTCATTTCAAGGTTGATTCCATATAGGGTTTGACCATGACAAACCCCTCTATAAAACCTTCTTCCTCATTTTTGTGTGTGCAAGAACAAGTGTCAAACCTACCGAGACTTAATTTAGAAAGTACAATTTTTGATGGACTATCTGTGAATGTTTCAAACAAAAGTACATGGTATACAACGACTAGGGTTATCTATACACTCTAGATTGAGCTATACCCTCCAAGGAAACCTATACCTTGGGAGATGATATGTACCTAGTAAAAAATGACCAAGGCAATCAATACGCTATGAATGAACTCCAAATTGAAATCATAGGTCATACCTGTAGTGTGATTACTATTTCAAGCCATTGCAGGTTCCTGTCTATTTTTTGTTAGTTTGTGTATGCTGAAATCTGTCATTTCTACCTACTTAACCTTCTATCTTGCATCACCCTATCACATTCATCTAAATCAACCCATGCTAAAAATTATCACAAAGGATTGTTGCACTCACTTTGCAGTTAAGTCCTACTCGAGCCTATTGGGTTACTTTCCTTCTGATTTTGCATTGGGAAAAGGTGGATAAATCCCCGTTGTGCCTCACTTTCATTTTTCTAATGTACAATATGTATGTATAAATTGTGCTATATTATAGTTGTTTAGATGACAATCTAATGGTTTTACTGGTTCAACCCATGGAATTAGAGACTACATTAGCACAGAGGTTAACCACCACTTGGACTCAAGTAGGCTTAAAATTTGAGTATATATTAAGCTTGAATATTAATTTTAACATAATTATGAGTTTCTCAAAATCCATACTAGACAAAATTTTCCAAATGACTCTTAAAACTGATAAATGTTTTTTTTTGCGTATATTATAAAAGTTTACTGGTAGTGCTTAATCAAATTAAGAACAACTCCATTCTTTTTACAAATATGGTAAGTGACTGCACCTAACTTCTATGACCAATATTTAATAGGGTATCGTATGTATTTCATCTAGTTAGTATTATAATCATACTGCTTCATACATCTTTTGAAATATCAAACATAACATTATCTACTGATAATACTTCATACTAAAACTAGCTGGTATGAAGCAAGTTTGAAGAAAACATTAGAAGAGGGGATTTTATATTCACATGCCTGTGCACTGTTTCTCTAGTGTCATTTTTTTAAATCTTTCCATCCAAGTTTGAGTGTTTTTCCTCAACTGCAGTTCTTTTCTTTTCACACATCAATGAATAGACAACAAATTGAGTTAATTCTCTATTTTAAACTATTTTTGACCTTTCAATTCCATTTCCCTGAATTTCAATGTGTTTTGCTTTCATTTCCTCCATAATGGTTTTCATAATTTCATTTCCTTATCATTTCATGGAACACATATTGATTTCAAATGATTTTCTTTCAATTTAGGTTTGATTCCCTCCTCTTTGGTTTCATGTGATGGAAAGATGAATTTTTATTCATATTCAATTACATTTGTGTTCTGAATGAGGTTCAAATTTTATTTCAATGAATTTCATTAGTTACATAGTAGATGAAATTCCATATTGCTTTTAATAACTACCACTATGTTTCATAAGGTGTCTTAGTAACTTTAAACTGGTAGCATCTTATTCACATGTGGCCAATAAGTGATGAGGCTAATCTTGCATTCTCATTATGGAATTTAGCAATTATAAATATCATTTGTGAATAGAGTGTGATATGAACACGACCATAGTATTTATTTTACTTACTATGAGTCTATGCATGTAGTTTATATAATTAACATATGTATGTATGTGTACCATCCTAAATTGTAAGCACCTATAATTAGATGTTCAATTTAGCCCCATTTTAGCATGTATGGGTTCCCACATTGATTTCACACTCTCTTAACACTCATCGAACCTTTAGATTAATTTTATAGAGAATTCATGTTATTTCAAATTCACCAAACATTTATGCGAGCCTTTTTTTTTTATGTCTGCTCTATTATTTCTCCAAGTTAATCATTTATTAGCTTACATAGGTCCTATCTTACCATTTGTGTCCTTTATGCTTCTTCACGACCTCAAAATTGGTTGTGCCTTGAAATCAACATCCCCTAGGTATCTGAGACCCATGTTTTAAATTTGATCCAAGATTAGTTGGTATATAATGGCCTGAGCATTCCGTACCTAGGTATAGAATGCCCTAGGTTTTCTATATCTTGGATTTTGGGCCAAGATTTGAATCAGGGGCGTGTCTCATTAATTTAGTGGGGTGTTTGGATTTGTGGTTGGCCCTCTTGCATTTTAACCCCTGAGATGATGTGAAAGGTATCAAAACACTTTATCTCTCCTCATTTGGATATCACATCTACTCTCAATCATGCACATCCATTATCAAGCAATCAAGCTCAAGGTTTGAAGTCAAACATCCAAGCATCCAAGATCTAGATTTCTTTTGAAGCATTCAAGGTGTTAATCTCCATGGATAAATCTTCCTTCATTCATTAAAGGTAAATAAAATGAGTCAACTATCAAGGAAGAAGATCATCTATCTACATAGTTAATTCTCTCTCCTTCCAAGCATTGTGCCAAACTACACCATCTATCACACAAGGTTTTTCCATATATGATTTCCTTTTGGGTTTTTGTGTTAAGTTAAAGCTATTGTATCAACATAATTGATCTTATTCAAAGAAGAATTTGCATTTCCAAGGTATGATGTACTTTATTTTTCAAATCGAGTCTCTACTATATGAAAACATGATTTCATTTGCTTTATTTCATTTCAAGGTTGATTCCATATAGGGTTTGACCATGAAAAACCCCTCTATAAAACCTTCTTCCTCATTTTTGTGTGTGCAAGAACAAGTTTCAAATCTACCGAGACTTAATTTAGAAAGTACAAATTTTGATGGACTATCTGTGAATGTTTCAAACAAAAGTACATGGTATACAATGACTAGGGTGATCTATACACTTTAGATTGAGCTATACCCTCCAAGGAAACCTATACCTTGGGAGATGATATTTACCTAGTAAAAAATGACCAGGGTGATCTATACCCTATGAATGAACTCCAAATTGAAATCATAGGTCATACCTGTAGCGTGATTACTATTTCAAGCCATTGCAGGTTCCTGTCTATTTTTTGTTAGTTTGTGTATGCTGAAGTCTGTCATTTCTACCTACTTAACCTTCTATCTTGCATCACCCTATCACATTCATCTAAATCAACCCATGCTAAACATTATCACAAAGGATCATTGCACTCACTTAGTATTTAAGTCCTACTCGAGCCTATTGGGTTACTTTCCTTCTAATTTTGCATTGGGAAAAGGTGGAAAAATCCCCCTTGTGCCTCACTTTCATTTTTCTACTGTATAATATGTATGTATAAATTGTGCTATATTATTATGATGCACACATATATACATGTATATGCATATGTGTACATATGCACTATATATAGACTATATCGACATAGCTATATATGTGTACAAAATGAGTCTAATAAATTAACATTAAGATTTAATTTTGAGTTTAATGGTTTTAAATAATAATTAGAGTACTATGAAACAAAAACTTAATTCAACAACCCGAGTTTTGAGTTTTGGCACAAACCCATTGCCTTAGCTAATTGTCTAGGCTTCTACCAACATATAAACCTAGTACACAACTCCAAAATTCTAGGCTTAACATCAAACTTGACTTAGCTAATACTTACAAGTTAAGGACCTAGATAGCTTGAAACTAATGATAATGTTTACCTACCGTACCTAATGATATTTTTCTTCCCTCCTTGGAGGATAGTGCTATAGCACCTAGAACAATTTTCTCAACATGATGTACATATGGTGTGTCAAGTTATGTTTTCATATAATAAGGTCTATGATGACCATTTTTGGTGTAATTAAGTTATACTCTAGTTATGTAGTTTTGTCAAATTTGTCAAAATGTTGCAAAGGTTGCTTGCAACTTTTCAATATAGCAACATGGCAATTTTTGCATACCTTGGAAGTTAAGTAGTCACATGTTTTAAAATATATTAAGAACCATTGGTGATCAATTGGAACATTAAAAACCATAAAAGACAGCGAGGAAATGTTTTTAAAGGAATATTGGGTGAAATCTAATAAAACAATCTCAATTTTACGTCATTTCCCTATGTTTTCTATGGTTGTAGTGTTCTGTACGATCATGTGGGCCTGGTAATGCTGTAAAACCAAATAAATTTGATAGAGCATCAATTCTTCTTTTATTTTCGTCTGGTTTGGTCTAATTCCATGTAGTTGGGACAAAGTTAGAGCCATTTTTGTAAAAAACTGTCTATTAACCTAGGGTCTTGAGGGCTTGAATGCCAAATTGGCAATTTGAGACATATGGCACCATTGGAAAAATAAAATAAATAAATTAATAGGATATTTTTAGGATTTTCTAAATGATTTTCGTGGTTTCAAAGTAAAATAATGGTGTTTTGACTAAGATTGAGGAAGCCCTAGTGAGAATTTCCCATATTTCTTGGTTTAATTGACCAAATAGAGGAAGGTTTTTGTAAAGAGGTGACTTGGGTATCAATCCAATATTGAAAATTTATATTTTTAGATCTTTTTTGACCTTCCTAAGCCTCAGGAAAGAAAATTGATAACTTGGATTGAGAAATCCATATAGGTGCTTTGGAAAAGAGGCCTGATTAGGCTTAAGGGCAAAATTACCAGTCAATGTTTGAGATTTGTGTTGAAAAAAACCATAACTAAATATGAGATATGTTCAAATATGGCCAAATGGGTACTTGAAAATGGCTTCATATGTGACTAAATATGTCTGTACAGTGAGTTATGCTCAAAAAACCTATATTTGAGGGCTACAAGGATTGAAACCTAGTTGTGAATCATTTATCATTGAGACTTGGTAGAGGGATGGTGTCAGGGTAAGTGAGAGTTTTTCATATTTTTATAAGCATTAAGGATCATCTACATTAGTAATTGGTCTTTGTTTGAAGCCTCTCCAAAAGGTTGTATCATCATAACATATTTTATAGGTCATATGTTGTATAGGTGAGGTGGGGGTAAGAATAAACTTCTTGGGGTATTGATACATTATAAATGATTTGATCGTGATTTATAGAGTTATTTATCCTACTCTACATCAAAGGATGATGATCTCCCTTCAACCACTAGGGAAAATAAATGTAGTTAGCCCAAAATAATTTCAATTATTTGACATGTGCAAAATATATCTAATTGCAAATCAAAATTATGATCATAAAATAAAATCATTCCACATTCATTTTAAACCAATATTCCATTGTATTACATCAAATATAAACATCTATGAAATTAATACAACTCATAAAAAAGTATCAGTGAACAAGAGGGATGTGCCACTTGATTTGATATCATGCTTTGGAGATTGAGAGGGAAGGAGAAATATTGAATGGAAAGTTCAACTGGTAGTAGGAAAGAGATAAAAAAATGGAAAAGTTGAGGTCACACTTATAATTATCTTCGGATTAAACACATAAGGCAACAAATAGATCTTTCTCCACCTTGGGTTTTAAGGTTAAAATTTAGGTTTTGTGAGTTGTTGCAATTTTATATTATTGTTTCTTATCCCAAAATTCTTTACCCTTAAGAAAATTTCATTTCCATTAACAATTAGCAAGTGTTTGAAATAATTTTGTCATTCTTGAATTCTAATTTCAATAGTCTATGAATCATTGTTTTATCATAGCAATTTGAGTCCTATGGGAATGTGGAAGGTTTTTGTGATAGTGATAGTAGATATTAAAACACATTCTTGGGTTATTAAATGCAAGAGTGATTTTAGTTAAAGGTCATATGAAATGTATCACGGAAAATTAATAATGGATGGGACAACAACACGAGTATTTGGCTAGACAATTAATCTTGTTATGGATGGAGGGTCTAATGAAATACCATTCAACCATGTATCTTGACCCTAAGATCTAAGTAAAACACATTTATAATTGATAAAATGATGAACAAAATAAAAAATAGAGCAAATACATAAATAAATTGACGTCTTTATACATCTATAATAATCAGATTTTAAGGAGGCATCTTATATGAATCATATCTTTTTATATAATAGTCTCTACTAGGTTTTGGATTTAATCAAATTTATTTTGGATTTAATTGTGTACACAATTTTGCATCAACGTTTTAGATCACATTCCATGATTTATCATCATGATGATAGAGAGAAACCATAATCTAGGCTAGTGACTCTTGATTTCACTGTTACACCCCTTGACACTAACACATGGGTTCTTGAGTAGAGTTTGGTGACATCATATATATTGTGTATTCTTTCCTAATTTATTTGAAAAATGTGAAGGCATCCCACATACATCCTTGGCTTTGTTTCTTTTTGAGGAGAGAATTGTTGTTTGATAATCTTGGATCATTTAGCATTCATTGTCAGCCATACATCCTTGACTCAAGAGATTATACATGGAGGCATTGTCCACCTATCATTCTTCTCTCTTATGGAACTTTTATTTCACATGGTGTTTCTCCTTTTATCTCATGCCCTTGAAGGCATTTGATGCTTTCTTTTAGATTTTTCTTCTTCTTCCAATAGGAGTTTCTTTTTTTCTTCATTTATAATAAATTATTTTGTACACGAGAGCCTCATTAAGCCTTGTAGTCAAGACCCATCATTGTATTATTGCATGTTTTCTTATTCTCCTTAAGTTGTACTTGTTGGAAAGTGGCCTAAGAAGCATAGCTTATAGGTTGTCATTTATGGAAACACTACTAATTGACATGGTCTCTTGAAGTATAAGCCAATTTTGGATATTTAGTTTTGTGAAAATGGCTAAGTCCAGGATGCAGTTAACAGGGTACAATCACACAATTTTGATTAGCGAGAACCGTATGAATTGAACTAAGATATGTGAGCTTAGCGAAGTGTACTATGAGATTGTATAGACCTTTAGTTAAGGTTGCTTGGCTTTTAGAGTTGACTAGACAGAGTTACAACATGTTGAAGTAAGGAAAATACTATACAACAACGATACAAAGAAGATGAATGGTCGTGATGATTAAGGGATTAGTTTGAGGAATCCAGAAGTGATACTTTGGATTTGGATTGTGTCCTACCCTATTTTTTTTGAAGTATGATTTCCAACTATGTATTTTATATTTTCTTAAGTGTTGGACACATTTTGTGATGTTCTTGTGAGCTGAATGGAAGATTGTTTTTGAGATTGAGTATATAAGTAGAGTTGTTTTACATTGCAAAGAGGTGTGTGGAATGTGTAGATGTATTATGATTTCATAATTAGACAAAAGTTGATGAAAGCTATAACTAGGACTACTTAAGCATAACAGATGCTTGTATTTTTCATTTTGATAAATCACTATAAAAAAACAATTTTGCTTTGTAAGAGTAGTGGGCTCATTCTATACCCCTAACACGGTTTCTATCCTTTAACAAGGATATGTACCAAATGTAATATTTAGCTCCTAACAGGGACACTATACTTCTTAGTGCATCATTTGTGAGTATCATCCCCACCAGGGTTTTCCCTTGGCCAAGGTTTCCTCATGAAAAAATTATAGTGCTATCAGTGGTCTACTTTATGTGCATGTTCTATTTATTTCAGTACTTGCATGGTTAATTTAAATTGGTTAAATCTATTTTTAAAGTGTTGTAATACTGATTCAACCCCCCTTAGTATTACTTAATCCTAACAATTGGTATCTGAGCATGTGGCTCTTGGAGAGAAATCCTAATAGCTTAAGGGAGATCCAGATGGATTAAGTAGTTTGGAAGATAACTTTGAGGCAACACTTGAAGACCTTGATAAGGAAAAAGCTGAAAATGGTGATTTAAAATTCAAATTGAGAAGAGTAGAGGATTTCATAAAGAAACTTAAGGAACAACTTGAATTTTATAGGAACCAAAGGAAATATCTTATGGAAAAGATAAAGGAAGAATCTGATAATGATACATTTTATTAGATCAATTAGCTTGAATAGGAAAAAGAAGCATTGAAGAAGGAACATGAAACTACTTCTATTCAGATGGCTAAAGAAATTCAACAAGAGAGATGGGAAAACCAAAATTGAAGAAATTTTGAAGAATGTAAATGTTCAAATGGAAAAGATGTAGTTTGAACTTGATAATTATAGAATCAAGTATCACTAACTAGAGAAATATAACCAAATCATTAAAGGAGAACTTGTTGAAGCAAAGAATCACATTGAAAAGCTTCATGCAAGCAATGACAAGATTGATGAAAACAGGGAAAAACAAAAGCTTAAAGGTGACATGACATGAGTTGGCTTTGATAAAGTTGAATGTTCTTGAAGGAGAGGAAAATAATGCATGCAAGGCAACCACTGATGACATAAGTTTTTCCATTACTATGCAAAGAGAAACAATTTTTATGAACCGTCGGTTACATTACACTGAAAGACAGGTTTAAGTTCAGACCGAAAATGCTAAGTAAAGAGAAAATTGATGACACAAGTTCTATAGTTTAAACCAAAAGTGCAACCCAAAGATGATACAGAGGAACCCGATAAGAAGGTTACACTATAAACTGAAAGAGTAGAAACATAGGAACCCGACAGAGCAAGTGATGCAGAGGGTTTGATAATCTAGGCTTTTCTCCACTCCAAGTTGCTTAAATGACTAACTCAACCATCCAATGGTTTTTATTTGTTGGATCTTCCTTCTTTTAGGACATCCAAGACCCTCTCTACCAACTTCTACTCCAAGGTATAGTTGGTACTTTGAAGACTCCAAGATTTCTAGGCCTAACTAGTACAACTAGTTAACCAAAAGCCTAGTTTTCCCCACTAGAACTCCACCTAGAATGCCAACCCTTTGCCTAGGATCTTCCCATACATTCAAAAAGACTCTCAAAAACCTTCTTAACCCATTCTAGGTCATTCTACAATCATCCCAATACATCAAGACACTTTACCAATCCTATTGGTCACTATTTCACTGGGAGGCCTAATTGCCTAATTCCTAGTAGGTCTATTTCCACCGAATTTGGCCAAATTCTCACAAAATCTCCAAGTGAATCCACAAAAAAACTTGAAAATATTCAAGACATCACCCAACACTATCAGAATCCAAAACCCTAACCTAGAAGCACCCAAAATCCAATTTTCTTGTAGGCCCTAGATTATGGCCTATTAATTAGGCCTCTGGACTAGTCAGCATGAATAATTGAAAAACTTGTCTTTAATCTTTGATTCACCTCCTACCAACTTTGAATAATTTTAGGAGACTATTTGGTGTATCTAGAGATTGCACTAAGTCTTCCCCAAAAGGTCATGGGTGCTCAATCAAATTCGTTCTTCTCCTTGTCCTGGCTCACCTGGTTTCACTAGTCATCCATATGGCTTCACTTATGGCCTATGAAATCCCTTGAAACAAAAAAAAATAAAACCAAAACCCTATCTAAAAACCCTAACCCTACTTCCCCCATGGTTTCAAACAATTCCACTAGAGGGATTTTAGGTTAGAGCCATTTCTAACTAGGTAGCACTATTTATGTCTCTGTCAGATCAGTCACCTTCAAAAACTTGAAACTTAACACATACTAAACTTCAAAAAAAATATCTATTACATATGGAAGATGAAAGAAAACACTACACTAACATGGAGCCTGATCACCTATGCCAATCCGTACACAACCATGCAGAAGTAAAGATACAGTGCAAATTACACAAAAATGGATACAATCATCCATACAAGGGTGTCATAATTAAGTGTCTCAATAAAAAATATCATTAACCTCTCCAAAAAATATATCCCATGCTCATATACCAATTATGGGTAGTTATAATCAGTTCTAACCACATTTTTTCATTTCTTGCAAAAGTTGCTCGAGCAACTTTTAGAGTTCCTAGCAACTTTTTGCATTTTGATGCATTTTGACTTTCCTTGTCAACTCGATGATTGATGTTGACTCCTAAGACCCTAAATAGGATATTTAGGGTCCTAAAACATACCTCTAACCCATGTTGCACTAAAATGGCAACTTTTTTCAATTTGAAGCCAAAATGACCCAAAACACCTAATGAGCACTAAGGCCCTTACAAACATGAAGTTAAAATAACATTGCTTCCCACCTTTTGGAAATTATTCTAACACACACAAAAACTCCTAATCCAACCCTAAACAACATCAAAACATAAAATAGGGAGGTTCCTTGCACCATACTCCCCTGGACAAAATAACTCAAGTCCCTTGAGTTAGGAGGTCTTCAATGGTGACCCCA
This sequence comes from Thuja plicata, assembly GCA_018584345.1. Classification (NCBI taxonomy): domain Eukaryota; kingdom Viridiplantae; phylum Streptophyta; class Pinopsida; order Cupressales; family Cupressaceae; genus Thuja; species Thuja plicata. The sequence continues at coordinate 1,448,877 of MU227313.1, read as the reverse complement.
TGTTTCAGTATATCCAGCTCTATCATCCAAGTGGCCTCAGCTTTAGGTAGTCCCTGCCACTTGATGAGGTACTCCTTGTAGTTACCCTTCCTTGTCTTTTTTATCACTTTAGAATCCAATACACTTTCCAATTGCAATGGATTTGGGGTAGGCAAATCATTCACCCAATCATCATCCTCTAAGTTTGCAAGGGTGGACTGACCTGTGTCTAGTGTTGGTCCCTTGTAGGGATACAGGTCACAAACATTAAAAATGGGTGAGATCCCCAAATCAGGAGGTAATTCCACCTCATAGGAATTCTTTCCATACTTATGCAAAATCTTCAGAGGCCCTATCTTTTTCATTATTAGTTTAGTAGGCTAACCCTTGGGTAGCCTTTCCTTCCTAAGATAGGCTTGTACTAAATCCCCAACCTTGAACTGCAAGTCTCTTCTAGTTTGATCAGCTTTGGATTTGTACTTCTCCACTTGCTTTTACAAAGTCTTATTGACTTGATTATGTAGCTCCTTCATTTGTTCAGGAAATGACTCTCCTTGAGCACTCCTCTTGTCCTTCAAACTAAGATCCCTCAACTCCAATATCCCCCTAGGATTGACCCCATATACTATTTCAAAGGGGCTCTTCCCTGTACTCCTATTAATGGATTCATTATATGCAAATTCTTCCTACCCTATGATGTGACCCCATGATTGTCCATGTTGTTTGGTTAGACACCTCAACAAATTTCCAAGTGACCTATTCACTGCTTTTGTTTGCCCATCTGATTCTGGATGATAGGCTGAAGAGAAAGACATGTTTATTCCAAGAATATTCCATAAGGTCCTCCAAAAGTGACCTACAAACTTACTATCCCCATAGCTTACAATATTGAGGGGTAATCCACGAATCCTCACAATGTCCCTAAAGAATAGACCTGCAATTTGAGAAGCATCATTTGTTTGCTTACATGGAATGAAGTGTGCCATCTTGCTGAAATGGTCTATCACCAAAAACACACTATCATGACCCCTAGGTGTCTTTGGTAACCCCAAAACAAAGTCCATAGTAAGGTACTCCTAAGGCCTTTGGGGTATAGATAAAGGTTGATACAACCCACTATTGCTTGTTTGTCCTTTTTCCCTCTGACAAATCTGACATTGTTCTACAAATCTCCTAACATCTAACTACATCTTAGGCCAATAGTAATGCATATGTACCTGCTTTAATGTTTTATCCACTCCAAAGTGGCCTCCCAAGCTCCCTTGGTGTTTCTCCTTCACAATATTTTCCCTCATTGAACACTGAGGTATACACATAAGCTGACCTTTAAACAATAGGCCTTCCTGCAATAAAAACTCACTAAAATCCACCTTGAACCCCTGCTGAAACTTCACACATGCCTCATAGGCTTCTTTTAAATCTTTGTCTTCCTTGTAGAGGTCTTTCAAATCATCCATGCCCACACTTTGTAGTTGTATCTCTTGGATTGTGAGTACCCTTCTGCTAAGAGCATCTGCAACCTTGTTGCTAACCCCATTCTTGTGCTTTATAACAAATGTATAAGCCTGCAATGATTCTACCCACTTCATGTTCCTTTGGTTCAACTTTTCTTGTCCATTCAGGAAACTTAAAGCATGGTTATCAATGTAGACCACAAATTACCTAGGTAATACGTAGTGTCTCAAATTCTTAAGGGCTTGAACCATAGCATATAACTCCAAATCATAGGTGGAGTATTTTTATTTAGCCTCATTCAACTTTTCAGAGAAGAATGCCATAGGGTGTCCCTCTTGGCTTAGCACTGCTCCAATATCCAGCTTTCTAGCATCACACTCTACTATAAAGAGTTGATTAAAATTAGGGAACCTAAGGGTAGGTAGATATGCAATTCTCTTTTTTAACATTTCAAACCCCTGGTCTACTACTACAGTCCATTCAAACTTGCATTTGATTCCACCTTTTATGGTGTTCAGAATTGGGGCACATACATGACTAAAGTTTCTTACAAATTTACTATAGTAGGAGGCCAACCCATGGAAAATCCTAACATCCCCTATGGACCTAGGTGTAGGCCACTCCAAAATTTACTTAACCTTATCAGGGTCTATTTTCATACATCCATTAGCAACCACAAAACCAAGGTAAACTAGTTCAATTTTGAGAAACTCATATTTTTCTTGATTTATCATCAACTTCTCTTGATGTAGCTTCCTTAAGACAATATCCAAATGCTTCAGGTGCTCCTCCTTGGACCTACTAAAGATCAAAATATCATCAAGGTAAACTATTACAAACTTACCAATGAATTCTGCTAGCACTTCATTCATGAGCCTCGTGAATGTGCTAGGTGCATTACTTAGGCCAAAGGGCATTACTAGCCACTCATACAGACCCTCATTGGTCTTAAAATCTATCTTTCACTCATCTCTAGGCCTCACTCTTATCTGATGATACCTTGACTTCAAGTCCACCTTAGAAAAGTAATAAGAACCTCCTAAATTATCCATCAAATCTTCTATCTGGGGCATGGGGAACCTATATCTGATTGTGATCTTGTTTATAGACTTGGAGTACGTACACATCCTCCATTTTCCATACTTATTAGGTGAAAGTACTATTGGCACAACACATGGGATCAAACTCTTCCTTATTAACCCCTTATCCAACAAATCTTGAATCTATTTTGCTATCTCTACATTCTGACTTGGTATCATCTTATATGCTACTTTTTAAGGAAAATTTTCTCCAGGAATGAGGTCAATCTAATGACTCACTTCCCTCATAGGTGGTAATGCACTTGGAAAACCATTATCTACTATGTCATGGTACTTCTCCAACAATGTTTGTATCTCTGGTGGAAAACTGATTTTCTCCTTAGTTTCCTCCTTGGGTTTTACCAATACTACACAATAGACTCCTTTCTCCTTCTTCATGGACTTTAGAAACTCTTTCCCACTCAATAACATCACACTTGTCCCCACATGCTTCTCTTCATTGGGTTCTTGCAATGGATCCATTTGGAACTTCTTTCCTAGCTTGGTGATGACATACTTGTTCTTCTCTCCATCATGTATCGCTTTGACATCATACTGCCATGGACGTCCTAGGAGAAGATGGCATGCATCCATAGGCAGTATTTCACATAGGACCATGTCCTTATACTCTCCAATCTCAAACTCTACCATGGTTTGTTCATCTACCAATATTTTTTGACCCTTATTCAACCATGAAACCATATAGGGTGTGGTATGAGGTATCCTTCTCAACTTCAATTTCTCCACCATCTCTGTGGATACTATATTCTCAGTGGATCTAGAATCCACTATCACCTTGCAAATCTTCCCATGAGACCTAAAAGTTTTTTTAAACAAGTTCGTTCTCTATGGGGGATCTATAGTGCTAGGCACTTTCAACAAGGTTCTCCTTAACATCAAGTTCTCTCCATCCAATACTGGCCCTACCTTGGAGATGGGAGAAGTAACACTTTGAGTGTCATCCTCTTGTACCAATTGATTCCTTCTATCTCCCATTGAAGATGAGGAATTCATTTCAAGACACCTTCCCATTGTGTGACCCACTTGGTTGCAGTTATAGCATCTGCCAGTAAAAACTGAATTAGATCTCCCTTGGGGTTGGAACCTACCTCTTGGTGGTCCTCTACCTTTGTATCCTCCCCTTTGGAAAGATCCTCTATACTGGTTTCCTCCACCATTATCCATGTACTGATTATCTTCTTGTCTATTAGGGCTTTGTCCCCTACCAAAGTTGCTTCTCCCTCTTTGGAACCCTCAATTATTGCTGCCACCTCTTCACCTTTGATGGAAGTCATTCCTCCTTCTAGCCTTATCCTCTACTCTTAAGGCCAATTGGAAACATTTGTGCATACTGTCAGGAGTCATCATGCTAATCTCATCCTGAATCCCTTGTCTTAACCCATTAAGGTACCTGGATACCTTCTCCATTTCATCTTCTTGTCTCCTAGCCCTTAGGCCCTGTTTATGGAACTCCTCTATGTAAGATCTCACTGATATTTTTTTTTTCTTAGGTTCTATAGTTTGATATATTTGGATTTCATAATCAGTAGGCAAGAATTGTGCCCTCAATCTGATTTTCATCCTCTCCCAAGAAACAATATTTTTCTTTCCACTGCTTAACCTTTTATCCTGCATCATGTTCCACCACACCAATGCAGATCCTTTGAGTCTAGCCTTAGCATAACTAACTCTCTTCTCCTCTAAGACTTATTTGTAAGCAAATTGGTTGTCAATGGCTTCAAGCCAATCTAACAACTCTTCTGCATTCAAGTTACCACAATAATATGGTATGTGTTCCATGATATCCTTGTTTAAGGACTTGAAGGAATCTAAGAATACCTTTCATTATTTGTCCATCTCAGGTTCTTTCCCTTTGTTTGATGACTCCTCTGTCTGACTTTCATCTCCATCACTTTCATCTCCCCATTCTATGATCTTCTTTTTTCCCTTTGTCTCGGACACACTATCCTTCTCCAAGAGGCCTTCAACCAATTCCACTATGGAATCCCTACTCATTGCCTTAGGAGGCATGCTGTCAACCTCTTCACTCTCCTCCCCTTCAGACATACACAATCTTCAAGCTATTCCAGCTCTGATACCACTCTGATGTAGAGGGTTTGATACTCTAGGCTTTTCTCCACTCCAAGTTGCTTAAATGGATAACTCAACCATCCAATGGTTTTTATTTATTGGATATTCCTTCTTTTAAGACCTCTAAGACCCTCTCTACCAACTTCTCCTCCAAGGTATAGCTGGTACTTTGAAGACTCCAAGATTTCTAGGCCTAACTAGTCCAACTAGTTAACCTAAAGCCTAGTTTTGCCCACTAGAACTCCACCTAGAATGCCGAACCTCTTCCTAGGATCTTCCCACACATTCACCAAGACTCTCAAAACCCTTATTGACCCATTCTAGGTCATTATGAAATCGTCCCAATACATCAAGATACTTTACCAATCTAGTTGGTCACTATTTCACTAGGAGGCCTAATTGCCTAATTCCTAGTAGGTCTATTGCCACCGGATTTGGTCAAATTCTCACAAAATATCCAAGTGACTCCACAAAAAAACTTGAAAATATTCAAGACATCACCCAAGAATGTCAGAATCCAAAACCCTGACCTCTGGAAGCATCCAAAACCCAACTTTCTTGTAGGCCCTAGATTATAGCCTATTAATTAGGCCTCTAGACCAGTCAACATGAATAATTAACAAACTTGTCTCCAATATTTGATTCACCTCCTTCCACCTTAAAATCCTTTTAGGAGACTATCTGGCGATTCTAGAAATTCCACTAAGTCTTCCCCAAAAGGTCATGGGTGCTCAATCAAATTCGTTCTTCTCCCTGTCCCGGCTCACCTGGTTTCACCAGTTAGCCATAGGGATTCACTTATGGTCTGTGAAATACCTTAAAACAACCAAAAATAAAACCAAAACCCTATCTACAGACCCTAACCCTACTTCACCCATGATTTTAGACAATTCCACCAGAGGGATTTTAGGTTAGAGCCATTTCTAACTAGGTAACACTGTTTTTGTCTCTGTTAGACTAGTGACCTTCAAAAACTTGAAACTTAACACCTACTAAACTTAAATAAAACTATCTATTACATATGGAAGCTGAAAGAAAACACTACACTATCATGGAGCCCGATCACCTATGCCAATCCATACAGAACCGTACAGAAGCAAAGATACAATGCATATTACACAAAAATAGATACAGTCATCCGTACAAGGGTGTCAGAATTAAGTGTCTCAATAAAAAATCTCATTAACCTCTCCAAAACATTTATCCAATGCTAATATACTAAGCATGGGTAGTTACAATCAGTTCTAACCACATTTTGTCTTTTCTTGCAAAAGTTGCTTGAGCAACTTTCAAAGTTGCTAGCAACTTTTTGCATTTTGATGCATTTTGACTTTCCTTGTCAGCTTGATGATTGATGTTGACTTCTAAGACCCTAAATAGGATATATAGGGTCCTAAAACATACCTATAACCCATGTTGCACTAAAATGGAAAATTTTCACAATTTGAAGCCAAAATGACCCAAAACACCTAATGAGCACTAAGGCCCTTACAAACATGAAGTTGAACTAACATTGCTTCCCACCTTTTGGAACTTATTATAACACACACAAAAACTCCTAATACAACCCGAAACAACATAAAAACATTAAAAGGGAGGTGCCCTGTACTAGCAAGGGAACCCGACAGACAGTTCAACTAGGGAACACCGAAATACAGACAGACAGATTTCAGAGCAAATCGAGTATCAGACACCGAAAGTGAGTTATATCCTAAGAAAAGTGAATTTGACTTCCACATCAGATAAAATAATTATACTTTATATTTAGAGTTTATATTTGTTTTAAAACCATTTCTTGAGGAACAAGAAACATAATTGTAATTGTTTTAATAAGTCTAACTGATTAAAAACATGCGAAACAGGAGACCAAGGTCAAGTTATAAACCTTTGATCATAGAGTTAAGTTTGTAATAAGTGAAAATAAAAAGGTCAAATATATTGTATAAATAGATGTGTAAAAAATCATTTGAGATTAATGAGAGGATGAATGTAGCCAATGAGCACATCTATGGATCATTCTGAGAGTTTCAAGAAGCAGAACAACAAAAGATGAATTTGGTTATCAAGAACCAAGAACCAAGGCTACCGAGCAACAGAGGTATTAATCAATCACATTAGGTGATACATTGTACATGTAAACTTTAATGGATCTGTAATCAGAAATTGTAGATTGCATACACTCAGGTCAATGAGTATTTTTGTCTACATTCTAACAAGTGTAGCAAATAGAAGCAATCCTTTCAAGAAAGGTGGATTTATTGTAAATCTCTTAACCGAGTGCACACTAAATAGTTTTCTAAAGATCTTAATAGAGTAGACCTTAACCAGTCTCCACATAATACTCCTAGGAGGGTAGATCATCAAAAGTGATCAAAATTGTAAGCCTTAACCGACCCCTTCCAATCTGCAGATAGTGAAGTTTTTGTGGGTTCCATCCCCATCGCATTTTTTACCTTCTAATAGTGGTTTTCTGCGTTACCATATCTTGTGTTATGTGTTATTGTTTTCATGAATGTTTATATGAATGTCTACATACAATTAAGATTATGAATTGATATCACATGCATAATGAAAGAACAACATATATGATCGGTAAAGAAAATATTTGATTACATAAGGTTAAAGGTTAATTAACTAAATATTTTAGAGGTATTGATTCACCCCTCCCCTCTTAGTACATACTTCCCATTATTTCCAACAATTGGTATCAGAGCTAGATCGCTTATTTGAAAAGTTTAAAGACTTAAGAGAAAATATCATACAATGGAGTACATGCTTGAAAAGAGTATTGAGAATTAGAAGTTAGAAATATAGATCATCTTTGAGTAGTATAAAGAAGCTAGAATCAAGCTGAGACAGCTTCTAGATGAAAAAAATATTATGGCATCTCGCTGTAATGAAATATACTACCATGAAGAAGAGATACTAGATCTATTTGAGTCTTCAAGATTTACAACTAGAAAATCATCATAAACATCTGAAGAAAGCATCACAAGTCTGAATGAAATCAATCAATATCTGGTTGGATAGGTGAAATCTTTGCAAATTGGCCAAGAGACAGATGGTAAGAATGATTGATGTCATGAACAATGCTAGACAAGCTGAGCAAGAAAGAACACTAGCTATTGATGATAGGAGGAAGATTACTGAAAAGCTACAAGAGAAAGAGTCAGAAATACAAAGACTTACATAACATCATAAAGAAATCATAAATTAGATTATTCTTGTGAGTCAAGTGGAAAATAGAATGAATACATAAATCATTGAAATAATATAAGCTATTAGTGAGCTAAGAGAAGAAAATGAAAAGATGAAACATGAAGTAAGGATTTAGCAACAAAATAATGACATAATCAAGAGAGCTAAAGAAATCAACAAAAGGATGGATGATTTTCTTGATGGACAAATAAGAGTCAACAACAACACCGGACTAGGCTATACCAAAAATGAAGAATCACCAAACCAAGTTGATCCAAAGAATGTCTATGCAAATCTAAGAAAAAGAAAGCTGACATGCAATCACTATGGAAGGCCAGGCTACACATCAAATGTATACAGGAGAAAAATAAAAGGTATTCCTAAATCCACACCTTCATTCATAGGAATTTTTTATAAATGTAACAAGAAAGGACATAAATCATATGAATGTAAATATGAGGTGAAACAACCAAAGAAGGAAAACTACATGGACAAATACTGTCATACATGAAAAATGCATAGGAACACATATCTTGAATGCTAGAACAAGAAAAAGCAAGTATGGAAGCCTAAAGATCAAGAAAATGCTTATCAGGTGAAAAGAGTTAGTAACCAATATGTTTGGGATTACAACAGTTGGGAAAATTGTAGAGCATGTGGAAGATTTGGTCACATAGCTGTAAACTGTATGAGACAATGGAAAATAAAGTATAGGAGCTGGACTAACCCTAGAATGGCATGTCTACACTGTCATAAAGTTTGTCATCTAAAGAAATAATGCAAAGATTGAATGACAGAGACCAACACCTTTGCCAATGGAAACACCATTGAAGACATCAGGAAGATGAGAAATAAAATGTGGAGGAAAGCTACAAACACTGATGAAGATGGACCAAGAAATGAAATTGGTGACATCTTATCCAGTAGATCTGTGACATCACCACCCACACCTAAGAAGATCAAATAAGTATGGAAGTGAATTATACCAAGTTATATTTTGCATCAATTCCATTATGCATAGTTAAAATACCAAATCAACATGATTAAAAGATGCACTATAGTATTACTTTTTATGATTCTGTGAAAACAATCCCGTTGGTCAATACATACTGAAATGCATCAGCATACACACAGAGCTAAGATATCTATACTTACTGAGAATCGCCAGTTAACACATAAAGGCTAAACTTGCTAGTGTAAACCAAGATCCATCGGTAATTATGTGAGTTGACAATGTTGTATTCACCATACACCGAAATCCGTCAGTGAATGTAACAAGTTGACAGCTGCCCCAAAGCATCACATTCTCACCAAGAATTTTATTGTGTATCACCCAATGACTCCGTCTTCACACACCGAGAAGTGGTTGAGCATTAATTACTTGACTTAGGGCAAAGTATATAAATAGACGATAGAAGGGTTTCATTTTTCACCAAGTGACCAGAGAAAAGAGATAGAGTGAAACCTGAGCACAAAGTGACCCAAATGTAGAGCACATACAACTTGAATACCTACACTCCAAATATATTCCTAATAGCTAGAGAGGTTTAAGTAAGTAATAAAGATAACTGAGAACTCTACTTTCATTTATGAGAAAAAGTCCTAATTTTAGAATCAATGGCAACTACATCAAGTTTGCCACTAAAATAAAGAATGATAAAAAAAAAGGTTAACCTAATCAAGATGCAACCTGTGAAGAAACTCATTACAAGATATGTCTCAAGGTTGTTTCACAACCTGATAATGCTGGTGCATTGTCTAGAATACCAGCTAGGGTTTTTCTCGTCTAAGACGTGTGAGCATATATACACTGCAAGATAGTAGAAATAGGAGACCTGGAAGTTGAGAAATATTTCAATAAGCTTTGCAACGATGATGAAACTATCAAGGAGGAGAATAATCACATTGAGGTAAAAGGGCTCACAAATGCCCTATGGTTCTTGAAGGAGTTCAAGACCAAATATATTCGGTTAGTACTGAGCAAGATACATGACCGAAAGATATGGATAGATGAGCCAAAACTGATAACCAAGGATGTTATACATACTGTCACTGGTTATCCCATAAATGATAAGGTAAAGGCACTAAAACACCCTCCTAAAGCTGACATTGAGAAGAATATAGGGGCAGCATGGGATGGAAGATGATTAAAGGTATCCACCATCAAAGATGATGAAATGAAATTTGGATAATGTGTCTTAGGATACAAGTTCTTTTAGGGTAGTAGGATGAATAGTATTGCATCTAGAGAAGTGGCTACAACATACAATATTCTCAAGAAGGGACTGCAGCTGGATCTATCAGAACTTTTGCTAAGACAATTGAATGAAGAAATGAAGACAATAAGGATTACAAAGTCCAACTCATGTAAGTTTGGATCACTCATCATGTGCATATGTTTCTATTTCCAAGAATCCTTCCCATCGATAGGAAATGTCAAATGGGACACAATAAGACCAGTGACCATAAAAATTAGTGATTTCATCAAATTAGTAGGAGACAATTTTGAATCAGTCATGGATGAATAATTTGCTGGATTCAAAGAAAGAATGCAAAAGAGAGTAAGGATTCCAGAATAGTTAGTAGAAAAATCTAGGACTGACATATGTTTTATGGTGGACACTGACTACATGTACATCAAGTCATCTGTACCAAGAACAACATGGCTAGCTCCACTTGATTATGAGGTGAACATAGATCAAGCATCAAATGCTATTGAGACATTGATAAATGAACCACTGGATAAATTGAAACGTAAGTTTGGAACTTATGAGGAAGCCAAGGAAAGGATAAAAATTGGCTTAGTTGTGAAAAATATTGACATGAAGAAAGATAAGATGGTTAAGAAATTGAAGAAAAAGCTATCAGTGGATGAAGAGGAAACTAAACAGAAAGAAGAAACTAAGGGTCAGTCACCCATTGGTGAAGTTGACAAGGAGAGTGACTTAGAATACATAGAGTCTAATATACCACTACATCCACCAGCAAAGAAACCTATGACTACTGCTGTAACTAGGACCAGGAGTCAAACATCAAAGGATGCAAGTCCTTCATAGATCAAGAAAGGTCAAGTAAGGACCTAAAAAAGAAAACCTCAAACCAAACAGACCAAAGCACCAAAGAGGAGAAAGAAATTAATCCTAACCAAGGAAGATATCAAAGATACTCACCAGGATGAATCTGTCCAAAAACAAAAGAGTAAGATTCCTAAAACTATTGATGAGGTATGTGCTTCTATTATCAAATTGGGTACAGTAAATGATCGCAAGATTAAGAAATGACTAACATTGGATCTCGAGGATAAAAATAAAATAGAAGAGGCAATTATCAGAATGATGTGTATATTCAAGGATGTTCCAATATAATTAGCAAATAATATGCCAAAAGAACTTTAGAATAGATTATTAGTAAGAAAGATATTTGCATTACACTCTAAGAAAGAGATTAGGGAAAGAGCCCTAGTTTTGGTCATGCCTCTCAAATCTAAAATGAAGGAAATTGAAGAGATGATGAAGAACCACTCCAAAAGGTTCTCACCAAAGTTAAGAGCCTATCAAGTAATTCAAGGACATCTACTTGAACTAGACAAGAAGAGTGAGGCTAAATGGAGAAAGATACTTGATATACCTAAAAAGGATACAAGTCTTGAGCCACAAATTTCTCTTACCGACAAGAAACAGAACAAAGATGATAAGGCTAAACAGATCCCTAAACATATTATTATCATGGATGAAGATGTCAATGAAGAATAATTGAACACAAAAGGAAACAATGATATGGATGTTGTAGATGAGACATGGACCAATAATAAAATCATTGATATTACCAGAGCAGATCATGCAGATGAGGTATAGAGAGATGAAGATATCACTATTTTCAAGGACCAAATCGATGAACATGACACTACAACAGAATCAACATAGGTAGACACACCAGGATAGATACCACTGTTGATACAATCTATCAATATTATATTGGAGAAGGATAAGTTACCTGAAAGGATGCAAGCATACCTGAAGATAAGGGTAATGATGAAAATAAAGATACAACCGATGAATAGGTAGTCATCGGTGGAGAACAAAAAGATGGTGATCAAAATGTTACAAATATAGATCGCACACAAAAATATGGAGATAACACAAAAAAGGATGCACAAATGAAAGATATAGATGAAGTGCAAAAGGAGAGAGGTGAACAAGATAAGGTAGTTGATACCACACCTAAGGATACCAAAGGAGATGCTGCAGATACACCAAAGGTAGACATGGAGACGTCCTTAGACAACCAAAAGAAAAACCCTGAGCAACAAGAAAAAGGTTCCACACCATAGAAGCCTTCCTCCAGCACATCAAACCAAGAAAATAAAATGGCAATGGTTTTGCATACATGTGCATCACAAAAGAAGAAGAAGAAAACCAAGAAGAGTAAGTTGGAGGTCACACTTCATGAAATCATTAAAATACCAAAGTGTGATCCAACCAAATTGGACTATGAATCTCATATAGAATATGAAGATATTTGTCAAAGGAAAGAAATGTAGGAAAAGCTAAGAAAAGAACACAAAGATTCTCTAGTGATATAAAATACAAGAGATATCTTACAATAGATAGTTCCTGACATTGATTTTGATCATAATGCCCCCATTCTAGATCAACTTGCCATTCTCATCGATGCCATCACAACTCAAAATGTGGATGTAGAAAAGGCTATTGAAGAATGAGTAGACCAAAAGTTCCAATACAAACTGACAGAAAAGATCAGTCAAGAAGTGGCAGAAAATAAGGTAAAGCTTTCAGAACTAACAAATGAATTAGATCCAATTATTACTAAAGCTATTTTCTTAATTCAAAAGCTATGCACTTTGGACAAATTCACAAAGGATAATAATTATAAGATTTCAAAGATCGATTGCAATCTAACTAAAAGTGCTCAAAGTCTAACCACAGATGGAAACACAATCAAATCGCATTATGAGAAGATAATTGAAATCAAAAGGTTAAGACAAGAAATTTGGGAAGAAGAATCACAGTTTTGAGAAGAGGTTACTGAGATACAGTCTCAACTTTTACCAAACCTCACACTTCTGCAACAACACATAATTCTGGCAAGATAACTAATTGCCACCCCCAAGATGTCTATAGTAGACAACATCTATGACATGTATGCCAAGATCACACTAGATAATATGGCTCTTAAGAATATAAAGGAGAAATGGGAGAATATCATGGAGGAAATGAAGACCTCTCACTCTCATATTTTTGATAGGCTATAAGTATACACCTTTGCCCTTACTATCAAAAAAGGGGGAAAAGGAAAATGATATGTACATAACATATAGTAAAAATGGGAAAATGAAAATATAGCACAAAGGGAATAGACAAGGTGAAAAAGAAGAAATAGTATAAAGAAAAGTGTACATACACATATACTATACTATACCGGCATATGAAAAGGAGGAGTCATGAAATGAATAAGTAATATACATGGTGTCTATACTATAAACTTTTTTAGTATTTTACACATATCAACTTTTGATACTAATGTCAAAGGGGGAGATTGATGACATAAGTCTTTCCATTAATATGCAAAGAGAAACAATTTTTATGAACCATCGGTTACACTACACCAAAAGATAGGTTTAAGTTCAGATAAAAAATGCTAAGTAAAGAGAAACCCGACGACAAAAGTTCTACAGTGTAAACTGAAAGTGCAACCCGAAGATGATACAAAGGAACCAGACAAGAAGGTTACACTATAAACCAAAAGAGAAGAAGCAGAGGAACCTGACAGAGAAAGGGAACCCCATAGATAGTTAAAATAGGGAACACTGAAAGACAAACAAATTGATTTCAGAGAAAACCAAGTATCAGACACCGAAAGTCAATTATATCCCGAGAAAAATGGATCTGACTTCCATGTTAGATAAAACCATTATAATTTATATTTAGAGTTTATATTTGTTTTAAAACTATTTCTTGAGGAACAAGAAACATAATTGTAATTGTTTTAATCAGTCTAACTGATTAAAAACATGCGAACTAGGAGATCAAGATAAAGTTGTAAAACTTTGATCATAGAGTTAAGTTTGTAATACGTGAAACTAAAAAGGTCAAATCTATTGTATAAATAGATGTGTAAACATTCATTTGAGATGGATGAGAGGATGAATGTATCCAACAAGCACATCTATGGATTAGACTAATAGTTTCAAGAAGAAGAACAACAAAAGATGAATTTGGTTATCAAGAACCAAGAACCAAGGCTACCGAGAAACAAAGGTATTAATCAATCGCATTAGGTGATACATTGTACATGTAAAATTTAATGGATCTATAATTAGAAATTTTAGATTGCATACACTCAGGTCAATGAGTATTTTTGTCTACATTCTAACAAGTATAGAAAATAGAATAAATCCTTTCAAGAAAGGTGGATTTAACAATCCTATTGTAAATCTCTTAACTGAGTGCACACTAAACAACATTGCTAAAGCTCTTAATAGTGTAGACATTAACCAGTCCCCACATAATACTCCTAACAGGGTAGATCATCAGAAGTGATCAAAATTGTAAGCCTTAACCGACCCCTTCCAATCTACAGATAGTGAAGTTTTTGTGGGTGCCATCCCCACCATAGTTTTTACCTTCTAACATGGGTTTTTTTCGTTACAATATCTTGTGTTATGTGTTATTGCTTTCATTAATGTTTCTATAAATGTCTACATACAATTAAGATTATGAATTGATATCACATGCATAAAGAAAGAATAACAAATATGATCGGTAAAGAAAAAATTTGATTACATAAGGTTAAAGGTTAATTAACTAAAAGTTTTAAAGGTACTGATTCACCCCTCCCCTCTTAGTAAATACTTCCTATTATTTCAAACAACCACAACCTATAAAAGCACACAAAACAAATCCTATCCTAACATTAGAGCAATTGAGAAAGAGTATTAAAAATATATGCAAATAAACATAATAAAAAATCCCTCAAATGGACTCCAATGTCCTTTCTTGCTTCTCAAAATGAGTTGATGTAGCTCCCATGATGATTTTTCACTTATCCATGAAAGCAAATTGGCATGATAACAAGAAGATTCGAAAGACATGGTTCTTCAAAAGAGGGAAAAATGAGCTCAATTTATAGGATATGAGAACTCAAATTGTAAAATTAGCAATTAGATATGCAAATTGGAAACTTGCATTGATTGTGATAAAAATATAAAATGGAGAGGAAAATATACCATAATTATGACAAGTTATGACACAATGGAAGCTAAATTAGTGGAAGGAAAGATGCAAGAAATGTGAAAGGAAAGTGTAAGAGTTGAAGCTAATTAATAGGAGATGGGATTTAGAAAATAGAAATATAATTGATGAGGTGGATTTATGAGGATTTAAATTAACTAAGAATTCAATATTGCTCACAAGAGATAATTAGCATTTATGAAATAAAAAAATTCCATAAATTGGGAATTTAGCCAATTAATTAATTGTTAAGGCTTAGGAAAGAGGGATGAGTGGATAATTAATTTTTAAATAAATTTCACTCATGTTAGTAAATTAGTAATTAGGAAAAAAGAAAAATTAGAAAATTAGAAAATAGGAAATTAATAATAATTCCCAAATTTGAAATTAGACAATTAATAATTAATTAATTCTGGGAAAAATGGGGAACATTAGAATAAATAAAATTTGTTTTTTTATCATAGGTTAGGACTTAGAAATAGGGAATAAATTAATGATTATTTACCCCTATAGAAGATGAAGTAATTGATTGACATGATTAAAATGATCAATGATTAAAAATGACATTATTAGACATGATCAAGAGATCAAATCGATCAGAATATGATGATAATTAGGGACAAAAATTAGTAATTAATTAAATAGTTTTCATCATTTAATTAATAGAAGAATGAAACAATACTGGTGATCAAACACACAATATAGAAGAAATGTTAAAAAGGGGGCATAGGCATTGAACCATTTTTGGGTGTCTACATTTTGCCCCTCTTTGATACAATGCAATTGTGAGCATTGTGTGAAAGACAAAATTGAAAATCATGCCCCAATGGATCAATAGAATGGAGGTAGGATGCCACCTCAAAAAATTTGGCGAAAATTGACATGAGGACAATTTTTCGAAAAGAGAAGTGATTGCAAGGATTGATGGAAGAAATATTGAAGACACAAATTAGACGAAAGAGAAGAATAATTAGTAGTGATGAAGCATTTCTTTCATAACTGCATTATTTTCATAAGATCTTTATTTAATATGGAAAAATGGATGTGTCACACCATGACACATAAATTCAGGGAAATAATGCAATCCCTTTACGTAAAAACAAATACATTGCAGACAAGGAATCTTTCCATCCATCCTAAAGGATATGACATGCGTGCCCCAAAACTTTATGAAAAGCACCCTACAATCAGAAGACACAAAAACAAACAAATAAAGAGAAATAATTTTGTCCAATAGTAAAAACCTGGCAAATAGGCGTCATGTGTAATTCTATGAACTTCTTGCTGTCTATACTTGGGGGAAGATTCCATTTGTGTTGTCCTCCATTACTCCTATCATTTTTCTATTAATATTGTGCCATTATCCTATCGAGGTCCTATTATTTTCCTATCCAAATCCCTTTCTTGTTCTTGATTAAAATAAGGATGTTCAATGCAAAAACATGTTTTCAAAGAAAAACCTCTTGACATATCCATTTCTCGCATTCCATTCATTGCACTATCTCATTACCTTATCATTTTCATGTCCAGTCCCTCCGCTTGGCACAAAAAAATGTTATCTCATTTCTTGGATAGTCCTTGGCACCTAACTAGATCCAATGCAATGACCCTTGGCCTTTATCCCTCTACTAGTCCATTTTTTGTTCAACAATGTCCCTGCCTTGCTAGACACTAGGGGAAATTTCAAAAACTCCAAATAAGAAGCTAAAAATCCAAAACAAATTGCATAATGCCCTGGAAAAATTCTAAAAAATTCTAAAAGATCTTGAAAACGCCTTAAAAATCACATATGATGCTGAATAAAATCCCTAAAAAGAATAAAAAGTCATGAAAAATTCCTAAAAATCATAAAAAGTCCTGAAATAAGATCATAAAAAAAAATTCAAATATCTCAAAAATCCTAAAAATTTGAAAAATCTCTTCAAAATTTGCAATAAATTTGTACATACTTATCTTTCTTTTGCGTAACGATCATCATTTTTTTAGACATCTGTGGAAAATTCATCATTTTGTACTTAATGAAATCATTCTCTCAGAAACACAATCTAAATCATTGTGACTCAAGATTCAATATGGTTGGACCTGTTTGATCTTTCGATCTCAGCTATCAACCAATCAATCTATCCAACCTATCAATCAATCATCCAATTAGTCAATAAAAATTAAGCTATCAAACAAAAAACACTTAATGCAAGTAACAAAAAGATCATAATGGCTGTTGGCTCACATTGTTTCAGTGAGTGTTTTATCTTTCATTGATTTTTATTTTTGATCATGTTCCTATGCTACTCGATGATATTATTTGAACTTATGAGAGTGGCCAGGATGGTTCATGATCAGTTTTTACTTTGTCTTCTGCATGTTCGATGATCTCATGAAATTTTGGGGGCATGTCTTCTATATGATTCAGGATGGAGAAGATCATCCTATGTCTGCATTGTGTTTGTTCACGCAAAAGGATGACTTTCTTGCTCTTGTTTTTTGTGCCACGATGCGCTGCATCCAGTTTTGCAATATCAAAATAAGCTCTTATGACATAATTGCACTTATGAAAGCCAAAAATATTTCCTTCTTACAAACATTTCTTCGTCTAATTTCTGCTTTCTGCTAACATTTCTTCAATCAATCCATGCAATCATCTTTATTTTTGAAAAAAATGTCCTCATGTCAATTTTTGCCCAATTTTTTGAGGGGGAATCCTACCTCCATTCTGTCGATCCACTAGGGAATGATCTTCTATTTTTCTTTGAGCCAACGCTCATAATCACATTGTATCAAAGAGGGGAAAAAAAAGCAACTATTCTATCTGAGTATGCACTGATTTCAAAGATCTTAACATGATATATCCCAAAGATGACTTCCCTTTGCCCAATATTGACATGATTGTTGATATGACATCCATATATGAAATGTACTTATTAAGGGATGGGTTCTCAGGGTACAACCTGTAGACACCTAAAAATGGTTTACACCTATGTGCTCCCCTTTTAACATGTCTTCTATTCACTGATATTGTGGCATTCTTCCATGTCACCGATTTCTAACATTTCTCAGATAACATTAATATTTTTGGCTAAATCGATCAAATTCATTCCTAAACCATTTCAAATCATCCTAAATTAGTCTAACTAAGTTCTAATCCCTTTCTAATTGGTCTAGGATCATTCCAAAATCATTCAATTCGAAACTCATGTCAATGTCTTATCAATCTCTTTCAATCAATCCTCTGGCATTGTCAAAGTTCATCGATGCCTTATTATCATCAATCCAAGAGAACTGTCATGTTCATCAATGTCTCCCCAGAAGCATTTTCAAGTTCATTAATCCCTTCTCCTAAATCTTCATTTGAGCACATTGTCCAAGTTCATCAATGCCTCGTCATAATTTAATTCCTCCAATAGCATTGTCAAAGTTCATTGATGCTATTTCATCATCAATCATCATTTTGAGAGCATTGTCAAAGTTCATCAATGCCTCACCATCATTTTCACATTTCAAGAGCATTTTCCAAGTTCATCAATGTCTCCTTATCTTTATTTATCCTCTGGCATCATCCAAGCTCATTAATGCCATTATATCATTTCCAATAATTATTGTGAGAGCATTTTCAAAGTTCATCGATGCCTTGTGATTTCTAAACTATTCCAGAATCATCGAAATTGATCCTAATCCTTTTCAATATCATCAAAATCCATTCATTTTCACATTAATTCCTTCGATTTGGCCAATAACCCTCTAATTTGTCCTCTTGGGATGAATAACCCATAGTTTATCCCTATGTACTAATCGAATAAATAAATCAACTTTATTTATTCCCTTTTCCTAATGGCTCTCTAAATTAATTAATTTCTCATCTTTTGAATTATGGGATTTTCCAAATTCCTAAATTCCTAATTTGTGCGAATAATGAGTTTTTGAATTCAAAAATTGAACTCTTACATTCCCTCCTTTAATTGTGCTTCATTTTCCCTATTAATTAGCTCCATGAGCTCTTCCACCTTTCCCTATCCATTTCTCCCCTAATTGTGCTTCTAATTTCCTATTAGTTTTCTTCCATCCTTCCATTTTTCCTCAATTATGTATTGATTTATGCTTTCTAATTTGTGCATTCCTTTCTAATTCTTCAAATTGTCTCTAATTTTCAATAAATTGAGAGGCAATTATCTCATTCAAGTTAGAACCACTATCTCCTAGTATTCTTGCTATCAAATTTGGCTTTTCAATACTTGTGCATTTTTGTCATTGACAAAGAGAAACAATATTCTACTCTATGGAGAAGAAAGGAGAGAATTTGAGCATCACTTGAAAGGGTTTTTTTTATATGTTTATTGCATATTGTTTGTGAATTCCCATTTCAATGGCTCTAATGTTAGATTACATAGGTTTGCATATTGTTTAGGGTTTGGTGGTTACCTAGATATGCATATTCTACCTTTTTCTGGTCTTACATTTGGTGAACTTGGCATGGGATCATGAGATAGTGCAGTGGATGGAATTCGAGAAATGGATATGTCAAGAGGTTTTTCTTTGAAAACATGTTTTTGCATTGAACATCCTTATTTTCATCAAGAACAAGAAATGGATTTGGATAGTAAAATAATAGTACCTGGATAGGATAATGGCAGGATATGAATAGGAAAATGATAGGATTTGGATAGGAAAATGGTAGGAGTAATGAAGGATAACAAAAATGGAATCTTCCCCCAAGTATAGACTGCAAGAAGTTCATAGAATTACACATGATGCCTGTTTGCCAGGTTTTTATCATGGTACTTTCCCAAAGCGCCTGTTTGCCAAGTTTTTACTATTAGACTAAATTATTTCTCTTTATTTTTTTTTGTGTTACTAAGACGCCTGTTTGCAAAGTTTTCATCAAGGAAACTTTTTTCTTTTTCATTTTTTTATTTTTATTTTTTCTTTTGACTTTTTGACATGTTAGGAAGAAACTTGATGCATGACATGACATAGATGGAGGATTCAAGTGCCTTACTCTTTGAATGGTTCTCTTTAAGGACATAGAATAATGAACCATGAATATGACAGTATGCTCAAAGGCATTGGTAGGGTAAAGCAAAAGGGATATGAAGTGGATGATTGTATAAGGATGGATACATATTATGAAAAGGATTGGATAGGATGAAAGAATGGGTGGAAAATAGGTGTTGGATAATGGAGGGAGTGAAAGAAGGATTGATTTTGAATGGATGGAGATGGATGCAAGAAAAAAGTTGACACACACCTTAAGGGGTGATGGAGGAAAAGGATATTTAGGATTTTGAAGGATCAATGGAGAAATAAATATGGATTTTGGGACACAAGGACCCAAAATGGATTTGGAAAATGGAAGACATTTAGATGGAGGGATAGCAACTTTGGATGCCAGTTTTTATTTTTCTTGGGGACTCTGTGCTTCAAGAAGCTTCTTGGGAATCCACATGCATTTTGTCTTTTTATTATTTTGAGGGTCCTTTGAATGCATTTATTTCACAATAGATTTCGGAACCCATATGGAATTTGATTTTTGTTTTTGCTTAGTGGGTCTTTGTTTCCTTTTGGAAATTTCTTTTTCTTTTTGGATCAAATTTTTTTTTTTTTGTACATGTCGATTAGACTGGACATGTTGATCCTTGATTGCATGTGGATTGCTTGATTTGTGGATTTTATTATTGGCATACAAATTACTTGGAAAGGGAATGAGATTCATGGATGGATAGGAATTGTATGGAGGCCTTTTGGATGGATGGAAGGTTCTCCAAGATGTGTACCTTTTTTGACTTGCATTTGGGAAAGGGTATATGGATTGTGAGCAAGTGGAGGGAGGAATATATGGACCTAGGATGTATGGAAGGGTTGAAGGGGGAGGTATACACCTAGATTTGGATTTGGAAGGGAAACCAACGCCTTTATTACTAATTCCATGACCATTAAAATTTTCTTTGATAGGAAAGGGTTCTAATGTACTTTTTGCATGGAGGTCTAACCCTTTAACTTGATAATTCTTTCTTTGACTAGTGGGATACTTGATACAAGCCACGAGTCCATTATTTTTAGGAGGATATGATATGGAAGGACTCATAGGATCATGAATTGAACAAAAATGGATGGAAGAAGAGGAACCAAACTGTATGGAAGAAGGGGAACCCGTTTGACATGTATGGGGTTCATGAAAAACTTGCATAAAGGTACTTGAATCACAAGGGGGATCATGAGGAACAATGAGATCCTACGATGGAGTAGGAGAAATGATGGGAGCATTGGGAAGGATAGGATCTTGTTGGAGATATGGAGGATTAGGACATGGAGATAGAGGGATGGGGGGATTTGGAGGGATAATGGGATCTTGTGAAGGACATGAAGGTGAAGGGACACCTTGATATTGACTTGGAAAGGGATATTGGGAAGAAATGGAAGGGAGGTTAAGATCTTTCTTAGGAAGTGGAAGGTCAAAGGGACTTGGAAGGATATTTCTTTCTTGAGCTAGAAGGGGATCATCTTGGATGGGATTATCATAAGGCTCAAGGGAAATGGAATATTTGTCAAAAATTGGAGGGGATTCTTTATTATTGGGATCTTTATCTTGATTTTATTTAGGACATGTTTCTTTGTGCTTTAGATCATCCTCTTGACATGGGGAATGACCTAGGATATGCATGGGAAACTATTGAAAGGGGTCAATGTTTGAACATGAAGCAGATGGACTTTGGATGGGACTCCCTTGAATGAGATTTCTTGAAAATGGAGGACATGGTGAAATTGGTTCTAGCATTTGGGAAGCATGAAAGGGACTTGGATCATGAATGGTACTATCTTGGATTTATTCTATGGATATCCCTTGGTGGGTTTCTTCATTGGAAGTGCAACTTGAGGATGATGGAAGAAATTTCTCTTGTGAGGCTTGAGGGGATGATGGAATGGAGAGAGACATGGAGGATTCTTTGAGGTAAATGTATTTATGGGAGGAAAGTGTGTCATCCATGGGACTGCTTTGGAATGAGGCCTTGGTAGACATGGGTGAATTATTTTTTCTTTCTTTCTCTTCATCCATATGAAACAGGTTTTGAAATAAACTCCTTAAAGATTCAGGTCTCGATTGAATTATTTGCATTATTGGAACAAATGGTTGTGAAATTTATTGAGGATCATTTGATTGCATTGGGGAAAATATTGGTTCATAATTTGGTGGTGGCCCTAGTTGAATTATTCCATGCTCTAGTTGGAATAATTGATTTGGAACTTGAGATCTTGTCACAATCGACATGATGTTTAAATGCACCTAAGTATGAAAGGATATATGCTAGATGCAATTTGTTTTTGATTTTGAAATGATATGAAATCTAGGATATGAAAAGGCTTATGCAACTGTGTTTTTGGGATTTTTCACTTTGAAAAATCATTGGAAAAAATGCAAACCGAAGAGTATAACCTTAGGAAAATGAATAAGGACCTTGAATTAAAAGGGATCAAAGGAGAAATTGAATAAAAAAGGACTAGGTAAAATCCACCATGACAAAGATGAACTTTGACCAAATGATAAGGGGAAAATTTGGATAAAGGGATAAAAGGGAACAAGTCAAGATCCTATCTTCAATATCATAAAGAGAGACTCTAAAATTCAGTTTCTCTTGGGATTTTACAAAGTTTTAAAAGGTTCTAAGTGCAAAATGAGGAAAATATATGCAATATGAAATGTCAATGCAATATGCAATTATGAAGGCAATATGCAACTATGAAAATGATTTTGACAACTAAAGGGAAGATGATATGATATGCAAAAGTCTAAATGCAAGCTAAAGAAGGAAGGATAATGCAAATGCAAGAAACAAGATCTCAATGAAATTTCATGTTTTAGCAAAGTTTGCGATAAGGTTTTGAATACTTTGAAGGTGCCTTGGAACCATTTTAAATGTTTTGAAGAGGTCTCAAAATGTTTTGAGTGTTTGAATATTTGGTACTCACACAAAACACATCAGATATAATGGTTGTTGTAAAAAAGTAAACAATCACACCATAACCTAGGCTTGAAGGACAATACTTACTGAATCCCCACTTGGATTAAATCTAGCTGCACTTATCGAAAGAGGATAGCCTATAAGTTTGGTAGCACTGGTTCCCCTCCATGACACTAAATTCTCGAGTATACCAAACTTTGAATTCCAAGGGTCATTACCTCCCAAGGAATTTTCTATCTCTACTAAGAAGCGCAAGAGTATGGGGCATCTTAGTTGGTCTCCAACCTTCCGCACCAGCAAGTAGAAGTATTTTGGCCATTATAAAAAGGTTTTTAGTTAGGGGATTCGTTCAGGTGGTTATACTTGTGGTAGATTAGCCCTGTTATGTAGGCCTCCTTGCCTACAAAAGTTGCTTTCTGTAGGTTTTTATGTACCACACAGGTACTGAGGGAGATATTCTTCCTAGTATAACATAATCAACACCTATTCACTATGAAACTAATCACAATGACATTTTTTATATACCTATTTGGTAGGGCTTGGATTTAGTATGTTACTGGTTGGGCAATCCCTCTCATCGACTCTTTTAAAGATCTTAGGAGGTAGCCACTCTAGAAGAATTGTATGAATTTCTCTTACACCCAAGAATCATGAAGGAAAGGGGAGAGGGTACATTCATATATTTATCCGGTATTACAATTCTAGAAGACACTTCAAACACATAAGCAAAGATTCTTTATTTTCCAATTAGAAAGGAAATATGATCAAAATTGTACAATTTGTTGTTCTTTTCCTTCCTAATTAAAACTATGTGAAAATTTGTTGTTCATTAACCCATTCAGAAAGGAATGTGATAAAAAATGAGACAAATTGTTGTTCTTTCTTTTCTTAATTAAAACTATGTGAAGATTTTTGTTCATTAACCCATTAAGAAAGGAAATGTGATAAAAATGAGACAATTTTTTGTTCTTTCCCTTCTTAATTAAAACTATGTGAAGATTATAGAGTTAATTTATCCACCTATTTAGCTCTATAGATGAAAATTGTTATTCATTTATCCCACTAATTAGTCTATGTGGAATTTTTTGTTCATTTTAAAGACCAATTTAAAATTCTGATTTTTTTCATGTCTAGAGCAAGAAAGATTGCATGTATCAAAATTTAAACTCCCAAGTGCATATATCTTGTTCCTCTACCTGAAAAACAGATCAAAAAACACATCAAAAAACACCAAAGAAAAATCAGATTTGCATGTTCATGTCGGGTTCACCAAATGAAGGAGAGTAAAAAGAGGAAAACAACGCATGCAAGGCAACCACAACCTATAAAAGCATACAAGACAAATCCTATCCTAACATTAGAGAAATTGAGAAAGAGTATTAAAAACATACGCAAATAAACATAATAAAAACTCCCTCAAATGGACTCCAATGTCCTTTCTTTCTTATCAAAATGAGTTGATGTAGCTCCCATGATAAATTTGCACTTATCCATGAAATAAAATTGGCATGATAACAAGAAGATTCGAAAGATGTGGTTCTTCAAAAGAGGACAAAATGAGCTCAATTTATAGGATATGAGAACTCAAATTGTAAAATTACCAATTAGACATGCAAATTGGAAAATTGCATTGATTATGATAAAAATCTAAAATGGAGAGGGAAATATACCATAATTATGACAAGTTATGACAAAATGGAAGCTAAATTAGTTGAAGGAAAGATACAAGAAATGTGAAAGGAAAGTGTAAGAGTTGAAGCTAATTAATAGGAGATGGGAGTTAGAAAATAGAAATAGAATAAGTGAGGTGGATTTATGAGGATTTAAATTAACTAACAATTCAATATTTCTAACAAAAGATATTTAGCATTTATGAAATTAAAAATTCCATAAATTGGGAATTTAGCGAATTAATTAATTGTTAAGACTTAGGAAAGAGGGATGAGTGGATAATTAATTTTTAAATAAATTCCACTCATGTTAGTAAATTAGTAATTAGGAAAAATGAAAAATTAGAAAATTAGAAATTAGGAAATTAATAATAATTCTCAAATTTGAAATTAGATAATTAATTAATTGTGGGAGAAAGGGGGAACATTAGAATAATAAAGTTTATTTATTTATCATAGGTTAGGACTTAGGAATAGGGAATAAATGAATGATTATTTACCCCCATAGAAGATAAATTAATTGATTGACAAGATTAAAAAATGATGAAAAATGACATTATTAGACATGATTAAGAGCTCAAATTGATCAGAATATGATGATAATTAAGGACAAAAATTAGTAATTAATTAAATAGTTTTCATTATTTAATTAATAGAAGAATGACACAATATTGGTGATCAAACATGCAATATAGAAGATATGTTAAAAAGGGGCATAGGCATTAAACCATTTTTGGGTGTCTACAGTTCTAAATCTCAAGAAAGGAAATCTAAAGAAAAGACAGGTGAAGAAAGACCTACAAAAGAAGAACCTAGAGAGAAAATCAGACCTTTCAGAGGTAGAGTCTTTGGATGGAACAAAGTTGGTCAACTGGAGAGGGATTTCTAATGTAAATCTCCTTAAAAGCCATTTTATTGTTATTATTTCAGTTGCTATGAATATGGAGACACAAAGACATAATGTAGAAAACCTGATCAATCCCACACAAAATAAGACTACATCAAAGAAGAAACAATAGATAAGATTACATGTTACAAGTGCAAAAACTTTGGACACATCACAAGGAACTATAGGTTACAAGTTAATCAAACAGATCATCCCCTATATGTTATAAATGTAACAATCAAGGACATATAGCAAAGTTTTGTAGGTATAATGGAGCTGCAAGTAACAAAAGACCACCACCTACTGTTGTAAAGAAAAATGTTGGTGATGTTGGAAAAAGTATGAAAGAATACATGGAAGAGTTTAATAGTCGATTTGTGAAGGAAAGTGGTAAAGTTTGGAAAGAGAAGGAGAAGAGTGAGCCTGAGGTTCAAGGAGATTCAATAGATGCTACTAAACCCTCACCCAAGGTTGCTAAATAAACCTAAATGGCCAAGCATGGCCTTAGGGGTAGCTTTGGAGATATAACATAAATCTATCCAGACCCTGTATATGCAGAATAAGTTGTTGCAAGCTTATGGACAATAAATATGTTTTGTATTGAGTCTCTATCCGAGATCACTTGGTTGTATGCACTAGATGGAATGATCATCATGAATTTAGTTGTTTGGATCATTTGCAAGCTTATAATTTCATTGGGAAATGTGTCAATCTATGCACAACAAAGTATAATTTTATTCACTTAGACATTTCTATTCACAATTCAAGAAGAGATGAAGGTAAGAAGAGGAACAAGAAAAGAAGCTAGGGCATTTCTGTGATCGGTGAGCATGCATACCCCGATTCATCAAGGAAAAGGTATTTTGATCACTTGCAATCTTTTGATTACTATAGATAATCCATTGATTTTTGATGTTAGTGAAAGACCAAGGTACAAATTTAAGAAACATGATTACAAATCTACTAAAGATGATCCCAAAGGCACATTTTCGAAAACACCCTATGACATACTTCATGTGGAAGACATTAGGGCATAAATTTCATGCAAATATGAGTCACTGGGAGAATTTGATATTTTAGCAGAGTTCATGATCAATTTTTATGGATAGGTGAGAAGCTTGTTAAGATTACTAGTGAGATAATACATGATGTTACAAGATTGGTCAATTCTGGCACTATCCATGTTGTGGAGAAGAACATGAAGAAACATGTGGAAACCCTAACATGCTCTAGATGGGATACGAGGGAAATGACCATAGCCAACATCTTTTAGAAATATGTGAGGTTGATTTTTATGATTGTAGGGTATAAGATTAATTATAGCAGTTGTCCTAATTCAGTTTTTCGGGAGTCATTATGATGGCCTACAAGATGGCGAAGGAGAATGTAAAGTACAATCTGTAATATATATATATATATATGTATATGTATATGTATATATATAGATATATATGTATATATATATACATATATGTCTATATATATATATACATATATATCTATATATATACATATATATATATATACATACATATACATATATATATATA
>MU227313.1:1397265-1407870 GCA_018584345.1 Thuja plicata | reverse complement strand
GCCTTCATTTTACATTTTTACACATCCATGACTAGAGAGCTATGGATCGATATTTGAGGCCTCATTCTTGAGCAACCTTGAATGGAATGATTCATAGAAGTGTGACAACATTTATGCACACAGGCATCACTGTGACTTGACTGTCGGTGATCTCTATTCGTCAGGTTTCACTAACTGCTGGTGTTTGTAGTCACATTGTGAATACTTGTCTTTTATGCATTACATAAAGCATAATTTTTTTTCTCTTTGATTCTTTGAAGTCTTTGACACTTGGTTTATAACCGATTAGGTTATATCAAGTTGACATCAATGACAATACAATCCATTAACTGATTTAATGTCTTTGCATTATCCTTCTACATTTTGGTGATCAACTTAATATCTTCAAACATTCAATCAGTTTCATGTCATCAGTAGGAAATATTCTATTGTTATGCCTATGTAAAAACAAAAGTGTAGTCCTTAGTGATGAGGGTTTGTTATGTTGATGCTTGGTTTGGGCTATCTCATTGAGAATGATATCTTGGAAGACTATAAAAATTAAAGAAGAAGGATCGATCAATCAAGTTTGATAGGAAATAGGAAACGGTGACAAGAGTGGTATGCTAATAGGTCTAGTGAAAACTTGTCTAGGGAAGAGCACCTATGATGCAACTAATTTCATTGAAGAGACCATTGTGATTCTTTGAGCATTTGTTTGGATTATAGTTTTAAGTTGAAGTCCTTCCTCTGCATCAACTTGAAGTGATAAAAACAAATTACTTGCAATTGATTTCACATAGGTATTGTACGATCATGTTTGCAAGGTAGCTATATAGAGAATTTGTAGGGAAAGAGGCACAAGAAGCTACTTCAAGGGCTATAAAGATTGAACAAGTTGATGAAAGAGTTTATGATGCTAGAAGTAATAAAATATTTGAGGGTAGTAGTGGTTCCAGTATCATTGGGGGTATACATGCTGATAACACAAGGGTAGAGTACGATGAGTGTGATTTAGCTGGGCTTAGTAGGTAGATTGTGCATGATGATGCAAGTTTTTCACTCCATGATTTACATAGTGAGATTCTGAACTCACACAGTGGGGTATTGAATGATAGTATTGATTCAAGGCTTCCATAGGAGTCATTCAATGCATTTCACTGTGATTAATCCATGATATATGCATTTTTTATTCATCCAACCTACCCACTAATGACTTGATGCTCCAAATGACACATAAGACTAGGGTGGATAACTTGTATGAGGTACTTCTTGTTGTAGAGGAAAGAACCAGATATTGCAAGCCTTCCTTTTTTCTTATATAAGATGGTCTCTATTTTTGGATATAGGATAGGGAGGCTATGTTGTGGCAGTTTAAAATTTAACTTATAGCTACTATAGAGAGGTATGAGTTTTTATATATCAAGGAAGGTGAACGAACAATTTATCTATGGGATCTAGGTGGAGAACACCCATGGGAGATTATGATATAGAGATACTTTAGCAACATGAATATACTCTTTTTGGTTGATCTATTTAGGTATACTTATCCAATCACGCTCAGGATATTTATGATGACTCTTAGACTTGGGATCTAGGGATTAACATGATTGATGAATTTTCTTCTAGGGTCTTGCAATGACAATGGGGTTGAGATAGTTATATTAGAGTGACACAATGGATTGATAGAGAAGTATATTTGAGATTGGTATGGGATCTTGGTATTCTTACTAGAATATAGGTGTACAAATATAATTTGGTTTGGTATATTAATTAATATTTATTAAGGGAAATAATTCTTTGGGAAGTGGGGACTATAATTTCCCCAATTTTGTGCCTTCCTAAGAATTAGTTATTTACCTAGGTTATCCTATTATTAGTGATCACTATAGGCTAATGTGGTGATTAGAGGGCCCTTTGAGGGTGATTTAGGGTTATTCAAATGACCTCTTGGGCGTCGATTTGAGTACTCTCCATCTTAAGGCATCAGTTTAATTGTAGTTTTCTTGCCAGAGGACTTTTGAGCTCTATTTATAAACACTATTTTTAGTAACTCACTTGGACATTTGAGTCCATGCTTACTATTTATGGTAAGTCATCTGGATGGTCAATGTGCACCATGATTATATTTGAAAAGTTTGTAGGATCATTTTTGGTTTGATATTTAACATTTAATAGAGTTTAATTATTTAACTTAATTAATTAAAGTATAATCTAGCATTGACCTTAATATAATTGATTAATTGCACGAGGAAGACAAAAGGGAGGAAACCTTTCAGGATCAATGAGATGTGTTCATAGAATAAGAACAACCAACATAAGATCAAGGATTTTAGGGAATTAATGAGCTCATTGTTATTGTTGAACACTTTGGGAAGCCAAGATTGCAGTTTAAGGAATACCAACCAGACACAAGTAACATAGGTAAGGGGAAGAGGATATCTGAGTATATTCCACCTTCTCTCACTTGTCATATCATGTCTTTGGATTTTTATAAGAATATGTTGTATTAAAAAACCGAGTGGGAACTTGAAAATACTAAGATGCAAATAATAATTGATATTTAGAGAAGATAAATTGAAAATAAAGATGATGGAATAGCTGCACTCAAGGAGAAGGTAACCACAATAACCACTATGGTACCATATTGATGTAGTGTAAGGAACTTCCAAGGGTTTATGCCCTGTATTTGAAATAAATTTATTTAAATTTCAAGTTAATGTGAATTGTTAGAGATTTAAACCCTTCTCTAGAGACACCTCATGAATTTTATCAAACATACGAGTATTTCCCAACAATGGTAAAGAATCTTATTTTAGAGTTATATTTACACAAATTGTTTGTTCCAAATGACACTAGTTGGAATTCATTACTATTTATTGGAGACATTCAACTAAAGGAATTTATGTTCTAGATCCAAAATGAGATTAGCTGGGGTGTTCAAGATAGGCCACACAGGGAAGAAGAGTAGAGTATTCCATTGACACTTAGAGCAAAGTGCAATGAACCTCATGTTTTATGTTATGCTTAGCAAAGAATTTTGCATCACCTAGAAAATGTGAAACATAGAGAAAGGATTCTGTCCTTGAGGGAACAAACATTCAAAGAATATGAGAAATGAATAGAAATGAAGGACGAAGAGTCCTCGACCATGTACCATAGTTAATTTAGTGTAGGGAACCTCCAAGGGTTTATGCCCTGTATTTGAAAGAAATTTATTTAAATTTCAAGTTAATGTGAATTGTTAGAGATTTAAACCCTTCTCTAGAGACACCTCATGAATTTTATCAAACATACGAGTCTTTCCCAACAATGGTAAATAATCTTCTTTTAGAATTATATTTGCACAAATTGTTTGTTCCAAATGACACTAGTTGGAATTCATTACTATTTATTGGAGACATTCAACTAAGGGAATTTATGTTCTAGATCCAAAATGAGTTTAGCTAGGGTGTTCAAGATAGGCCACACATTGAAGAAGAGAAGAGTATTCCATTGACACTAAGAGAAAAGTGCAATGAGCCTCATGTTTTATGTTATGCTTGGCAAAGAATTTTGCATCACCTAGAAACTGTGAAACATAGAGAAAGGATTATGTCCTTGAGGGAACAAACATTCAAAGAATGTGAGCAATGAACATAAATGAAGGACAAAGAGTCCTCAAACATGTCATTCAAAGATGAAATAGTTTGACATGGGGCCTTAAATGGGGTGAACCACATTCACCATAGAACTATTGTGTATCAATTCAAAGATCCATGAGGTATATTCAGTTGGGTAGAACACAAGCACATGATTAGATACCACTAAATTTCTAGCCTCCAATACTCCTATGAAATTTATTGAGTAATACAGAGGATGGGGTAGCCTATGATTTATCAGTAGAAAGATCCATATGGAAAAGGCTGGAGACAATGAAGGGACTCTATTGGAATTTAAAGAATAGTGGGGCAGGACAGAGTTCAATAAGTGATTATAGAATTAATGTCAAAGTTAGGAAATTTTCTATTGCTGGAGGACTAGATAGAGGGTAGTTAGAGGGTAATGATGAGCCCAAATATTGTCTCAATGATTATCAATGCTTGTTGTATTATCCCTATTTTGGTGATGTGTTTTTGTCTTAAGTTGTGTCTTAGACTTGGTTTCTAGGGGTCTTTGGTAATTTTTATAAACTTGACATCATGAACATTAAACATATACCTTAATTACCTCTGTGGATGAAAAACACTCTTATATAGTTATAAATATGCAATTTATATATGTTAATCCTAATTATGGTTTAATGAATGGTTACTCTAGTAATGAATCGATATTTATCTTGCATATATTTTGTGCATATTAATGTTATGGTGTAGGATGATTAATGTAGAAACACAATTAGAATTGGTGCTCAAGGAAGATCATGCTTTGGTGACCAAGTCGATAACATCAACAAAGATCAACATTTGAAGCAGTCAAATGATGAATTAGTTACAACTCATTTGGAGAAAATTAAGGAATTTAATGGTCATTCCAAATGTGAAACAAATATAGGAATTAGGGGATAGCTATATTTACTCCTTATGTAATTGAACAGTTAGTTGTTCCTCGTTTGATGGATAGTTTTGTAAAAACTCTTATCTATCTATTCCTTTGGGCATTGATTTATTAGTGGTTAGCTAGTTAATAGTTTTTGTTATAAATAAAGAGATAAAACTTCTTTGGGGGTTAGATAGATATAAAAGAGCTCAATGTAATGTGCCAATTGAGTTTTCAATTCAAATACAATTTTAGTCAAGTTTCAAGCTATGATATGTAATAACACTTTTTGGATGAATGAATAAAGTGATGAAGTTATGAATTTATAGTGTGTAATTGAGTTTGAGATATACTCATCCAAGGGTGCCCACTTAGAGATTAATCCATTTTCATTTATATATTAGTTTCATTTAATTTATAGTCACTATTCTGGAGTTTGACTATTCCTGCAGCCACTAGAGACAGTTTCCTATCACTGTACCTGTAGCCAAAGTGGACAGAGTAGTTTCTTGTCTAATCAACCTGAACTTTTATATAGTTACTTGCATGAGTTTAGCTTTAGCGTTTATTTTTTTATAAATATTTAGATTACCTCTTTTCTACGTATTTACCTTTCAACGATGTTTACCTTTCAGTTGTAGGATAGCGTCAAGAGTTATCTTTCTCCCTAATGAAAATCACTTGTCCAAGAAATATGAAGGGACTTGCATTTGGAAATTGAAAAGACTTGCATGTGGATGTGAAGAGACATCCATTTGAAATGAAGAGACTTGTGCTTGGAATGTAAAGAGTCTTCAGTTTTGAAGATAAAGACTCAAGTCTTCTATATATTTCTTTGTCTTGTGCATTGGTTGGGTGTTAGAAATACAATATATTGCTAGTTCTCTATGTAGTAGATGGATTTATGGTTTAGTTTGAAGAATTATACATATATCTCTATTATTTATCAACAAAGAATCATTTCTTATGTGGCTAGGTTTTTTCCCTCAACTTGGAGGGTTTTCCCAGGATAAATATTAGTATTTTTTTTGTGTCATCTATTCTTTCATATTTTGTGTTAAGAATATTTTTTTTCTCTTCTATTATGGTTCAAAAAATTAACATTTAGTAGGGACTTAATGTATATACACTCTTGACCCATTTCAAGTACACATTCACTGGGTTGACAAAGTAAATGAGGCTTCACCATGAGAGAGAGGTAGCTGCTTAGTCTGGATGTTCAATCATGGAGATGGGATTTGTAGCTTAGTTATTGATCCAATTGGGAAGTAAAACATTCTTGGCATCGTTTCCTAGGATGGTGTCAGATTAAGGGCCCGTTGTAGCCATGAGTTTTAGTTTTTTTATTAATTTTTTATTGAGCTAGCTTTCAAATTTAGTCAATGATAAGATACCTTCTAGTTCAAGCTAGTTTTAGTTTATTTTAATTTACATGCATAGAGATAGGAGATGAGATGCCTTAGGAATATTTCTATCTAACCCTGATAATCAAGAAGAAGAAGAGAATCCCTATGTTGTTTCCTTTTCCCATTTAAATCCTTCCTCTTCCTCTTCCTTAGAAGAACCAGTTGATCCAAATCCTTTTTTAACATATTTGGCAATTTGCCTCCACTTGGAGAACCACTTGTTCAAGAACAACCTGATAACCAACTTGCTTTGGTACCCTATCAAGAAAGAGTTCAGCCAAGAATGAAAAGACCTAATTATTCCCTAATTTTTGAGGTCCCTATCACTGGGAAAAATGATAACCATAACCTCAAGAACATTCCCTCTTTAGCCCTCCCTAAGTTCTATGTATTGGTAACAGAGGACCCAGAAAAATTTCTATTTGAATTTGATATTCTCTATAGAAGCCACTACTACACCATAGATTCTCATAGGCTTAAGCTATATCCTACTACTCTGAAGGAATCAACATTAAGATGATTTATGAGTCTAGGAAGTGATGTTGTCAAAAATTGGGATGATATGAAGGAAATGTTCCTTCAAAAGTAATAAGAACATTGTATAGGAGAAAAAGGGAATGACATCTTTAGAATGCAGAAAAAAGAAGAGGAGAGTTTGGAAGACTATAATTCAAGATTCTTGTTCAGTTTGAAGAAATGTCCACACCACGAGCTTAATGAAGAGTCTCAAAAGTTAATTTTTTTAAGAGGGATAAAATGAGGTTTTAGTGAAGCTTTGGACTTAATGAGCAGTGGAAATATCACTCAAGAAACTTGGGATGATATCAAGAAAATATACCTAAATTATTCAAGAGAAGCTTCCAAAAAAGGAAAAGGTTATCAAAATGCTATGTGAAAATCAAATACTGATGAATTTTCAAGGATAGAAATCACACACCTACTGTCATATTTTAAGAAAGACATCATCAATAATATGACCACTCACTTGGATGCAATGCAATCCAAGAAGAAGCATGAGGAGGAAGAATCAATGCTAGAAGAATACTATCCTCGCTACAAAGAAAAGAAGAAAGACTATAGATGCAAGATGGTGGCTAATATTGAGAGAAATTGAATTTCTACTAAATTCAAGCCAGTAGTAGAGGATAATGACCATATTTTATTCATTTCTCAAAGAAGGACATGGGCTCCAAGACAAGGTATGCCACAAGACCCTTTTAACTTTTTGTGGTCCATATTCAAATGCATATAATAATCAATGGAAACCCCCACACAATGAAAATTTTGGAGGTTATCAACCTCAACCTTGGAATAATCCTTATAATCCTTGACTAAATTATCATAATCCGGCACCTTAGTGGCAACCTCCTCAAGGGAATTGGAAACAACCTCCTGGAAGCTGGTCACAACCTAAAACCCCATGGCAACTACCCTAGGGTAATTGGAAACATAATTAATAATGGAGAGGAGGTCAGCAATGCACAAACCAATCAGATGAATATCTTCAATGGCCTCCACAACAACCAAAATTAATGCCTCCTCTTGCAACTAATACTAGTTCCCCTAAGCCTACTCAGTTATCAACTCAATATGTTCCTAATCCTAACAATATTGAACAACAAACTGTTTACTTTGAAGATAAAAAATAATACCTTGCTTATGCTGTAAATATCAATGATATTCACCTAAGGTCTGAGACAAATTTACCAGTGCCAACCCCTCTAGTTATAACTAAGATGCCTACTGAGGAATTAAAGCAATAGAGTTTTCCTACTGTACTTGTCCAACCTATTCTTATAAAAGAAACAGAGGTTCCAAAACCATCTGATGCATTGCCCCTATTTCCTCAAAGATTAGAGGAAGAAGTACCCTAACCAAAAATGATAATTTTCCCCTTCCCTTCATAAACCAGGTCTTAGATTATTTGGTAGGGAAGAAATATTTCTCATTTTTGGATGGGTTTAGTGGTTATAACCAAATTATAATTGCACCAAAAGATTAGGAGAAAACCACCTTTACCTACCCATGGGGAACTTATGCCTATTTTATTTTTCCATTTGGTTTGTGTAATGTCCGAACCACCTTGCAAAGGGTAGTCATCAACATATTCTCTAACATTTCACACATGACTGTATGGAGATCTACATGGATGGCTTTACAACATATGACAATACATTTGAGGAATCATTAAGCAATTTAGGAAAAGTGCTACAAAGACATGAAGATCATAATTTATCTTTGAATAGTGAGAAGTATTTTATGATTATGCAGGAAGGGGTAGTACTAGGACACTATATCTCTCAAGATGATATTCAAGTTGATCCAGTCAAAATTGAGGTCATACTCAACCTTCCCATCCCTACCAAACAAAAGGTTGTAAGGAGATTCTTAGGTCATGCAAGATACTATGATAGGTTTATCAAATATTTTAGTAAAATGACAAAGCCTATGTATACTCTATTGACTAAGGATGCAGATTGAATGAACATCAACATGTGAAGAAGATTCTATGTAGCTCAAGTCATTTCTTATGCAAGCACTAGTCCTTACATAACCTAATTGGTCACTACCTTTCCAAATCCACATAGATTCATCAAATTACACCATTGGAGAATTTTTAGGTCAAAAAGATGGTATGGTTGAGAATGAAATCTATTTCATAAGCAAAAATTTGCAAGGCCAAGAGTTAAATTACACTATCACAAAAAAATAATTGTTAGAAATCATTTATGCTCTTAAAAAATTCAAGCATTATATCATTGGTTATCATATTTTTGTACATATAGATCATGAAACAATAGAGTACCTTGTGAACAAGCCTACAATAATAAGAAGTTTGGATAGATGGTTTCTTTTTATGCAGGAATTTGATATTTCATTAGTTGATAAGCCATGTAAATCCAATGTAGTGGCAGATTTCCTGTCTAGACAACAAACATAGGAATACTTTGCAATTATTAATGATTATGTTCTAGATGAAAACTTGTTTTCTGTTACAACTCATATACCTTGGTATGCAGACATAACTAATTACTTAGTTTCTAATATAATCCATTCTCACTTCTCACCAAAAGAAGTAAGGCTAATTAATGAGAAAAGCTTCAACTTTTCTTGGATAGATGATTGCTTATTCCATATAGGGTCTGATTAGCTTATGAGGATGTGTGTTAGGGAAGATGAAATGCATGAAATAATCAATGCATGTCATGATGAACCTTGTGGAGGTAATTCTGAAGCTAAGAGGACACCAATGGAAATCTTGACCATAGGTTACTATTGACCTACTTTACACAAAGATGCAACAAAGTACACAAAGATGTATGACAAATGCCATATGATGGGTAAACCTACCAAATCAGATGAAATGCCACTGTAATCTCAAGTTATTGTTACACCATTTGATAAATGGGGTTTAGAAATTTTTTGACCTATTGATCCTCCATCCAATGGTAAGTCAAATATTTTAGTATGTACTGACTATGTCAAAAACTAGTTTGAGGTCAAACCCATGAAGCATACTAGAGATAACAAAGTTGCATAATTCCTTTATTAGGAAATATTTACTAGGTATGGAGTTCCAAGGAAAATTGTGATAGATCAAAGAGCACAATTTACCTTCAACTTAATCGCAACATTGGTGAATGAATACAACATCAGACACAAAAAATCAAGTCCTTATCACCCACAAGCTAATGGTCAGGTTGAAATAACAAACATGTAAATTGAATCTATATTAACTAAAATAGTGGAAGTTCACAAGAAGGATTGGGTGAATAGGCTATCTGAGGAAGTTTGGGCCTAAAAAACCACATGAAAGACAACCACTAATTTTATTCCATTTGAAATGCTCTATGGGAAGGAAAGTGTGATGCATATTGAATATAAACATAAAACAATCATAAAAGCATTAAAAATTGAAATGGATTTATTTGTAGCCTACAAGGACAAAATCATGCAGCTCAATGCCTTAGATGGACTCAAAAATCAGCCCTATAACAAATAGAGTTAGTGAAAAATAAGAGAATGAAGTGGCATAAAAAGAATATAAAGGAAAATAAATTTCACCCTGGTGATTGGGTGTTGTTATATGATTCAAGATATAAGGATACCATGGGTGATGCAGGAGCATCCTGGGTGTAAGAGCAATCTTGCATCACCCAAAAATATTTCTGTTTTTATATTCAATAAGGGTTATTTTGTGTAGAGCTACTATTTATGGAAAGTTACTATTTTTGGTAATTTTTGTATGTGCTCAGAATGATCTGATTTCTTTCTTGGAGGTTCATTTTGGTCATATAAGCCTGCCAGTAAATTTTCATTGCCAGATCAAGTGTATATTGGAAGATATTGAAAATTTTCGGTATTGGCAGCAGGGTACAGAAAATTTGAACTCAGTTTTGAAGGCTTTAGAGGCCCCGGATGAGGTCAAAAAATTTGGGTGACAGGCGCTTGCGCCAGTCAAGCCTGTAGAGCGCTTCATGGCGTTTTCAAAATGGGGTTATAATAGCCGATCGGGTCAACTGGTGATGACTTATGGTCTTCGGAAGTTGGGCCACCTGAAATGGCGGAAAATAATTTTCTTCAAAATTTTTGTTCGGGTTTCAAAGGTTATCTTGAGCCGACTATGATGTAATAAAATATAAAATAAAATAATTCTAAGTTTGGTCGGCCTTATTCTGGAACCTTCCCAGGCGGTGGAAAA
>MU227313.1:1381103-1391506 GCA_018584345.1 Thuja plicata | reverse complement strand
TCTGAAAGTTTGTAATTCCACATTTGTGGAGATAATAAGAAGCCAATTTTCTGTTCTTGCATATTGTTGTTGTTTCTCTGTTTATGTTATGTGTTTGTGGTATTAAGGGGAGCACCCTTCATCAATGGGAAAGATGCAAACTCCCTGGTTAGGCCCATATGAGATAGTTGAGGTCTTTGACAAGGGTATTGTTCAAATTTCAGTGATTGACCCTATGAGATTCAAGTTATTGGTGAATGGTCATAGATTATAGTTATACTACAGACTAGCTACAAAGGCTATAACAATTCCAAACTCTCCAAAGATCTAAAGTTCCTTTTGCACAAGTCAGTAGACTTTGTGCTTCATCTAATCTTTGAATCTTTGCATGCATGCAACCATAATAGCTATGTTCATATCCATGGAAGTAATTTTTCTCCATAATAATATTTGCACTTCCATCTCACATCATTTATCTGCCACCTCATTGAATATTTCCACTATACTTTATGCCAAGTATGATGCAAAATTATGATTAATGCTTAGTAACACTATAACTTCCTACCTTTATTATAACATTCAAGTCCGCAAAAATGTATGCGTGTGTATTTATTTACTATTAAGTACATTTATTTCTCCATAATTTAGTTAATATATGTAAATTGCATAGTAATGCACTCCTCATCCTCATTATTCCACATGTGTGGACACATGCCATTATTTAAGTTGGGGGGTGGGGAATGTTTGAGTCATATTATATCTACGTCAGGTTTTTGGCCACATCAACCCAAGTCCATATGAAATAATGTCAAATCATTATTCTAACCTCCAACTCTTTTTAAATTTTGAAAGTATTGATGTGATAGTTTAAGGCAGGTGAAATATTTTTCATATATAATCCCTTATTAGCTCTTGTTTCAGCCATAAAATTTCTTGAAATGCCTATATTTTATGATTATGTATACCTGTAATTCCCAATTCAGAAATAACAGAGGGTTTTTTTGAGAAACTTGAAGTTAAGAAGGTATAGTTGCTGTAGAGTATTAGGTTATGGGAGCTCAAATTAAGCAGTTGAAGTGATCTCGAAGCATCAATTCTAGTGAGATTGTGAGGATTTTTTCATTTTTTTTTAGTAGAATTCTAAAGAAAAATATTGGTTTAAGCCATGTGAGGACCACCTATGTGGAATGAACCCATGGCTCATGACATGTTGCTTCAGGGTGATCCACAATTCAGGAATTATGGGTGGTTAAATTATTTTATGAGGTTGAACAGGTTTGATGATGGTATAAAAAGGATTTTTTTTGCATATTCTCTAATGGGGAAGCTCAACTTGAGAGTTTAATAGTTGTGGCAACTGAAGAACACATAGCTGAAGTAATA
Organism: Thuja plicata; assembly: GCA_018584345.1. Taxonomy (NCBI): domain Eukaryota; kingdom Viridiplantae; phylum Streptophyta; class Pinopsida; order Cupressales; family Cupressaceae; genus Thuja; species Thuja plicata. Next base: position 1,390,144 of record MU227313.1, on the reverse strand, counting down.
AGACTTTTAATCATAGGGGAATGTTTTCCTAAGACAAAAGATGCAAGGACTGCTAGAGCCTAGTTTACTCACCATGGTGATCCCCCTCTTGTTGTTGACAAATAGGGGACCATAAGGCTTTCTTTGACACCTATATAGATAGAAGTAGCATTCTAAATTATGAAGTATCTGACTTGTGAGGGAAGATAGTTGTACATACATTCCATTCATTTTATGTTTCTCAGTCACATGCAACATGGGAGGTTGATTAATGTACCCAATATCCTCTACAACCTACTCCCCATCAATAAAAATGAGACAAAAAATAGTAAGAATCACTCAGTCACTCACCATTGTCTCAAAAAATTGCTAGTTGAAAGTTCATTAAGTGAGGTTTCCTAGATGACCTGGGAAGCATTTGTTACAATTAGAAGATTTTAATCATAAAATGTAGGACCTAGTGGTCAGGCAATAATGCACAGAGTAAAGAACCCATAGGGGGTTTCAAAAATAGGCATTAGAGACTCTTCATTTAGGAAATACCCTATAATTGAGATTCTTATAGTCACACAATGAGCTGAGAAAGATGTACCTAAAATCTTATCTGCCAATATTGAACTAAGCCCTTCAGCAAGCCCTAGAGTTAGTACGTCTAAGCAAACCCCCATAGGAACTAGGGTTGTTGTAAGGAAGGAGAAGGAAAAGGAAAAGGTAGATGAGGATGGAAAAAGGGAATGTAGGAACAAAGCATTGAACTAGTTACCCCCAGCTCAAAGAAAAGGAAAAGGTAAGAAAAAAACCCTCCTTCAACTTCTGCCTCTGCAGCTAAACCTGCTAGGAAAGAAAACAAGTCCAAAACTCCTACAACCATTGAGGAAAAATCATAACAATGAGGGAATAGGATTAGAGGAAGGTATAGTGGGTCAAGATAGACAAAGGAACCAAAGGTTAGTATTCCTATAGAAATGTTTGAGTCTTTTCATGATACAAGCCTCAATAGGAAACTTATATTATCAACAACCCTGAGGAGAATGAGCCTATGGAGATAGATGAACCTATGAAGTGAACTAAAATGAAAGAGGTAGGGATAGAGGATGAGTGTCCCCTAAAAGAACTTGTTGAGAATCACAATATAGCTAAATAAGGGGATAAATTGCATGAGGAATACATACGGAAGGAAACCCCTCAGGGTCAATGCGAAGTATTCAAAGAATAAGAACAACCAATAGAAGATTAAGGATTGTAGGGGGGCTTGATGAGCTCATTGTTGTTGTTGAACACTTTTGGAAACCAAAATTTTAGTTGAAGGAATACGAACTAGACACAAGTAACATTGGTAAGGGGAAGATGATATATGAGAATATTCCATCTTCTCTCACTTGCCATACTATGTCTTTGGATTTTCATAAGTATATGATGTATCAAAAAATTGAGTGGGAAGTTGAAAAAGCTAAGATGCAAAGAATCATTGATAATTAGAGAAGAGAAATTGAAAATAAAGATGATGAAATAGCTGCACTAAAGGAGAAGGTAGCCATAATAACCACTATGGTGCCACAGTTAATGTAGTGTAGGGTACCTCCAAGGGTTTATGTCGTGTATTTGAAAGAAATTTATTTAAATTTTAAGTTAATGTGGATTTCCAGAGATTTAAACCCTTCTGTAGAGACACCTAAGGAATTTTATAAAACATGAGTCTTCTCCAACAATGATAAATAATCTTCTTTTAGAATTATATTTGCACAAATTTGTTGTTCCAAATGATACTAGTTAGAATTTATTACTGTTTATTGGAGACATTCAACTGAGGGCGTTTATGTCCTAGATCCAAAATGAGATTATTTGGGGTGTTCGGGATAGGCAACATAGAGAAGAAGAGCATAGTATTCTACTAAAACTAAGAGAAGAGTGTAGTGAGCCTCATGTTTTATATTATGCTTCGTAAAGAATTTTATAACACCTAGAAAATGTGAAACATAGAGAAAGGTTTTTGTCCTTGAGGGAACATACATTCAAAGAATATGAGAAAAGGAAAAGAAATTTTGGACAAATAGTCATCACCCATGTCATTCAAAGATGAAACCGTTTGATAGAGGACCTTAAATGGGGTGAACCACATTCACCATAAAACTATCATGCATCAGTTCAAAGAACCCTAAGGTATATTCAGCTGGGTAGAACACAAACACATGATTGGCTACTACTAACTTTATAGCCTCCAATACTCCTATGGCCTTTATTGAGTAATAAAAAGGATGGGGTAGCCTATGATCTATTAGTAGAAAAATCTAGATGGAAAAGGCTAGGGACAATGAAGGGAATCTACTAGAATTTAAAGAATGGTGGGGCATGATAGAGTTCAATAAGTGATTACAAAATTAATGAAAGAGTCAAGAACATTTCCATTGCTAGAGGGCCAACAAGAGGATAGTTAGGGGGAAATGTTGAGCCCAAATAATGGCTCAATGATTATCAATGCATGCTCTATTCTCCCTATTTTGGTGATGGGTTTTTGTCTTAAGTTGTATCTTAGACTTGGTTTCTAGGGATCTTTGGTTAGTTTTATGAACTTGGCATCTACATATTAAAATTTTGTTAGAATTATTGGAATGATGTACTGAGAGGGGAGGGGTGAATTAGTACCTCTAAATTTTTTTATGTGGTTGGCCCATTAACCTTTGTGTCATCAGATTTGTTTATTCCTATCTATCTGTTTATCTTTCTTTATGTATGTGAAATCATAATATAAGTTATTTGCATGTGTAAACATTCAATAAACATACATGAAAATAAATAACACATAAAACATGATATGATATCATAGAAAAATCCTGTTAGGAAGTAAAAAAATGTGGTGGGGATGTCTACCCACAAAAATTCACTATCTGCAGATAAGAAGGGAGACGGTTAAGGCTTACAATTTGATCACTTCTGATGATGTAACCTGTTAGGAGTATTAGAGTGGAGACCTATTATGATCTACTTTGTTTGAAGCTTTAGCAACACTATTAAGTGTGTACTTTGTTAAGAGATTTATCAAAGAACTATTAAGTCCACCTTCTACAAAAGGATTTCTGATGTGATGCACTTGTTAGAATGCAACTACAATATAAGTGTTGATTTGATAGTATATGTAATCTCTAATTGCTGATAATAGATCCTGTAAAGCTTATAATGTATATGTAATCACCTTGAGTGATTTGAATAATGCCTTGTCTCTTCTTGTCGGTAGCCTTGTCTGTGTTCTTGATAAGTGATATAATCTGTTTCTGAACTTTGCATGAATTCTCTTCTACTACTTAGATGCTCTCCATGGCTACAATAATTTATCCAAGTTACTTCATGTCTTCTATTACAAATGATTGAACATCTATTTATACTAGTTTCTTGGTCTATTCTTGATTCACGCTTCTCAAATTAAATCTAGATCCAAGGTTTACAAATTGACCTTGATCTTTAGTTAGTTATGTTTTAGATCTATTAGGATGCTTTAAAACATTTACAATATGCTTTACTGATCCTCAAGTAAAGTTTTAAAACAAGTAAAAACTCTAAAAATAGAATTACAATGTTTTATCTGATGTGGAAAGTCAGATCCACTCTTTGCGGGTTTTGTAACTAACTGTTGGTTTTGATGGTCAGGCTGGTCTGTCAGTTTGTCAGTTTTCTGCTCCATCAGTGTCCCTTAATTGAAATATTTTTTGGGTTCCTGCCTTTTCTTCTCTATCAGTGATGTTCACAAAAATGCACTGTCGGTAATGTCCTTTATCCTTTGTCATCGATTGAACTCTTGTCAGTGTTCGTTGGGAAATTCTATACTTAGCATTTTCATGATAGACATTGTCATCTTGTCGGGTATTCTTGTTGTCCGTCGGTTATGCATATACCGATGACCTTTATCATGTTTTTCACTTTAAGTATACTAAAGGCAAAACTTAATGTCATCAATCTCCCCCTTTGACATTAGTATCAAAAACTGATATGTGCAACATACTTGATGTATTAGTATGTACACCTGTGTATACTTCTTCCTTAGTCATGAAATGAATCCCCATATGCATTTTCTAGTAAGTGTAAGTTTATTTGCATATAACTGACTTATCCTTTTTGTTTCCTTTTTATGATATATTGTACATATCTATCCTTATTGTACATACATTATACATATTATTCTAAAGTAGTATATTGTACATATGTACTATACATTCCTCCTTTTTTGATAATGAGGGAAAAGGTACTTACAAATTGTCAAAAATGTGAGAGTTTGAGGCTTTGATTTCCTCCATCATCTTCTCCCATTTCTCCTTCAAATTTTCAAGAGCCATTAGCTCGAGTGATATTCCCACATGCATATCATAGATTTTGTCTACTATAGACATCTCCGGGGTTGAGATCAGATTTCTTGCATCTATTATGTGTTGTTGCAGAGTGGTGAGGTTTGGAAAAATTTGAGCCTGTAGCTCGGTAACCTCATTTCTAAACTGTGTATCTGCATCCCATATCTCTTGTCTCAATCTGTTTACCTCTGTGATCTTGTCATGATGCAACTTTATTGTGTTTGCATCAGAGGTTAAACTTTGTGCACTAGCTGTCAAATCTGAATCTAGTTGGGACAAATTTTCACTATTTTCTTTTGTGAAATATTCCAGTGTGCACAATTTCTGAACTAAGGTAACAAATTCAGCAATCATAGGTTCTAATTGACTTGCTAATTTAGAGAGCTTTACCTTGTTCTCTGCCACTTCTTGGCTAATCTTTTCAAATAATTTGTGTTGATATTTCATCTCTGCCTATTCTTCCATTGCCTTCTCTGCATCTACATTTTGATTGGTGATGGCATCGGTAAGAACTGCAATTTTCTCCATGAATGATATGTCATCTTCAACTTTTGTATCAGGAACAAGTTGATGTAGTATATCTCTAGCTTTATCAAGTGCTAGGGCTTTGCTATGTGCCTTTTTCATTTTCTCCTGTTTAACTTTTCTTTGGCATATCACTCCAAAATTTTTAAGTTCTTCAGTATCTAAAGTAGATACATCCCACTTGGGTATTTCAATTACCTCATCAAGTGTTACATCCAAGATGTCTTTCTTCATTACCTTCTTCTTCTTCTTCTTTGGCTGGGAGATAGATTGGTGAACTACCATTTGTAGACCTTGAGATTGGATTGATTTGGTAGGTGAGGGTCAAGAAGATGAAGCATCTTGTTGCTTCTATTCAGAGTCCACCAGTTGGCTTTGTGAAGATGTCTCTTCATTAGCCTTGGGTGTATCAACAGATTTATATTCATTTTCTTTCATGCTCTCATCTTGCTTAACTTGTTCACTCTTTTCTTTTTATTCATCTTTTCTCAATGTTTCATTTGTTTTAGTATCTTCTCCTTCATCTTTTTTATTAGACACCTCTTGCTGAGTGTCAGTTGCATCCTTCATATCTGTATCTATATCTTTTTGAGTGTTCGATGCATCTTTATTTTCATCATTACATGTGTCCTTGGGTATATCATCCTCTTTCTTAGATGATTTCTCCTGACTTAATTCAATATCAATAGCTTGTATCAAAATTTTCATGTTGGTCGGTGTATTGACCTCTGTAGTGCCAGTAGGTGTATCCTGTCCATTGATATTACCTTGTGAAATATTGATATCTTCATCTTTTTGCACCTCTTGTGCAGGGTCTTTTTCTGTAGTGTCATTGATGATGTTATCCAACCATGTTTCATCATTGATATCTCTAGTTATTTTACCTTTTATTGTCAATTCTTCTTTGGTAACTTCTTCTTCATTACTCAAGTCAATATGAATTAGACTTGGTGGAATTTGGCTTTCCTCACTCTGATTTTTGTCAAGAGTAGTGTCGGGCCATACCTCATCTACAACTTCAGTATTCTGGTTGCCAGTTGCCTCACTCTCTTCTTTGTCCAATTCCACTGATGAGTCATCTTTTTCATCCTTAATGATGATGTGTTCCTTCTCCAGGATAGCTTCCTTAATGGACATGTTAAGTATCTTGCACCACTTTTTAATGCTGTCTTGATCCAGCTCAATTAGCTTTCCCTTGAGAAATTTGTATGCTCTTATTTTGGGTGAGAACTCCTTTTCATACTTTTTCATCATTTCACTTATTTCTTCCTTCTTTGAATCAGAAGGCATAAGAGTAACAAGTACTCTTTCTCTTATCTCTTTTTCCTGATGTAGTGCAAATGTCCATCTTGCAGACAATCTCACTGATAGTTCCTTGGGAACGTCATATTCTGAGAATTGTAGTGGAACATAATGGTGTTTGCACATTTTAGCTATAATGGCTTCTTCTATCTTGTTTTGATCCTCTGGATCAAATTTTAACCATTTCCTAATGTTAGGATCAGAAATAGATGGTGATTCTAAGATGTTTTTACATATTTCATCAATTGTTTTTGGAATCAAGGGTTCTTTCCCTTTTTGTACATCTATGTCAGCTTCATTCATAGTTGATTCTTCTAGATCTTCTCTAGTTCTTGTCAAATTCCTCCTTTTGGTCTGTTTTTCTTTTGGTGAGACTAGTTTCCTCTTATAGGTTCTCAATTTTCCTTTCTTTAGTGGTGAAGGAGTTGTTTCCTTTGCAATCTTGCTTCTTGTTCTTGAAGCGGTTGTTGTTCTTGATCTCTTAGGTGGAGGAGGAGGTGGTGAATATGACTCTATACCCTCTAAGTCATTCTTCTCTATATCTTCACCAATAGGTGACTGGCCCTCAGTTTGTTCCTCTTTTCCTTCTGTTTCCTCTTCACCTTCTTTCGTAACTGCAAATTTCTTGGTTAAGTCTTTTATAATCTTATTCTTCTTGTTTATAATTTTCTTGACAAAAATATCTGTCTTGATCTTTGGTTTGGCTTCTTCATAAGTGCCAAATCTTGCTTTCTTTTTGTCCACTAGTTCATTCAATAGTGCCTTGATGCACTTAGTATCTTGTCCTATTTTGATCTCATATTCTAATGGTGATAGCCAGGATTTCCTAGGTACTATTGGTTTGATAAAGGTAAAATGAGTATCTACCATAAAACATATGTCCTCTTTGTGTTCTTCTATCAAAATCTCAGGTATCCTTGTTCTCGCTTGCATCTTTTATTTAAATCTTTTGAAGTAATCATTCATTAGGTCATCAAAGTCTATTCCTAATGACTCTATATCCTCACATATCTGTATGGTGACAGGTTTTCTTGTGCCCCATACTACTTTGCCTATGGAAGGAAAGTATTCTTCAAAGTAAAAGAATATGCACATGATTAGAGAACCAAACTTATAGGTGTTTGTCTTTGAAGATCTTATGGTGTTCATGTTATCATCAAGTTGATTCAACAAACTCTCTGCAAGATCCATCTTCTTTCCTAGTTTTATGATCTTGTAGGCTATGCTCATAGCAATGCTTTCTATGTTGTTCATTCTGCTGGCCTAGAATATTTTGTATCCTACCACACATGCTCCAAACTTGAGTTCCTTGTCGGTGATAGTACTGACCTTGAGACCTCTCTTGTCTGATTGTGCACCAGTTAGCTTTTCTACTTCCTTCAAGGATGGGTGCTTGTGAGCTTGTGGCTTGTTGGTTGTGGGATATCTAGTAACTGCATGAATAACATCTTTTGTTATTCATTTTGGCTCATTAAGCCATAATGTTTGATTATGCATTCTGCTGAGAACTATCCGTATCCATTCTATCTTAAAAACCCTAGGAAAGTGTAATGCATTCGTGAGACATTTCACTTCCAGATGCTTGTGCTCTTCTTTCCATTTTCCAACTTCATCACATAGTGCTATATAGGCATTGTCTAGGTCTAGATCTCCTAATTTTGAGATCTTGCAATGTATATGGGACCTTATGTCCTCTACCAGCAAAACCCTAAGTGGGATTCTGGAGAATGCTCTAGAATCACCAGGTTGTGATGTGATTTCTGGGTGCAACTTGTATTTAGGTTCAACACAAGTGCTATTGTTGATAAGATTGATCATTTGCTTCTTATCCTCTTTCAATTTTTCAATTCTTGAAGTAGATGCCATCATTTTTGAAATTTTAGGGCTTCCCATAAATAAAAAGGGTGGTTGGTGAATGTAGGTACTTACTAAATATTTGTGACTTCTTGTGAATCCTTTGAGTTGTGTTAAAATCTTGTTAAGGTCACACTTCAATTTGCTCTTCAGTCTCTTTTCTTAGCTCTGCTTGGTTGCTTGAAAATTGTGGCTGCGAAATGAGTTCTTCCATCGTGCTTTTATAACTTTTGTGCCCTAGGTTGTCATTAATTCCCAACAACTCATCGGTATACAAAGTCTGAGTTCATCGGTTGAGGCATAAATAACATCTTTAGTGTAGGCGCAAAGTGTCGAGGTTGCTAGAAACTTTGGTGACTTCGCCGATGATTGTCGATAAAATGGTGACGACAACTTCTGTCAGCTCAAGGATCACCGATATCCATCAGTTTACACTTAGTAACTTGGATTTTGTGTAATGACTGAGCAATTTTGGTAAGTAATGTCAACTTTGCTGTGTGTGTTCACCGATGCTAATTTGTACCCATTAACTGATGGTTGTTTTTCAATAATATTTCAAGTAACAATATAGTGCATCTTCAATAATGCTAATTTTGTCAATATTATCAATGTGTAATGGGACTGATTCATAATATAACTTGTCATAATGCAGTTCCATACTTACTTGTGCAACTTAGTTGGAAATGGTGATGTCACCAGATCTATTGGATGGGGCATCAACATTTGCATTGCTTTTTCCAGCACCTTCAGTGTTCGTAGCTTTTACACACATCTTGTTTCTCATCTTCTTGATATCATCAATGGTGTTTCCATTTCGATAAGTTCTTGTTTTTGTCAGTCGGTGTTTGCAATCTTTTATCACATGTCCAACCTTATGACAATGTAAACATGCCATACCTAGATTGAACCATCCTCTTGGTCTTCTAGTCCACTTTCTCATATAGTTGGCAGATATATGACCATACCTTCCACATGCTGTGCAATTTACCCATGTGTTATAGTCCCAAACATATGAGTTACCGACTCTTGTCGGTTTATAGCCAT
>MU227313.1:1364790-1380919 GCA_018584345.1 Thuja plicata | reverse complement strand
TTTATAACAATTACCAATGAAAGTAGATTGTGATTGAGGAATACCTTTCATTTTGTTTCTACAAATGTTTGAGGTGTGGCCTAGTTTTCCATAGTGATTGCATGACAGCTTCTTGGTTCTTGGAGTTGCATAAACATTCCTTTGATCTGATTGATTAGATGATTCTCCATTTTCGGTGTACCCTATTCCTGTGTAGTTGTTGACTCTTCTTTTTCCATCAAAGAAATCATCCATTCTTTTATTTCTATCTTCAGCTTTCTTGATCAATTCATTGTGCTGATTCTGAATTTTGACTTCATGATTTAGCTTCTCATTCTCTTCCCTTAGCTTACCGATGATCTGTATTCTTTCAATGAGTTCAGTATTTAATCTGTTTGCCTCTTGACTCATAAGAATAATCTGGTTGGTAATCTCATGGTGATGGTCAGTAAGTCTTTGAATTTCTGATTCTTTTTCTTATAGCTTCTCTGTAATTTTCCTCCTATCATCAATAGACAATGTTCTCTTTGATTTGGATTTTCTTGAATCATTCATGACATCAATCATTTTTACCATATGGGTCTCTTGAATGATTTGTAGCATCTTGATTTGCTCTGTCAGATGTAGATTGACTTCTTATAGATTTGTGATTTCTTCTACTGATGCGTCTGATGCTTTACTTGTAGCAGATTCAATTGAGTTGACATAATCTGGAATCTCCTCTTCTTGATAATATTTCTCATTAATCCTAGTTGCCATAATCTTTCTTTCATCAAGCAAGTTTCTCATGCTTACTCTCGCCTCTTTATACTGCTCATAGTAAATATGAATTTGTAACTTCTCATTCTCAATAGTCTTGTCTAGTCTGTACTTTTCCATTGTATTGCTATTTTTTCTTAAGTATTTAATATTTTCAAGAAAGAGACTTAGCTCTGATACCAATTGTTGGAATTATTGGAATGATGTACTGTGAGGGGAGGGGTGAATCAGTACCTCTAAAACTTTTTATGTGGTTGGCCCATTAACCTTTGTGTCATCATATTTGTATATTCCTATCTATCTCTTTATCTTTCTTTATGTATGTGAAATCATAATATAAGTTCTTTGCATGTGTAAACATTAAAGAAACATACATGAAAATAAATAACACATAATACATGATATGATATGATATCGTAGAAAACTCCTGTTAGGAAGTAAAAACTACGGTGGGGATGTCTACCCACAAAACTTCACTATCTGCAAATAAGAAGGGAGCCGGTTAAGGCTTACAATTTGATCACTTCTGATGATCTACCCTGTTAGGAGTATTAGAGTGGAGATCTATTAGAATCTACTTCATTTGAAGCTTTAGCAACACTGTTAATAGATTTATCAAAGAACTGTTAAGTCCACCTTCAACAAAAGGATTTTTGATGTGATGCACTTGTTAAAAATGCAACTACAATATAAATGTTTATTTGATAGTATATGAAATCTCTAATTGCTGATAATGGATCCTGTAAATCTTACAATGTATATGTAATCACCTTGAGTGATTTGAATAATACCTTGTCTCTGCTCATTGGTAGCCTTGTCTGTGTTCTTGATAACTGATATAATTTTTTTCTGAACTTTGCATGAATTGTCTTCTACTGCTTAGATGCTCTCCATGGCTACAATAATTTATCCAAGTTGCTTCATGTCTTCTATTACAAATGATTGAACATCTATTTATACTAGTTTCTTGGTCTATTCTTGATTCACGCTTTTCAAATTAACTCTAGATCCAAGGTTTACAACTTGACCTTGATCTTTAGTTAGTTATGTTTTAGATCCATTAGGATGCTTTAAAACATTTACAATATGCTTGCTTGACCCTCAAGTAAATTTTTAAAATAAATAAAAACTCTAAAAATAGAATTATAATGTTTTATCTAATGTGGAAAGTTAGATCCACTTTTTGCGGGTTCTGTAACTGACTGTCGGTTCTGATGGTCGGGCTACTCTGTCAGTCTGTCGATTTTCTTTCATTCTATGCTCTATTAGTTTTCTACTTCGTTGATGTCCCTTAATTGAACTATTTTTCAGGTTCCTTCCTTTTCTGCTCTATCGGTGATGTTCACAAAACTGTACCATCGGTAATGTCCTTTATGCTTTGTCGTCGGTTGAACTCTTGTCAGTTTTCGTCGGGCAATTCTATACTTAGCATTTTCACGATAGACATTGTCATCTTGTCGGGTATGCTTACTGTCCGTCAGTTATGCCTATACCGATGACCTTTATCATGTTTTTTACTTTAAGTATACTAATGGCAAAACTTAATTTCATCAACTTATATACCTTAATTACCTTTGTGGATGCAAAAAAACTCTTATATAGTTATAAATATGCAATTTATACATGTTAAATCCTAATTATGGTTTAATGAATGGTTACTCTAACAATGAATGGATATGCATATTGCATATCTTTTGTGCATATTAATGTTATGGTGCAGGGTGATTAATGGAGCAACACAATCTAAATTGACACTCAAGGAGAATCATGATTTGGAGACCAAGTCAATACCATTAAACAAAGATCAGTATTTCAAGCAGTCAAATGATGAATTGGTTACCACTCATTTGGAGAAAATCAAGGATTTTAATGATCATTCTCAATGTGGAACAAATATAGGAAGTAGTGGATAGCTATATTTACTACTTATGTAATTGGGCAGTTAGTTGTTCCTCATTTGATAGATAGTTTTCCTTCTTCCTAGTTCTATAATAATTCTTATTTGCCTATTCCTTTGGGCATTGATTTGTTGGTGGTTAGTTAGTTAGTAGTTTTTGTTGTAAATAAAGAGCTGAAAATTCTTCAGAGGTTAGCTAGATAGAATAGAGTTCAATGTAATCTAGCAATTGAGTTTTCAATTCAAATACAAATTTAGTTATTTTTGAAGCTATGATATGTATCAACAATTTTTGGATAAATGAATAAAGTGATGAAGTTCTAAATTTAGACTGTGTAATTGAGTTCTGGATATACTAATCTAAGGTGTCCTACTTGGTGAGTAATCCCTTTTAATTTATGCATTAGTTTCATTTCAATTATAGTCACTATTCTAGAGTTTCACTATTCTTACAACCACTGGAGACAGTTTCCTATGATTGTTCCTACAACCAAAGTAGACAAAGTAGTTTCCTATATGATCATCATGAACTTTACTGAGTTACTTGCACGATTTTAGCTTTAGTTTTGAGTTTTGAGAAGCATTTAGATTACCTCATTTCTACACATTTACCTTTCAACAATGTTTTTCTTTTAGCTATAGGTTAGCACATATTTAGTAGGGTTTTAGTGCACATAAAATGATGACCCATTTCAAGTATACGTTCCCTCGGTTGACAAAGTAAATGATCCTTCACCAAGAGAGAGATAGCTACTTATTCTGGATGTCCAATCCATGAGATGGGTTTTTTAGCCTAGCTATTGATCCAATTGGGAAGTCAAACAACAATCATTGTCATATTTTTGGAGGTTTCAATAGGAAATTTCTTTGCAGAGTTTGACAGGAATTTTAGATAACTGTAGTTGTGATCATGGTACAACTATAGTGTTATTTTAACATATTTGTTAGAAAGATTCGATAAGAGTTTATGGTTTGAAGTAGTTCATGATTATTGAAGGTAGGGATTAAATTCCTATGTTGATGATTTATTCTTTTTGAAGGTGGAAGAAATTTATAATGATATTTCCAGCTAGGACAACTTGATTTAGAGTTATTTTTGGAAGCCATTGGAGGTGGAATAAACTTTTTATTAATTTTGAAATATTTTATGTGATTTTAGCATAAGGGTTTGCATATTTTGGGAGAGTTGGACAAGGACGAATGATGGTTTGAAGGTAAATACTATATATCAAATCTCCAAAGAACATTTTCTATTGTTATTAGTCATTTTAGTCACCATTTGAAACATGTGTACCTTCTTCTAAATATTGAACATCTATCCTTGATTTCAAGTATGTGTGTGTCCATTTTTATTTGTAATAAACTTCAAATTTAACATATTAGTTTGTTGTTGTAATTGTATAATACCTATAGTAGGTTTTATTTGATGCTAATAAAATAAACTCATTGAAAAACTTGATGTTTATGTTTTATGCATTTAGCATTTACATTTCTACATGTTCTTCATAATTGGACATTGAAAAAAAAAAAAATCAGAAATCAAACCTTGCATGCTAAGTGTTTGAAAAAATGTCAAACATCCAAAACTAAAAAATAGGCAAAATCAGTAAGGTTTCTTACAAGATCAAAAAGGTCTACATTGATATTATTCAAAGACCTTGTCCTTTCTCTCTTGAGTGATCTCAAAATCAAAAGAAACTGTTCCCTTTTTATTTTTTTTGTTTTTATAAGGGTTTAAGAATTCATCACGGACATTAGCCAAATCTTGTGCTTTGATGGGATATAGAAATTCCAAGGAGGAGTTTCCCTTTTACATTAATATGATCTATCCACATTATAGATTCCTAAGTGAAGGAAGGGGGTTTCTTTCTTTGGCCGAACCATTGGAAATCACATTTGCTTCACGAAGTTAGGTCTTTCGTATTACCAAGGAATTTCTTAGTAAGTCTTGTCTTAATGTAAAAAATGAGCTTTTTTGAATATTTTTTACTTTTGATGAATTGATAAGTTGTTAGCCTTAATAATTTCCATCACACTTTTAAAAATAAAATACTAGGCTTCTTGTATGGTCCAAATCCTTTGTAGGTAGTGCTTTAAGATAATGAAATAATAGTATTTATGACCAATTCAAGTGTATTTTTTTGAGCTCTCAAGTCAAGAAAATTTCATTTAACTAGTGTAGGTTCTTGTGTATTCCTTATCTTTTATTTTGTGTAAAATTATATGAAAACCTAAGATCAAAACTCAAAACTAAGATAAAACTCTTATCACTTGTTTACATAAGAAGTCAAGCTTAAATGGATATATTTAGTGAGAATCCATTTTCTTAAAAATGCCTCATTTATTGAAAATCCTTATGTTGAAGAGCCCTCTTGTTCAAATCAAATTAAAAAGTTAGTTTATATGATAGTGATAACTCCTAAGATTAGAGCGTGCATTCTCATGACTCTCACGAGCATGATGATGAGTATAACATTGAACATGATCATATAGACCAATGCATATTTAAAAATAAAGATATAATTGTGAGAAATAAAACAATATCATATGTCATGAACCTTAAGGGGAAACACACACAATTAAAAAAATCCTAGAAAATCCAACTGACATTCATACTAAGAAGGGAAAAAAAACTTGGTACAATTTTCAAAACTTAAAGTAAAGCATGATTGATCACTTATAGATATGAATCAAACAATTAGAAAACCTTGCCTCACGTGCAAATATTTCATTCTTAAAATCTTCACAATAACTGAATTAATAAAATCAGGTCAATCAAACGAATCAACCACAATTAACTCAATTTTATCACACTATCAATGCCAATAGCTTACAAAATATTTAACCTAAAATTTCATTCAATCAAGGATGTATTAAAAGACCTACAAGGAGGAACCCAAAAATAAATCCAAAATTACGCACTTGAGGAGTTGTGTCCTTATCATTTTGATAGATCCATGACATAAAATCCTATTTCATCAATATTTTGAAATAAGAAACTTTGACATTTATAACCTGGGAAGAGCGACTAATGGGACTACATGACATAATTCTACATGGCGTGCCAAGAAATTACTATAGAGATATTCAACTAATTATATTCCTTCCTAGGAGCTTGGGAGGGTAATCTCTCAAGCGGTTCTGATAGTTTCCCAAGGGCATTGTGAAAACATTTTGAAAACTAGTGGAAGGATTTGTGGAATTGTTTTCATAGAATGTGGAGCACAAATTGACGATGATGGGTATATGTGGTACAAACCAAAATGTATGGGTGAGATTATCTTTAGTTTTACAATGATGGAGAAGTTTGGCAAGTAGATTCACATGGTCCATTCTTGAAAACAAATTTGTTGTTAGGGTTTAGACAAACTAAAGGAATAAACAATATTAAATATTATGGCGATAAGAAGGAAAACATAACAATTCACATTGTACATATTTAACATTACAGTTAAAAACATATTAATTAAAATATTTTCTAAAGATGGAAATCAATTGGATGAACTTTTTTTTCAACATTTAACAAGAATTTAGTTTTTGACATAGAGTAAAAGAAAAATTGGGCCATGCAAAATTTATCCAATATAACTATTGGTAATGGACCACCTAAACAAGTGACAAAGCATAGGCAATACAAATCCTTAGGGGAACTATTGGAAGGAGTGTTTCACATGTTGGTTGATGCAAACATGATGGTTGGCCCATTCACTAAGCTGCTTTTCAATAATAACACTTGCCTAAACCAATGTGGTATCAAGAGAATGAGTACTTTGAATTTATAAGATAAAAGCCATGATACCAATTTATACATACAAATGGAAAAATATGTTCAAGATCTAGTTGACAACAAGGATCTATTGAAATACAAGGAATTGTAATTGTGCTAAGTTCAAACACTTGGGGATTTATCAAGGTCATTTTTGAACATAATCAAACACATCAATAATGTAACCAAGGTCGAAACAATCATGTCAATAGTATCCACTATTAAAAAATATCAATTCAATAACTCCATTGTCGGTCATTTTGATCATCTAAACAATCAAATAACTCAGAGCTATTATATTTCCACAATCCATAGGAATGATGTGCAAGGTTTTGGATTAGATTGTGTTAAGATTTTTTTCTCCTCAATGTTTCGAATCACAGTAAGTGATCCATCATCAGGATGCAAGAGAACAAAAGGAGAAAAAAGATATTTTTTCTCCTTTTGTTCTCTTATATCCTGATGATGGATCACGTAGTGTGATTTGAAACATTGATGAGAAAAATTATTCACACAATCTAATCCAGAAACTTGCAGAACAATCAAATGGCTACCATCAAGATCAAGCCTCATAACCATGATATTACCATAAAAAAAAAAAAATCACCATCCAAAGGTCTCATTTGCATACCCTTGATAGTCATTACAATATTATTAACTTAAAAGGATACGGAAGAAAATCTCAATCATGGATTTTATTGAAGCATCCACTATTCATTAAGACGTTCCATATAAAATAAATGTATAAGTTAAGAGTCCATAACAATATAGATCCATCTGGGTTTCAACACTTGGTGTGTTGGTTAAGTGATGGAGTTGTTGTAGTGTCCACCAAGCTTCAAATCCTTGTTGGGCATTGTGATTATGAGCTTGTGCCTTTGCCAATCCAATAACATAAATCTATCTCAATTCCAAACTCTCATGGAACACCTATGCTCAAGCCATTACCCAACCTTTAGACAAAACAATATGGTGCATCATGGATGTTTTTATTCCTAAAGTAATAATGATCTGAAGTAAAAAAAAAACACAAGAAAAAATGTTTAAAAAAAAAAAAAAAAAAGAAGAATACAAGTGGTTACTCATTTAAGAAAGGAAAAATACAAGTACCCATCCATTAAAAAAAATTGATCGATACATGAGAAAGACTATACCCATCCATAAAAAAACTGATAGATACATGAGAACAACTATACCCATCCATAAAAAAAAGCTGACCAATACATGAGAACGACTATACCCATCCATAAAAAAAACTAATAGATACATGAGAATGACTATACCAAAATGAATGACATGGTCCATTCTTGAAAACTATTTTGTTGTTAGGGTTTAGATAAACCAAAGGAATAAATAATATTAAATATCATGTTGATAAATAGACAAACATAACAATTCACATTGCACATATTTAACATTATAACTTTACAAAAGTATTAATTAAAATATTTTCTAAAGATGAAAATCAATTGTATGAACTTTTATTTCAATAAAACAAGAATTTAGTTTATGGCATGAGTTAAAAAAAATTGGGCCATGCAAAATTCATCCAATATAACTATTGGAATTGGATCACCTAAACAAGTGACAAAGCATAGGCAATACAACTCCTTAGGGGAATTATTGGAAGGAGTGTTTCACATGTTGGTTGATGCAAACATGATGGTTGGCCCATTCACTAAGCTTCCTTTCAATAATAACACTTGCCTAAACCAATGCAGTATCAAGAGAATGAGTACTTTGAATTTATAAGATAAAAGCCACACTACCGATTTATACATACAAATGAAAAATATGCTAAAGATTTAGTTGACAACAAGGATCTATTGAAATAAAAGGAATTGTAATTGTGTTAAGTTCAAACACCTGGGGATTTATCAAGGTCCATTTTTAACATAATCAAACACATCAATAATTTAACCAAGGTCAAAACAATCATATCAATAGTATCCACTATTAAAAAATACCAATTCAATAACTCCATTGTCGGTCATTTTGATCATCTAAACAATCAAATAGCTTAGAGCTATTAGATTTCCACAATCCATAGGAATGTTGTGCAAGTATTTGGATTAGATTGTGTGAACAATTTTTTTCTCATCAATGTTTCAAATCATAGTAAGTTATCCATCATTAGGATGCAAGAGAACAAAAGGAACAAAAAGATCTTTTTGCTCCTTTTGTTCTCTTGCATCCTAATGACGAATCACCTAGTATGATTTGAAACATTGATGAAAAAAATTGTTCATACAATCTGATCCAAACACTTGCACAACAATCAAATAACTACATTCAAGAGTAAGCCTTGTAACCATGCTATTACCATAAGAAGCAATTAAATCATCATCCAAAGGTCTCATTTGCATACCCTCGATAGTCATTACAATCTTATTAACTTAAAAGGATACGAAAACAAATCTCAATCATGGATTTTCTTGAAGCATCTACTATTCATTAAGACGTTCCAGATAAAATAAATGTATAATTAGGAGTCCTTAACAATATACAAGAAAAAACAAGAAAAAACGTTTTAAAAATTAAAAAAATAAGAATACAAGGGGTTACTCATTTAAAAAAAGGAAAAATACAAGTACCCATCGATTAAAAAAAACTGATATACATGAGAACGACTATACCCATCCATAAAAAATTAAAAATACAACTGTGAATTTAATTGGACAGAAGCATAACATAATTGGAATGCTCGGACGCATACGTTAGCCACCATTGATCAGAGCAATAAGATTGCTTATTCTGCGTTACTAATGATGAGGAATACCAATAAATAATTGGCCGGCCCCAAATGCAGGCTCTTTATAATAATCCGATCAAATCTCTTTTTATGATTTCGTTACGTTCAACAAACAAAAATGGTCATCTGCCCACGTTTTTAAGCCACATCTTGCATGCAAATTACTCAATCAATCCACTTTATCTCCCTCTTTCCATCCAAGAGGAAGAGTGGCAAAACAAATGGGAGGTTTGAAATGCATTGTATTGATTTTCTGTGTGGGAATTTCAGTTGTAAGTGGGCAATATACTTGTCCCCTTGGATTATATCTATGCAGGAATTTTGATGATTGTGAGACATACCCAAATGTCCGTGTGTGCTGTGATGCTGGACTTTGTGGCTCTGGGATTGGATATTGTGCTCTTGGGTGTTCTTAGATTTCATTGTTTTTCTTTGAAAGGATCTTTATCCCACTAATGATATGGTGAGCTTTTTGTATTACAGTTTATTGCAGGTGCTAATAAATAAGAGACCTGCAGAAGTCTCCATTGTCTTTGAAGTTTACAGAGAATGTTGAGTTAATCTATGAAAAATGTGAATATACAGTAGAATTTTCATTGCTTTTCTTTGAAATAATCTTCATCCTCCTAATGGATTTGGTGGGGGAATTCGTATTACATGAGAGTATGTTCATATCTTTTCAATCTTTCTTTTTATTAACTTACATGCGAGTATGTTCATATCTTTTCCATCTATTTATTTTAAATTTTTCTATATTATCATTTTCTCAAACGCTTATCATCATTTTTATAAAGCTATATAAGTACAAAATATAAGATTTACACTTAGAAGTCCGTCAGAATAAATTGAAAAAAATTCAACAACCAATGCTCCTAACAATTTCTCACATCCGTCTATAACATAATCCATCAGTTTCTCATCCTCCTCAAACAAAAGATATCTCGTAGAAATCTCCAAATCAAATGTCCTACTACATGATAAAGCTCTTGATTCAATCGGAAAGCAAATGCAAAATAATTCTAATATTCTGCCGCCATTATCCTGCGTTTCTTCCAATGAAGAATACAGCTAAATAATTGCTATAATTTCGTTATGTTCAATTAACAAAATATGGTCATCTGCCCACGCATTTAATTCTTGTCTTGCAAGAGAAATACTTATCCATGCAAAGGAAAGAATGGCAGGCTTAAAATGCGTTGTATTTTTGGTGTTGATATTGTGTGTAATATGCGCGAGCGGGAAGAAATTATGTCCAGGTCTCGCTGTGTGCGGGAGTAATGCTGATTGTCATGCATATGGGGGTATCTGCTGTAATATTGGAAGTTGTGGCTCTGCAATTGGATTTTGTGGCCCCGACTGTGATTAGAAAAAAATGGATACAAATGGATAGTTTTTGTTTAAAATAGATTTCATCCTCCTCATGGATTGAGTCTGATTAAATTATTAAACTAGTTTTCTTTGGAAAACTTCATCCTCGTGATGGATTGAGAACTGTGATTAGATTAGGTTATTTTCTTTGGATTCTTGCGATAAAGGTCACCATCCTCTTGGATTGGGTGAGATTTTATTGGATTTAAAAAAAAAAAAATCATCTTCATGTGGATTGGGTGTGATTGGATTAGATTGTTTTCTTTTATAAATAAATTTTATCTTTATGATTAATTTCGTGGGATTGAATTAGATTTCTTTTCTTTGAAGTAAATAAGCGACATGTATAAGTCTCTATTGTCTTTGAAGTTCAGAGAGAACATGAAGTTAATCTATGAAAGTTGTTGATCTACAATAGAATTTTCTTTTCTATTACAAAGTTCATAGAGAATGTTGAAGATAATCAGATAGCACAAATATGTAAAATTTTCAGCATAGATCTAGTTAGAAATTCTACATAGTATCACAGTTCAGGAGCTAGCAATTTTTTTTTGCAGGTGTTGAAGATCAGATATGTTGCAAAGAATGAAATTTTCACCATCTGTCATTCTCATGCCATACAAATGGAAGCCAAAGATTCTACTTCAGCCCACAAGTAGAGGCTTGCATCGAACAACCATAGCAATAAAGGTTGAACCAAATTTTGCATCAGGCCAAGGTCATGCTCTTTTCGCATGGGCCTTGCCTTAATTTCGTCTTTAGTGAAACCATGTTAGTGGACCTATCATGTCTCTTTTTTCAACATTATGGAGGTGTTTCTATTGCTCATATTGATGTTTCCTTGGTTCCACAGTTGATCAGTTTTATAGATAATTGGCACCTGTATTTTCAACTAGCAATTTGTTCTTGCATGGTTGAGTAGTGTCGTTAGGGCCACGTGTATAGATTCATGTGTCAGATCTGCATCCTTGACTGATAGATGGTTTTCCTTTGCTTTCCATATATTCATTGTTTGAGGGCGCCTATGCAGATAATTGTCTACTGTATCTTCGATTGACAAATTTTTTGCCTTTGTTTGTTATCTTCTCATTGTTCGAGTAGTGTCGTTGGGGGCACTCAAGCAGATTGATCTTGATCTTCATCATAGTTTTAGAGGAGTTTTTTCATTCACCACTATGACAATTTTCATTCGACGGATGTCCACAGCTTTCTTGTTACAAAAGATTCTGTTAGCATATATTTTGAGGGGGGGTTTTATTCCCAATGGGTTTTCCCTATTTCCTCTCTCCTTTCATTTGTTTTTTATTCTCCTTAGTTAGCCTTAGGGGGGTGTTAGTGTTAATTTTTCACTCCAGTCATCGTAAACATGTGAAGCTTTCAGATATAGTCATAGTTAACATACATTAGTTTGCTCCTTAAATTGGGGATATGTGAATGGTAGATTTTCTTGTGATTTCTATAAGTTTATGCTGCATGAATACTTTATGTAAGACTAACTAAAGAGAAGTACCTTTTATTTTTTCCACCTCTTCAGAAATTACAAGCACTTATTGCATAATTTCTATTTCTATCTATTTATATTCATTGTAATTTACACAATTGAATACAATGTAATCAATATAGAATTTTCATTCTTGACAACTCTCTTTTTTTTTGTATTATTCTGCAAGTTTTGATTTTATTTCTAGTTACATCTATGCTGAAAATTCTACAAAATAAACACATGACTAGATAGACGAGAGATGAATCTCCTTCCAATTTTGATTTAGCTCCACTTAAATATAAAGAAATTGAATGACTCTACTTAAATATAAAGAAATTGAATGGAGAGATTTTTTCATACTAAGAACAGTACATGTAATGGAAGGGCCTAACTAATATACAGGCTAGGTGGAGTGGAAGTAGAATTTTCTTTTTTTGTTAAAAGTTCTTTTAAAAAAAACATTTCTATAAATTTTACTTCAAATAATTTGTTTTGATAGGAATGGGTCATATATAAGACCAACAACTATAAATTGATTTTCATAATTTAATAAATATATATTTACATACTCTATAAAAATTTAATTTTATAATAAAATAGAAAAGAACTACTTTATAATTGGTGCAAATAATTGTTTTTTAATTACTAATTAAAACTATAAACTGTTAACCATATCTTATTGTTTGTCATACAAGATGTCAGTATGATTTTTTTCTCTCTCTCTCTCTCGAATCAGACAGGATATAAAAGACAATTCAAATGTTTGGACGTAGTTAATATTAATCAAATTTTTTATCCTGCATTTCTAACAATGAGGAATACAAATTACAAATAATTGGAAGATCAAATCATTGTTATAATTGCGTTACGTTGAATAAAAAAATGGTCATATGCCCATATATTTAATTCAAGCCTTACATGCAAATTAACTCAATCAATCAACTTATCCATGCAAAAGAAAGAATAGTGTAAGTTATTGTTAGGATTAATTCTTAAATCATTTTCTCTGCCACTTGAAGCCTCTTTTTCCTCCTCAAATACTAGAAAGCCTATATGATCAACTAAGCAATCGGGTAAAATAACCATAAGCTCTTTGAATACTGAAAATGCCCCAACCTTACTTTCAACTGATTTTTCCTCGAGCTGTTTGTTTAGAGACTTAACTATTTTTGGGACTTCTTTCTTATACATCAATAATAGGCTTGAATGTCGGGCATCCCCTGATCCTTCAGTCACATTCCCAGTCTGGCGTAACAACTTGATGAAGGCATTGACCACATTCATTTTAATATTTTCCTCTCGCTCTTTGAACCTTTCTATCAGCCTTGGACAAGCCTCCTCATGTAGCTTTAATAGCATTTCTGGCAAGACATTAGGAACATGTTTCTATGTATGTTTATCTTCACTGATGGAAACATGCACCTTCTTGTACATTTCTACACCTTCATATCTCCCTGAATTGGGCCTCTTTTTGTTCAGCACCCAAGCTTAGTCCCCCACACATGGGGCCATTTCTAGCATCTTCAAATTTGACTCTATGCTCCTCCTTCACAACCAATTTTGACTCTTCACTTTATAGAGACTCTTTGATGGAAATTGTTTTGTATTTTCTTTCGTTTAAGTCATCTACTTCATCTATTTCTATTTTAGTGGAAAAATACTCATGAAGGTTTTCATCTATTTCAGTCATAAAATATTCAACTTGATTTTCATCTACTTCCATGGGTGTAATTTCAGATTCAACAACACAACAACTACTCTTTCCTTACCAGATTTTAACATCTTGTATGAAAAAACACAATTACAATCCTCATAATCATAATTTCCAATTTTTATTTCCAGATTTCTCACCTTTTGCCTTTTTTTTTTTAATAATTTTTCTTTTTCTCTTTTTAAACTTCTTGTTGATGTGGATGCCTAAGAAACTTGTGCCAACACTTCACACTACTATTGCGAATAGATTCCACTTCATTTAGAGTCTCTACTAGGTATAAAGTACCCAATCCGCTTCCTTTTGCAATCACTAGGGAAGAGGGCCCAATAGTTGATTGGGGTCCAATAGTTGATCACTCACTTGTGAATATACTATCCACTCTTACCACATATTTTCACTATATATTGTAATTAAATAATTCACATGTAAATCAAAAAAATTCCAAATGTTGATAAAAATGGACCAATACTTGAACACATGAGAACCTATAAATGTTATATTAAAAACACATAAATAAACTGAAATAAATAATTTTTTTGTCTCCAATAAAATATCATAGCTATCTATTATATGTGTGTCACTTAGAAAATAATATGCTCACTTAATAAAAAAGATGTTCACTTAAACAAGTATTGTTATTTTAGTGTACAAATAATATTCTTGTGTACAACTATTGGGATACCAATGTATATGCATTAGAGTATTTCATATTAACAATTTTTCTTATGAAAAATATAAAAGGTTAGCCCTCATGACTACTGGTCCCTCTCCCCTAAATGCCTTGTATTTTCCCATGAAATGTGTGAGATTGTCAAAAAGTTTAAATGTTCAACTATTGGTCCCTTCGTGTTGGATATAAGTTGTTTATTGTATAATAATGTGTTATTTTTATAAAAACAAATAACTTTTTATGTTGAAGTATTAGTCCTTTTATGTTGGATATAAAAGTTAGGTATAACAAATATTTATGATTACTAATAGGTATTTGGTACATTTAAGTTGCATATATGTTATATTTTATATAGAAATACAATATTCTACTAATAACAAATGACATTTTCAAATTCAACTAGTAGGGATTATTAGATTAAGTTTTGGTCGAATCTTTAAAATGTCATTTTTTGGATACGTTTCACTAGGCATGCTATTTTAACGAGTTGTGTGATGAGTCACACCTTCAAACCTTAGTTGTAGATAGTTAAGTGTCCATTTTACATTTCTAAAAAAAAATGAAGGTCTTACGATATTCCATGCAACAGCTACATGTTGACAAAGTTAGCCCTTTTGTCACCTTCCATTTGCTGGATTCCAACCTGAAATTACAACCTTGAAAGAACAATTGTCCAATTGCAATTAAATTATTTTTAAGTTGAAGGACATACATAACATCCCGTAACAACCAGCTACCTTCATTTTGTAGTTTTAGTAAAACATCCCCTTTTCCAACAATGTTAACAAATTTGTCATCTCTGAGAAAGAACTTACCAAAATTACCGCTTTGAAAGGTTTTAAAAAACTCCTTATGCGAAGTAGTATGGAATGACACTTCTATATCGAGCACCCAATCATTTGTTGTAATGTTTGTGGTAGTCAAAATAAGAGCATCACCATATTCCATATATGCTCCTTGGTTTTAACAATCTTTGACACCAATTGTAAGTTATAAATGAGCAGATATAAACATTGAACATATTTATGACAACAAAACAAAAATGGAGACAAAACACATAACACGCATAATTATAGTGGCTCACCAATATGGCTACATCCACTCTCAAAGTCAAGAATATCTCTTATTAATATTTTAACCAATACACCATCCATGACATGTACACAACCATTTATAGAAACATACACAATTACCAAATGAGGAGAAGGGAGAAGGTGAAAGGTTATGACTGTTGGGCTTCACAGACTCAACAAATGGAAGGTCTGAAATGTGTTATATATTTAGTGTTGATATTGTGCATAAGTGTGAGTGGGAAGATTTTTTTAATCCATAAAAAACTAGAACCAAATTATATTAATATACAAAAATGCGAGAGGGCAGAATAATTATTGTCCCCCACATCTCCCAAATAAATTTTCAAATAAATAAGATTATTGTTATGACGGGAAGAAATAGATTAGATTGTCTTACTTTCAAATAAACTTCCTCCTCATTGTTTGGGTGTCATTAGATTAGATTATTTGTTTCTAAAATAAACAAGTGCCACGTAGTGACCTATACTTGCTGTAATTAGTTATAATTATAATTATATATGTAAATTTAATTCTAATTATTATTAATATTAATTATATTTTAACTAATAGTTATTTACTAAAATAAAATTATTATAGATTCAAAATTAAATGATATAGTACTTTTATATTATATATTATAGAATTATATATATATATATATATATATA
>MU227313.1:1318837-1337834 GCA_018584345.1 Thuja plicata | reverse complement strand
GTCTCTCCCATGCCTTATTAATGCCTTGGGCATTAAAGGCTCTTACATATTCATTTATGAGCCTCCAAGTTCATAAATGAACCTTGTCCCCCCTCTCTCTCTCCCATTCTTTTATAAATAGAAGCCTATTTTGAGAGCAAATAAGCCTTCATCTTAGATCAGAAATACATTGTTATGCTGTTAGATTCACTCGAGACTCACATTTCATCTATTATCTCATGCTAGTTCTTAGTTTTCATTTCATATTTTAAAGCTAGATTGTATGCTTTTTCTCATTTTTAGTTTAAATTCTAATCAAATCCTTCATGCTAGGATAGTATTGGTCACTGATTTTGAGCATATTTTGAGGGCTAAATATACAACTTATCATACTCTTTCTAGTTAGAAGGCAATAGGCCGATATTAGTGGTTTTACACATTTTGACTAACCATTTATGCTAATGTAATGACCTATTGAGTGTTTGTTTCATTTTCAATAGGTACCCATTTACACACACACAGAAGCAGAAGTTAGTGGCTTTGAGTCCTATAGAAGCAGAATACATAGCAGCTAGCATGACGACGTGTAAAGCTATTTGGCTTCGGAAGTTGCTATTAGCCTTTTTTGGTCAGAGGGTTGAGACTACTATGATACATTGTGATAATCAAAGTAGCATCAAGTTGTCTGAGAATCCAATGTTTCATGATAGGTCTAAACATATAGACATCAGGTATCACTTCATCAGGGATTGTGTACAACAGGGAATTGTTAAGCTACAGTATATACCTATAGAGGAGCAGGTAGCAAACATTCTGACAAAGACATTGGGGAAGGAAAAATTCATCTTCTTCAGAGATAAGTTAGGTGTCGTGCAGAACAGCTTCCTTGCTAAGAGGGAGTGTTAGTTGTGGGTAGCTTGGACAGCTGTTTGTCCATACCCAATATTTAGTAAATAATTATTTCTTGGTTAGTGTGAGCACAATTATTTATTAAATTAAATGATTTCCTTTTTGACACCTAGATAACTAATTGGTTAGGGTTGGTTAGGGTGTTAGTAATCTCAGCCGTTAATTAAAGTTAATCTTGGCCGTTCATTTTCAATGAGATTAGTATATAAGGAGGTCATAGGGGCATTTGGAGAATACACCATCTCAAGTTTGAGAGCATTTGCAGTGAGAACAAATGTGTTTGCAGTGATAGCAAACAGTCTTGCAGTATTAGCAAGGGCGCAGTGATAGCGCTGGGGATAGCAGTGGAGAAATATCAGCAGGAGGAATTGGGAGATTGTCGGAGTTCTGCTAGTGAGAGGCAAGGAATTTTGTATCTCTTAGTTTGCTAAAGTTTAATATATTTCTCATCTATAGTACTGGTTTTCCCTTCGGGGTTTTTTTCTAGGGATGATTTGTCCAAAAATATTATGTTCTTTGTGTTGCATATTTCTTTCCGTATTTTTATTGGTGAAGTTGTAGTTGTGTTATTTTTCGATATTCAACTATAAATTTATTTTCAGCAGTTAAATAATCTTTATGAGATAGGAGATTAATAATCAGTGATTGCAATAGGAATTTTCACAACCTACGCTTCCTTCTTGATGTTCTTGCCGAGCCTCTGTCAATATTATCCTGTATTTTCCAACCAAGAAGAGAGAGCTACCCGTTGTTCATTTATCAAGAGTTGCCTTCTTTAATTTTCCATTTTTTTTTACAAAAGAAGCTCTTATCAAGAGTTGCCTTCTTTAATTTTCCATTTTTTTTAACAAAAGAAGCTTGTGTCCATTGAAAGATCCTCTTTCCTAATTTAATATCCACTACCCCTTTCCAACCGTTTCTTGGTTGCGGATTTTCTCTGTAAAATTCCCCCAACAAGATTAAACAAAACAATGCTCTGGGGTACATCACGATAAGTGTGTGTGTTTGTGTTTTTAATTCCTTAATAATTCCAATTATACATCATTCATAATAATTTCATTTTCTAAATTCTTACATTGTATTTCGAATGTCAAAGGTCATAATAAAAGAAAAGAGATAGTACAATTGCATTAATTTGATAGAATTCTATAACAAAAGTTAAATATACATAAATTTCATAATTTATTAATGCATTTATTTTCAATATTATACATTAGTTTCTACGTGGTGTGTGTAGGCCAGACTATCGATACCCACTACTGCCGAGGAGCTAGCCTCCTCTTCCTCCACACCCCTGCCTTTGTCTTGAAAAACCTCTGACATTCTCAAAGAAACATCAGTAGGTTAGTAACCATAAATCATAATGAAATAACACTAAGCCACATAGAAATGTACATGTTACTTCATCATATACATATATACAACATTAAGTTAAATCCTCAAATTCTGTATCATGTCATAGAAGATTATCACAAAATATAATAGTATCAGGAGATAACATCATTAAAATACCAAATAGAATATGATCATCAATCATAATGTCAAAATATCAACCCAAAAATATCGACTAACATGCGTAATCATAACAACTAAAACATATCGACATAAGTCTATGTCTAATCGACTAAGTGAACAAGTCAAAGTGTCGCATAAGTCCTGAAAAGTAGGAGTCTCAAAGGTCAAGTCATGAAATCTATTTGAAGAATTTAAAATCCTCTATAATCATTATAACTTCCTTTTTAAACTTTCCTTAACAAGAAACACCAAATGACTAGTGTTGCACCATAAAAATTGCATTGACAATTTCTTGTCAATAATGAGAAAATTTCCTAAAATTTCCTATGGACCTAAAATAAAACCTTTTATGACTTCACCCTATTGTAAATAGGTTCAAAGAGGCCTAATAAGCCTTCAAACATGCTTGAACACCTCATTTGTCACATTGGTGCATATTTACACTATATTGACAATTTTGACAATTTGTGTCAACATGACTCCTTATTGAACTCAAAACACTACATAATGGTCTCAAGGACCTTGATTAAATAAAGAATGGCCGTTCATGACCTTATTAAATCTTGACATGATATTAAAACTTGAAATGACTAATAATGACCTTATAGAAGCATAGGACCAACTAGGTGCTCCTTCACTAGATAGAGAGTGTGAGAATCGACACATTGAGATATACAAGTTGGGAATTGACTTAAAGGCAGAGGATAAGTTGGGGAAAGGGATTGTATGTTAAAAGATTGGATTCATCTGGGAATCAAGTACTATGAAAAATCTCTTTCAACTAAAATTCTCATTAATTGTTCTTTTTTATTTTATTTTTCAAAGTTATTGTTAAGCATAATCATGGGATTATGTATTGTTTAATCATTGGATAGTTATGCAAGATTGAATACAAATTCTCTATTTTCTTTCAATAATGACCGTTTGTTTTGGGCTTGATATCGATCATATAGTTCGATAATTTTATGTCTTGTTGATGCTAGGAAAGTGCCTCATAACAATATTAGGTGTCATCATATTGGTATCAAAGCCATAAAAAAGATTTGGAATTTAAGGAATAAATAGGATGCCTTCAAGAAGATAAAATAGGGGAGGAGGTAGAGGAGGTCTTGGAGAAGGAATGTTTGAGATGATGCAAAATATCTTGACAAGGTTGGATGCCATAGAGCAGTTTCAAAGAAGAGGTGTGGTGGCTGAAGAAGGAAGCAGTATAGAAGAAGAGGAGGAAACTCAAAGAAATGAGGGAGTTATTTCATAACCATCGCCAAAAGCTGAAAGATTAATCAGATAAATTATGAGTGTGGGAACAAATCCCAATGTGGAGGTTTCTATGTATTCCAAAAGCCTCAATAGAGAGGAACTTTTTGACTAAATTCATGAGTGGGAAAAATATTTTGAGTTTGAAGGAGTAGCAGTGGAAAAGGTAGTCATCACATGGATTTGATTCCTAGGGGTAGCCTTCCAAATAAGATCTCATATAGGTTAACACCCAAGGAGAATGAGGAGATTAGAAGGTAGGTGGAAGAGCGACTAAAAAAAGGTTTGATAAGGGAAAGTCTTAGCCCTTGCGTTTCTTTTACTATTTTAGTGATAAATAAAGGAGGTGAGCGGTGAATGTCCATTGATTCTAGAGCTATCAAATAAGATAACAATTAGATATAGATTCCCTATTCCTATAATTTAAGATCTAATGGATTTTTTGAGTAGCTCTATGTATTTTTCCAAAATAGATTTAAAAAGTGGTTGTCATTAGGTTAGGATCAGACCTAGTGATGAGTGGAAGACAACATTCAAGACTAATGATGGTCTTAATGAATGGCTAGTCATGCTATTTGGACTCTCTAATGCGCCTATTAATTTTATGAGGCTAATGAATGACACATTGAAACCATTCCTTGGGAAGTTTGTAATTCTATATTTGGATGACATAATGGTGTTTAGCAAGTTAAAATAGGAATCTATGGAACATTTGAGCATGGTAATGAGAAGATTTCATGAGGAGAAATTGTAGATCAAACATCAAGAAATGTGTGGTTTGTAGATTGAATTAATCTACTTGGTTTCTAAGGTATCTAATGATGGATAAAGATGGATGAAGAAAATGTCCATGCCATTCTTGATATACCAATCCTAGAAGTGCAATGGAGGTAAGGATTTTTCATGGCCTTTCTAGTTTTTACTATAAGTTTATAAGGAATTTTAGTGTTGTTGTTGCTCTAATTATTGAAACCATTAAGGGGAATACGAGGCCATTTGAGTGGACCCAAGAAGCTGAGAAGAGTTTTATATTTTTAAAGAAAAAGGTGAGTGAGCAGCCTATCCTTACTTTGCCTGATTTTGATAAGGTGTTTCAAGTTGAGTGTGATGCTAGTGATTAAGCTATTGGGGTTGTTCTGAGTCAAGGAGGGAAACTAGTAGCCTACTTTAGTGAAAAAATGGATGAGGCTAATAAGAAGTATTCATCTTACAATCTTGAGTTTTATGCTTTGCTTCAATCCCTAAAAAAGTGGAGACACTACTTTCTACCAGAGAGTTTGTGGTGTATACAGAT
This sequence comes from Thuja plicata, assembly GCA_018584345.1. Classification (NCBI taxonomy): domain Eukaryota; kingdom Viridiplantae; phylum Streptophyta; class Pinopsida; order Cupressales; family Cupressaceae; genus Thuja; species Thuja plicata. The sequence continues at coordinate 1,332,880 of MU227313.1, read as the reverse complement.
AATCATTCTTTACAATTCATTAATAAGCCAACATAATTTAAATCAAAGGCATGTTAAATGGGTAGTATATCTTCAGATTTTTAACTTTATATTAAAGAATACAAGTGGGCAAATGAATAGGGTTTCTGATGCATTGAGTAGGAAGAATTTTGTATTGCAAGAGATTCAATCTAATAGTGTTTGTTTTGAAAGCTTGAAGGAACTACATGTTGATGATGCATATTTTAAGCATGTGTATGAAGTATGCAACAATCCTATGATTAGAGATTGGGGTCCTTGGACGGATTTTATGTTGCAAGAATATTTACTATTCAAGGGGAAAAAATTATGCATACTAAGAGGTTCTATGAGTGATGATTATTTATGTGAAAAGTATTGTGGAAACCTTGTTGGTTATTTTGGATGAGATAAGACTTACTTGCACTTGAGTGCACTCATTATTATTGGCCTAAGATGCAGACAAATGTTAAGAAGTTTGTGAAGTGTAGAGTTTGTCAACTTGCAAAGGGAAGTAGTCAGAATACTAGTTTGTATCAAACACTTTTGGTTCCATCTAGGCCTTGGGGTTCATTGAGTATGGATTTTTTTTTGGCATTGCCTCGAACTAGTTTGTATCAAACACTTTTGGTTCCATCTAGGCCTTGGGGTTCATTGAATATGGATTTTTTTTTGGCTTTGCCTCGAACTCAAAGGGGTAATGATTCAATATTTATAGTTGTGGATAGATTTTCCAAAATGGTTCATTTCATACAGTGTAAGAAAGCTAGTGACACCACCAATATTGCTAGCTTGTTTTTCAAATAGGTGGTAAGATTGCATGGCATACCACAAAGTATTGTATCTGATTACGATTGAAAGTTTTTAGGACCTTTTTGAAGGACATTATGGAAGAATTTGGGAACAAATCTAAATTTTAGTTCTGCCTATCATATTCATACTTCACAGTTAGTAAATCAAAGTCTTGGTAATGTTGTGGTGACTTGCTGGGAAAACACCTGGTAATTGAGATTTAGCATTGGCACAAGAAGAGTTTTCTTATTTAAAAATTATTCTTCACATAGAAGTACAAGATTCAGTCCCTTTTATATTGTATATGGTATGCATCCACGTGGTGTATTTGAACTTTAGAATCTTGGTGGCATGGAAAAGATAAGTGCAGACGGTGAGGATTTTGCTAAAGTCATTTTTGATCTTCATGAGGAGGCGAAAAAGAATATAGAATCCAATACCCAATAGTTCAAGTAGCATGCTGATAAGAAGTGAAGGGAACTTCATTTTCAAGTTGAAGACCTTGTCTTGGCTCGTCTACAGAAGGAGAGGTTTCCTACTAGTGTTTACAAAAAACTTCTAATGAAGATAGTTGGTCCTTGTAGAGTTCTCAAAAAATTTATGTGCCACTGCATCTGAAATTGATTTGCCTTCCGATTTAGGCATCTCTCCTATCTTTAACATGGAAAACCTATATCCACATAGAGGTGATGTAAAAGAAGATATATGAGAGGCTGAGTCACCGAACATCCAAGAGAAGTAGAGACCTTAGTCCATTCCTATGGAAATAGAGTGCATTCTTCATAGACAATTCTGGAAGAAGGCCTAGAAAAAAGAAATTTCCAATATCTAGTCAAGTGGCAACATCCCCCATTATAGGATTCTTCTTGGCTTACTAAACCATATATCACTAAATTGGGTCACACTGTTGCAGATCTCATGAGCAAGATGTCATGGTTTCTTTTCTGCGTGGGTAGTTCGATGCAGGGCATCAACTCTTCTTCAAATTTTTGGTTTAATCATGTTTTTGGTAGTTCTAGTTAGTTCTATCTTGGGGCTAGTGGTGTGTTGTTGTTTGGCACTTCATTGGTATTGACTCTTGTTTCTTTAGTTGATTTCCATCATTGGTTGTAGCAAGACACAAACTTCCTGTCAGGAAGTCAAACTGGTTGTTGACAGTTGTAAAATGAACTGTTGGTAGTTAAGTAGGTGCTCTGTTTGTTAGACTTCTTTGAAGAAAGGAAATTGGTAGGTTTTGGGTTCTGGTTGGCTAAGTTGGCGAGGAGTCAAAGAAACCATGGGGATAGAGAGTAAGAATCAACAGGCTGAGATAGAGAGGTTGGGAATTGCCTTAAGAACAAGGGATAAGTTGGGGCAGGGGATCGTATGCTAACAGATTAGATTCCTTTGGGAATCGAGTACTATGTGAAAGCTCTTTCAACTAAAATTTTCATCAATTGTTCTCTCTATTTTGTTGTCTGAACTCATTGTTAAGCATAATCGCGAGATTCTCTATTGTTCTGATCATCAGATAGTTGTGGAAGGCTGAATACAAATTCTCAGTTTGCTTTCAATAATGACTAATTTTTTTGGGGGGGCTTTGCTATTGATCATATAATTCTGTAAGTTTTTGTCTTATTGCTCTCAGGAATGTGCATCATAACGTATTAGGTGCCATCAATATTTGAAATTGATTTTTCATTAGGTTTTTTGTAGTATGATAATCCATATTTTTTTTTGTTTAAACACATTTATAAAATAAATTTAATATATTAGTCTTCATTTCTAGCAAACTCAATTCTATTTCAGTTACCTATACAAAACAAACAATTATTTTTATTTATAAATGCAGTCCACAAACACTGTACTATACCCATACAATTTCTAACTCATCAAAAGTTTCCTTTGTGTACCCATTGTACACAAAGATTCATTTATTAGTAATTTAGTCATTAAAAAAATTTATATCACCTTTTTCTCCTGATTACTTCTATTTTAAATAACATCTTTTATAGGTTTTTTTTTTTTTTCGCTTGCTCAATTTATTATAGTTTCTTTTGTTGGCTGTGGTTTTAAACGTGATGAAGCATCCTAGAATCTTTTGATTAGAGTTAACGTGTAAATACAACATAGAAGATGGTCCAATTGCATTATTAAACTAATTGAAGTCAAGTACAGCATAGCCACAAAATAATGACACCAGAATAAAAGTCCAATCTCAAAATAGTTATGGTCAACGTTTAATATTTTTAGGGTCTCATTAACCAAAAATAGCCCTGATTCTCAACTCTGACAACTTTCTGACAAATGTTTAATATTTTTAGGGTTTCATTTACCAAATTGGGATGAATCCGATCGAGGACGATATGACAATCTTGAAATGTATAGGAATATTATGCTTTGCATAGCTTTGAGCCGTTTATATTCTTTGGTTTACAGTGCATTGGCAGCCTTTGCCATTATCTTCATGTTTCTCCTTGATTAATTTATGATTATGTCCAGGGATCAAATCTTACACTGCCATTTTATACTTTCAATAACATACAACTAAATGTGCCTCCCACTTTAAAAAATCGAGATTCGCTAATACAGAAACTTAATATATTTCTCTCTTATCAAATATCTTCGTCTTCAAAGCCAGTATAAAAGATTTCATTGAACATAAGACATGGGTAGTAAAGACATGGGCTGAAATAGATCCACCTATGTTCTTACTATGGGTTTTGAACTCCATCAATTTTAATTGCTAGCGTACTCCTGATTGATCCCAAAATGGGAGCTTTGGAATAGGGTATGGACATCCTTATTATTGTCAGATATTATAGGTAAAACTATTTGGTACATATGTATTAAAAATATGGAGGCATAGAGAAGATATGAATTGTTTGATTAGATACATGAAACAAATGTGTTCATGGTATCTTATGGTTGTAGGATGTGTACAAAATTTGTCAATTGAAAAGATTTAAGTAGTTCTAATCAAATGTAATTGGTGTTAGGATAGCTACTTGCGGAAACGCCTTCCAAATGTCAATTTACAGGGGAAATTATATGAAGATCAAATCTACTGAGATGCATAGGAAAAATAAGAACAAAGAAAATAAAGACACACAAGATAAAACACAAGACAGAGATTTACGTGGGAAACCCTTTCGGGAAAAAACCCACCAGCCAAAAACCCCTCGAGCTACTTTGTATTACAGTAAACAAATTTACATACAATACACTCGGGATTTTTACACAGGCTCACAAGCTCAGATTGTGTTACAATCAACCTGATATTACAACCATTACAGCCATTATCATTCTTAACGAATCCCACAGATATTTATACACTCTGTGATTCGTTATAGAATTCGGTAGAACAACTGCCGCTCCATGAAAAGGTTATTGGCAGCCTTGGCACTCCTCCAGTCGACGGTCCCTTCGCCATCGGATCACTCCCTTCGCCTCGGACACTCCCTTCGGCACTTTTACCTCCGGGTGACTACCTCCGGGTGATTACCTCCGGGTGACCTTTTACCTCCGGGTGATTACCTCCGGGTGACATTTTACCTCCGGGTGATTACCTCCAGGTGACTACCTCCAGGTGATTACCTCCGTCGGGTAACTTCTCCCTTCCCTGTACGGTGAGATTGCCTCCGTCGTACGGTGATCTATCCGTACCGTGAGACACATCCTCTGGCGGTCACGCAGGCACCTTCTCCTCATTGCACGGTGTCTCTACCGTACGGTTCACATATTATTTCCACCATACGGTGGCCTTTGCCGTATGGTCCTCCACCATACGGTGCATTGAAGGAGAAATGTTACTGCCGTACGGTGCGGTAGGAGTGAAAATAGGTGGTGCAGTGCGTACAAGGAAAAAAGACTTAACAATTGGTAGGTATGAACTTAAACTTTATAACCTTTGTTAGCCTCTATCGTTGTTTGTGTCAAAATAAAATCTTTTGGAATGGGGTATAGACATCCATCACAAGATAGGTATGAAAAGCTTTGTTAGGGGTTGTAGTTGTAACTGCACTAGTAGTAGATGTGTATACAAAATGTATATACTTGAGGCAAGTGAACACATAATGCTTTTAAAATAATTTGATAGAATGTTAAAGATTACAAGATATTCAAAGGAAGATGAAGAAGTGCCGGCGGAGAATTATCCGTTGAGCCTAGGTGCTCTTTTCGGGTTCACATCCTCTTGGTGGGATTGGGTTTTGAACTGGTAAACTCCTTTCAGTTTGTTTTCTTTAATGCTTTTCAGTTTCATAAATATAAATCTTTCAACTTTTCAAATTGTAAATAGCTATCATTAGAATTTTAAAATCATCAAAATAATCATTATATTACTTTATATATGGATGACTATCAATGCTCATTCATATACATTCACAATATCTTTACATCTCCTTATTATATTATATATCCCTTTTATATTAGATATTATATTACTTCTTCATATATCTTCTATTATCTTATATCCCCAATATATTTTCATATATAGGATGGAACAGGCCTTGTAAAACTCTGTAACCTTTTTAAGGAGATAAATCATTAAACAATAAACTATACATTTTTATTATTTTCTAAATATCTCTATGTAGAAAGCTTTTCTTACCCCTTATAGATCATTTTCTATTGTTCTTTCAGCACATTTTATATTTCTAAACTATAGGCTTTATTAAAAAAATTCCTTAAGAGACACTTCTTTCTCAATTGATCTAAATTGTAGCTCCATAATGTACTAATTTTGGAAAAAAATCTTCTAAAGAATATTATCATTACAGTCCAAACAAAACATGAATTTTCATTATACCAATTATATATAATTCATCACAAATCATGTGGTCCCCAAGAGTAAGATTAGGTCACCAATTCATCCTAATGTATAGAATGTTAAATTCATGAAAAACAATGCCATTAAATCCCTCAATATTTTCTATTCTAAATTTTCTTTTAACAAAAGGACATTTATCTATATAAATTTGTGGGTAGACCTACAATCAATTAGCAAGGAGATTGTCTAACCAACAAGTAATCCACACATTGTATATGGATGATATGTGGACACTCTTGAAAGTGCTACAAATACAATAAATTCACTTTCTTCTTCTTTTTATCTATATGGATGATAATTGGACATTCTTAAAACAATTACAAATGTCATAAATTCATGTTTTCTCCATTTTCTTCATTCTTAGTAATCAGACAACCTCCTCGATTCATAAACACTTCTAGATACATAGATAGGTGCCTTGTGCTTATAGGAAACAAATTCTTTAGGAGAAGATAAACATTGATAACAACTGAATCACTCTTCTTCAAAACATATTTGAATCTTTTACCTTTGATCTCCTTTTATTACGGTATTTTTAGCTTCTTTCTTATTTTCTTGTCTCTTTATTTTGATTCAATGCTTTGGCTCTAATGTATGATATCTCATTCTACTTCTCTTACAATTACTTTGAAGGAAATATAGATTTTTTCATTTAAATATAATAAATAAATATACATGTAGTAAATAAAATAGTGCTAAAATAAATTAAAATAATTCTTTAACTCCAAAGTGATGTCCCTCTATATGCTCTTATAGATAAATGCATCTAAAACATCCATATTACTTAAAAGTTTAATATTTTCAATAATCTTTTTATTTTCATATGTGTAGCACTATTATATAAATGATAATTTAATTATTATTAGAAAAAAATTTAAGACAAGGGATCATAATTTATATAACATTTAGTATTATATTTGTCACTTTATATATATACTACTAATTTAATTTTTACTGCATTTATTCATTAAAAAATTATACGACCTAATTTTCTTCTTATTTATAGCTGAACTAACCTATTTTATGAATAATTAATTTCAATTTATTATTATTTTCTTTTTGTTTTTAGCAGTTTTAAGCATCATAACTCAGCCTGGAATCTTTTGATGATAGTAAACTTATATAAGTACAACATAGATGATGGTCCAATTGCATAGTTAAACAAAAAGAATCAACAGAAAAGTACATTAAAACGTGACTCTAAATAAAACCAAGAATACATTGATTTAAAACTCTGCCATATTTCAGATAGATGTTTTATAGTTTTAACGTTTCATTCGCCAAGTTGAGATGGATCCAAAGACGATATGACAATCTTAAAATACATGCTTCTCATTTATATTCTTTCTGTCTCTTGGTTTACAGTTTGTTGGCAGTCTTTGCCATTATCTTCAAGCTTTCTCTTTGATTGATTTATCATTATGTTCAAATATCAACTTTTACACTTCCAGCAAAGAAAAATACTGTTAATAATTGCAACTGACAGTTTCGGTTGGTATAATAACTTTTATTAAAAGAAATTCTAAGAATGCTGTTATTCTCTACACAAAATAGCGTGAAGTATATGTTCTTTAGAAAAACAAAATTTATAATATTGCAATAAATGTTTACTCAATTTTCAGTTATCTGATCTTTATAACCAACCTCTACAATAATGTGAAAATGAAAAAAAAAAAAAAAAATCATGACATCACAGTGTGCTATGCAGATTATATTTTTGTCCATTTTGTATGGAGAACACCCAGAACTATTAAACAACAATATGATAATCTGAAACTAAATTTATTTCTTTCTTACCATGTTCCTCATGCAAATCAAATATTGTCTAATTATGCATTACTAATTGTTAGTAAACAGATTTGTCTTCCAACAAAACACTTACAAATTAACCCTAACATGCCCAGACAAGAAGACTCAATCAACACTAACAGTTGGGTCGCTTCGCGATTGGATAGCGTAAGCGCCTTCTCAATGATTTCGGGTACAGCTCCCCCTACAAGATTTACAATGAATTTTTAATGACAATTTTATGGATTAGCTTTTAACCCGAAAGCTTATAAAGGTTGCTATATCATTCTCAGATGATAAGCTACTAGACAATTGCAAAGAAATAAAAGCTGAATAATAAAGGAGAAGAAAAGCACAGTTTCTTCCATGATTGCATTTTATGAAAATGTGAAACAAAACCTCAATAGTAATCAACAAAATTGGGAGAGAGCCAAGCCATTGTGAATTTTAACGCACATTACAGAATATATAAAATATTAACACAGAACATTTATCCACTCTCCTCAAATATCACATATCTGAGAATAAATGCTACGTCTTTTCTTTATAAAATCTTGCTACACAGGCAAAGATACAAAATAAAGATTCTTTTTTTTTACAATCAAAACTTGCTTTCCTCCCTTTTCTGTTAAAATTCTGCTAAAAAGAACTGCACCCCGTTCTGTAGCCGACAGACTTCCAGAAAAAGCCGAACCCCCTTTCGTCTTCTTGCTGTCTATTTAACACTTGACCATTCTGGTAATGTTTCGGTTATGCTGGTAACCAATTCTTGGTAAGATCCCCATTTTCTTTCTTTAATCTTTTTACTTCTCCCGGCCATTTTTACTTGCATAGTGTCACTTCCTTTCCGTTTCGGTAACTGATTCTTGGATAAAATCCCTAATTATGTTTCTTTTATATCTTTCAAATTCCCCGATGGTTTTGTTATCTTTTTCAAATATTAAAGTTAAAAGCCTACAATAATAATGTTCTATGGGTTGGAAAGAAGGCTATCATTTTATGAATTTGCACTTTCCAAGCATGAGCCACCATTATATAGATTAATAACAAGTGCCATTTCCGATCCACTTGGGATCACCATCTAGAGTCGAAGTGATACCTGGAGATAACCAACAATTATGAAATTAACAATTCGTGACATATCACTGCTTTATGCCATTCTTTGAATCGATGAGGACATTCACTGCGATCCTTCATTGTTTTCTATATCCGGCCCTTCAAATGGTTGGGTATATGATTATAACTTGTCAGTGCATCCACTTCTGCAACTCAAAACTTGGTAGCATGTTATGTGCGTATTTACCAAGACTGGAAATGTCTCGATACATCAGAATGGTGGATTCATGTGAAGATTCACTACTAGTGAACTCTAGCTTTAACTGTGATGCCTGACTGTAGAGATTGAGCTGCACCAGCGCCGAATGTTATTGAAGTTGCAGATTGTGTAACTTTTGATCTTATTGTGATTGAAACAATTTGTGACTGACCCCGTACTCATGCCTTTTATGACCATCAACATTTCCATCTTACCATGTCTAGTAATTTTGATATTGACGGTTCCAGGCACATATAGTTCTGTCAACAGCTTCGACACCCTCAAAATCCTCATCATTAATTAACCAAAAATTCATGCAATTGGAGGCGCCAATAAAATCGTATCGGCTTTGAGATCTTTCTAATGAGATAATTTTATGAATCAGCAATGTTCGAGCAAAGTCTCTGTAACTGCAGAGGCACAAAGATGATTGTGTAGAGTATCATTTATCTTCAAACTTGAGGATTATAAGGAGGTCTCCAATACGAACATCCCCGACATCTAACAGCTATACATTGTGATAAGGCGTTCATCACCAATTGACTAATATATGAATGCTCTTTTTGACAAGCAACGCGCATAATTCATGTGCCCTTCACTTTGAAATCTATCTTCATGACAGCTTTCGCATTTTGTCAAACGGTTGGCATGTGTTGTCGATGCTTCAGACTTTCTTTGTCGGTGCATTGATAAGAACGCACCAATACTGCCAAGTGTAAGGGGGAGGGACTACCATGGTGTTCACAACATGTAAATGAGAATCCATGCCTTTCCTTTTGAATGCCGGCGCAGAACAACATTCATATCAACACATGTGCAAAAAGGAGTAAATTCGTAGTATCTCAAATCTCGGCTTAGCATGAAAAACTCTTCATTGCTATTTAAGTCTTCCACATATCTCTTGAAACTGCCAGTGCCATCATTCCTTTTCGATGCCTTATGATAATAATAGTCATACTCATGACTTTTGTAACCGGATCTTTCACCCTATTCAAATATCCGGGCATTTTGTCAAGCTATTTATACAAATTCATATGAATCACTGTCATATCCGTGTGGACTATCCACCTCACAGATTCAAAATTGTGAGCTTACCGCTTTGTTGGCTTCTATGGGATTTGTCGGGCAATCATGCACTCAAGTAAAGTTTTGAACTTAGCCTTCTTTGATTCTGAATGAAATTTGCAATTGAAGATCTCTAGCTGGATTTGGTAACTTAGATCTGAATCGAGAATCACAAACTTGAAACTGAATTTCATGCATTGACAACCAGTGGGCCTTCACGCCGAGATTGAAGCCAAATTCTTGGAATGATGAATCTACATTTCAGACTTTGAACATTGAATAATAAATCTGAACCTCTGAATCTGTTTGAACACCCTCGAACCACTTTGAACAAATTTGAACAATGTTCAAAGGGGTTCAAAGATTTATGCTTCCACTTTTCATTTTTATAAGCATGATAAGAATCAACAACCATTGCAAATCCAGCATTTTGGTCAATAATAACAAGATAGGGGCTGAGTTTTGAAAATTTTAAATTGAGGCACTATAAATGGGCCAACACTAATAAATTACATCTTCTAAGAAATATGCATTACTAATATTACATTTTTATCCAGTACAATGTTTTTTCTCTTACTGCACAATTCCTTTTATTACAAAAGCTTTCACCAATCAAACCATACTCAACTTATTATATAATATAATAATTTACTCCTAAAAAATTTGTGAGTTTTTTTTTCTTCAAAAGCTTTTAGAGGTGTTGTTAGACTGTTTGAAAAAAAACATTCTAAGAACACCTCTGCTGCAAAATTTTCAACTTCCAATTATCAAAGTTGTAGTACAGATGATATTACCATTTCCAAATTTAGTAAAACAATACAAGATATTGAACGTCATATTTTAATTGTTGTTCTCTGTATTGAGTGAAAGAACAAGATATTTAATTAGGCCAAAACTAGCTAATATAGACTCTATATTTAAAATACGCCGAGATGCATCAAGGCGTTGAATTTTTTCAACTTTAATTTTGTCTATTAAAGGTGTTCAACTTTAATTTTGTATATTAGCGTATTTTAGTATTTTAAATAATTTGATTAGTGTTAGCATTTAGTATTACAGTTTATATCATGGTTCGAGTTAGCATTAGGGTTAGAGTTTTGTTTATTACCTTGTAACTCATTAAATTAATTAATTTGATTAGTGTTAGCATTTAGTATTACAGTTTATATCATGGTTCGAGTTAGCATTAGGGTTAGAGTTTTGTTTAGATTTATTATTATGATTATGGTTAGGGCTTAGTTTTAAGGTTGGGTTTATGGTCATGGTTACGAGGGGAATTATGGTTAGCATTAGGGTTAAAGTTAGGGTTTAGATTATAATTATAATATGTTTAGGTTAGGAATAGGGTTTTGGTTAGTGTTAAGGGCAAGGTTGGAATTACTATGAGGTTTATAATTGGAATTATAATTAGGTTAAGGGTAAAGATTTAGATTTGCTCACGGCTATGGTTTGGGTTATGGTTAGGATTAGGGTCAAGTTTAGGATTAAGCTTAAGATTAACATTATAGATAGGATTTGGTTTAGGTTTATGATTATGGTTACGGTTAGGGTTTAGACTTATGGTTAGGGTTAACATTAGGGTTAGGGATAGAGTCATGGTTTAGATTATAATTATAATAGGTTTTAGGTTAGGAATAGGGTTATGGTGAGTTATAAGGGCAAGATTGGAATTACTATTAGGGTTGGGATTGGAATTATAATTAGGTTAAGGGTAAAGATTCAGATTTGGTTAGGAATATGTTTTGGGTTAGGGTTAAGGTCAAGTTTAGGATTAAGGTAAAGATTAGCATTATAATTTGGTTTAGGTTTGTGGTTAGGATTACAATTTAGACTTATGGTTAGGGTTAGTATTAGGGTTAGGGTTTGGTGTTAAGGTTGAGTGTTATAAGTTGAATAAATTTATATAATTAGAGTTAGGGTTAGCATTTCTATCATGGTTAGGTGTAGCATCAGCTTTATGGTTCACCATTTATGATTAGGTTTTAGCATTTATGGTTAGTATCTAGCATTTAATGAGTATGATTATGGTTAGGGTTAGGGTCAAGTTTAGAATTAATGTTAAGAATAGCATTATGGTTAGGATTTTGTTTAGGTTTATGATTAGGGTTAGGGTTACTATAAGGGTTAGGGTTTAGTGTTATAAGTTAAATAAATTTATATTTAATTAGGGTTAGGGTTAGCATTTATATCATAATTAGGTATAGCATCAATTTTATGGTTTCCCATTTACTATTAGGTTTTAGCATTTATGATTAGGGTCTAGCATTTAATGGGTATGACTATGATTAGGGTTAGGGAACTAAGACTTATGGTTAGGATTATAGTTACAATTAAGATTCAATGTTAATATTTAATATTAGGGTTAGATTTATGGTTATGGTTGGAATTTTGTGTTATGGTTAGGATTATATTTAGGGTTTACATCAAAGTTGGGTTTTAGGGATTAAGATTATAATTATGATTAGGGAAACAAAAATAGTTAGGACTCAAATTTTTTTAAAGTAAAAGTGGTGTTACCACTGTATATATTTATTAAATTTAAAACTGGCTCAAGAGCTTAGCCGAGAAAGAAAGAAAACCTAGCATCATCACTCATTATAATAGAGAAGATATTTATATAGCTCCCTACCTATTACAAGATATGTTGAAAGACATTAAGTTTACCAAAAAAGGTGTTCACTAAACACCATCCATGCTCAACAACTTATAACATTTCCATATATAATTTATTTTTAATTTGAACATCTTCATCAGTCGAGGGCTTATAGATCCCCAAAATTTGTCATAAAATGACACCCACTATAATGCCGAAGAATTCAAAACTTCATGTTTGACACCACATATGCACTGTACTTCTTTAAAGCCCTAGTTTGCAAGTTGTAATGTGGGTTTTCCTGCAACATCATTTTCTTCATGTGCCTCAACGCCTGTATACCATACGATTTTGATACCAAAATTGCAAAGCGGCCATGAAATAGTAACCTTGATTTTATTCCTCCATGGCATCCAGGTTCCATTGTTGAATGGTTCTGAATCCAGTTGTGTTTGCGGTGACCATCCCCAATTCTCTGCATTCCAACCATGGTTAGTTTGGGTCTGTGAGCTGTTGATCCATCTTGAGCTCTGAATGTCATGTTTCCATGTTTCCTGTGTCGATTCACCATCAGCTCGACCCTGATTCTCTTTGTTGTGTTCATGACTTTGTATAATGGAGGCCGTATTTATGTGAGAATGTGAACTATGAGGGATGGCAGTTGAATTAGGTGAATTTTTTTCCTCGACCATTTTGAATAACGCATCCACTACCATGTAAATTTTTTCCTCCCATACAAAACCCAGGGCCGACCCTGTTGTTTACGTAACATCTTTAAGATGGTGAATACTTTGGTCTTCCAACGACCTTTTAATACTGTCATAGATAACCATACAGGTATGATTCGAGAGCAGTAGGTGCCGTGGAAATAAACCACCCACCAATGTATACCCTGCCCATAAATCATACCTCTGCATAGCTATTTGAAATTTTTTTATCTTCCCAATACTGGTTTTTGACTACTTTGCGAGCTAGGTTTTCCAATAATTTGATTGACTGTAATAAATCCATGGCATTTGACAAGAAAATAGAAACCATTTGTGATGGGTATAGAAACTGCCTTGTTCATGGCTCTATGTTCTCAAAACCTATGATATTTTTATTGACGACCTAAAAATTGCAGAGTCTGAGAAAAATATACCATCCAACACCGAATCGTCAATGTAGCAAGGGAGGACCTCTTCATTTTCTGGTGATGGAATGCAAATTCTATAATTTGTAGGGAGAATTTTGGCATGATGACTAGCTCATTGGTGACAGAGTGCACAAACAACGTCTTGCAGAGCCATACCCATCTTCACCGAATGCCAATGGAATAACTTACCCTGGTTTAGCTATTTTTGGTTGTATTTATAAAAATTCATAGGGAGGTCATTTTTGAATGTGTCGCGGCTCGTGTAGAATCATTTTGGTTTGTTGTCAATGCCTGATGTGGTTTTAATTAAAAATTAACACGCGTTCAATTGCCATATGATTTGTTTGATGCATCGGCCTCCATTTTGGAGCATCATTAAATACTTGTACTTTGTTAATTAGTGTATGCAAAATAGATGGGAAATTACTCTAAATGAAATATTAATCAATCTAATTAACAAATCAATCTAAATGCAAACACAATGAAGATTACAGGTTTAAATGAAGAAAAACAATAAAGTTACCTTCACCTACCCAATGTAGCTTGTC
>MU227313.1:1286803-1306861 GCA_018584345.1 Thuja plicata | reverse complement strand
ATCATTGAGCTCGTTATGTTGCAAGAAAATACAAGCATCATGGTATAATTAAACCAGGATGACCTGAGAACTTCTTGCATGGAGTTTAATATAGCAAACTTGACAAGCATCTAGGTATAATTGAACCCAGATGACTTGAGTTTTGTTTGCATATCAGACAAGGAATATCCCCCTTCTTCACCGGGAAACAAATATTTGGAGTCGAGGTATGTGTGGCACATCATCATTAATAGCATTCATGTACCAACATAATTGATGATGTTGATCATGCTTATGGAATAGATAAGGCTCTTATGCACAGACACCACAATTATTTGTTCCTTTGACTTCATTGGAAAATACCCCACAAACAACAATCAAAGAAAATATCATCTCTCATCCAGGCTATCCTAATCAATGACATATTTAGAGTTGTTAAGCTCATGTCAAAGATATCCCGGAATAGCATAGGAAACATGATGAAAAATTAAATTCTAATATGAATGCATAATCTTATAACAATTCATCCTAACATGCCTATCATGAATATACATTTCTTTGCCAAACGATAGTGTTGAGGTTTTTTTGTTTGTTTGATCGGTTTGGTTGATAATGATGTTGTTGCAAATATATAGATAACAGTCATAGTTTGAAAGATATGTCACAGGGTATGGATCATGATTTAGAATAGCATTGTATAAGAACCATTGATTGTGTTTGCCTGTGTGGTAAAAAATACTCTGTTTTGTCCTCTTAAAGTCATGACTATCGTAGATCCACTTCTCAAGAACTAGGTCGAGGACATGCCCCTAGCTAGGTGATGGACTGACTTATTATGGGTGAAGAAAGATAGACTGGACTAGGGAGAAGACCAAGACAGTAGACCAAGCTATGATGGGTTTTTATTGGGGATTTATACAAATGGGTAGGAATCACGGATTGGCAATTTTATTATGATATGTACAAGGCAAAAAGTGACTATGAGAGCCACGTTATTATGTTTATATATAGATAAGACAAGATGCTAGAAGAATCCTAATAGAAGGAAGAGCTAGCTTGTCACAAATGGCGCCTATTTCCAGGTTTTCACCACATGCTTTTATTGCAATTTTCGCTTGATTTTTTTTTATTTTTTTTATTTTTTTATTTTTTTATTTTTCCTCCCTTGCACTAGGATCTCATGCATAAAAATTCTTTAGGTGCATGCTGTTAAGAGGCTCATCCAAGGGATCACCCTCAGATGTTGACAACTGATAGGCTCCAGAACCATAGGTTGTTTTAATCACAAAAGGACCCAACCAATTGGGCTCAAACTTGCCCTTCTTCTCACGATGCTGCTGATTTTTGGGATTCTCTCGAAGGACTAGATCACCCACCTGAAAGTCTCTGGGTTTCACTTTATTGTTATACTGATGAGACATCCTTTGCTAATATACTTTTAAGTGATCAACAACTTGTTGACGGCGCTCATCCAACAATTCTAATTTAGTTAGTCGTGCAACTCTATACTCTTCATCTGGAGTCAAATTTTTCAAGGACACTCGAAGAGAAGATAACTCGACCTCAAGGGGTAGGACAGCTTTAGATCCATAAACAAGGGAATATGGCATGGCCCTAGTTGAATTATGGATGGAAGTATGATAGGCCCAGAGGGCCGGGTTTAACTGGACATGCCAGTCACGACCAGCGTCATTGACAGTTTTTTGAAGGATTTTCACAATAGTTTTATTAGACGCCTCAGCTTGGCCATTACCCTAAGGATAATAGATAGTGGAATAATGGTGGGTAATATGGAATTTGGTGCATAATTCATCGATATCTTGATTTTGAAACTATTTTCCATGATCTGTAATGAGATTCATAGGGATGCCATATCTACAAATGATGTAATTAAGAACAAACATAGCAACTTGTTTGCCTGTAGCAGTAATCAAGGGAACAGCTTCGATCCATTTGGTAAAATACTCAGTGGCAGTTATAATGTACTTATGGCCATTGGAAGATGGAGGGTGAATTGCGCCCACAAGGTTGAGTCCCCACTGACTGAATGGCAATGTAGTTGTAACAGGATGTAGTTGTTGTGTCAGTGCGTGAATAAGATTCCTTCTTACATTTCCTAGTAAAGTGAAAAGAATCTGTTTCCATGGTAGGCCAATAGTAACCCATATGCATGAGCTTCTTAGCCAAGGAAGGACCACTTGAATGTGTTCCACATATACCCTTGTGTACATCTTGTAAGGTAGTTTGAGCTTCAACATGTTCAAGACATCGTAAGAGATTACCGTCAAGACGTCACCGATACAAGGTGTCAAATATTAGGAGATAGTGGGAGGTTTGGCAGAGAAAGGTTCACTTCTAATTTTTGGATAGGTTAGGGGGGAAGATATTGTCTTTTAGATAGGAATATATTTTCCCATAAGTAGGAGAGTCTTGTATGATAATATGACATATGATCCGTGTATCAGGATCATTGTACGCAGGATAAATCAAGGATTCCACTAAGAACTCAAAATGGGCTTTTGTATCATTTGCATTAAACAAAGAAGCAATTGTCACCATAGCATCGACAGCCTTATTTTCCTACCTTGGAATCTTGTCAAAGGTGATGATGGAAAAATATTTCTTAAAGTCATCTACCATGTGTTTATATGGTAATAACTTGTCATCCTTAGTCTGATATTCATCATTAACCTGATTGATTATTAACTGGGAATCTCCGTAGACATTCAATTCAGTCACATTCCATTATAGAACCATTTTCAACCTGATCATCAGTGCTTCATACTCAGCTACATTATTCATACAAGGAAAAAGCAACTTATAAGACTTTGGTATGGTATATCCTTGTGGTGTAACAAATAAGACGCCAGCTCCTGAACCATGCTATGTATAGGATCCATCAAAAGATAGCCTCTAGGTTTGTGTAGATAATGTTAGGATGTGTGCATCTGGAAACTCTGTTTGTAGAGGATAATCATTCATTAATGGTGCCTCATCCAATTGATCAGCAATTACTTGCCCTTTAATGGCCTTCCTTTCCACATATTTGATATCAAATTCACTAAGCAACATGACCCACTTAGCCAACCTTCCGGTTAATGCAGTCTTGCTCAAAAGATACTTCAAAGGATCAATCTTTGTAATGAGCCGGATAGAATGAGACAACATGTAATGTCACCATTTTTGTGAAGCAAAGACCACTGTGAGACATGGGTGCTCAATCGGTGAATGATTGAGTTCATATCCAACAAGGGTGCGACTGATATAATAAATAGCCTTCTCTTTTCCCTCTTGATCTTGTTGAGCCAACAGGGAACCAAGTGAGACTTCTGTAGCTGAAATATAAAGCAAGAGTGGCTTTCTCAGAATTGGTGACATAAGAGTGGGAGGAGTGGCTAAGTATTGTTTGATCTTTGTAAAAGCTGCTTCACACTTATCATCCCATTTGAATAAGATGTTTTTATGTAACAGATGCTGAAAAGGATGACTTCTATCGGCCAATTGTGAGACAAATCTTCTGATTGACTGAAGGTACCCTTATAGAGATCTCAACTGACTGATATTTTTTGGTGAAGCCATTTCCATGATTGCCTTGACCTTTTTTGGATCTACCTCTATTCCCTTAGCTGAAACAATGTACCCTAACAGTTTGCCCGATGTAACCCCGAATGGACACTTCTTGGGATTTAATCTTATTTGATACTTTTCCATGTGCATGAATATCTTATCCAACACTCTTAGATGACCCTCTCTATCCTTGGATTTGGCTAAAATATCATCAACATAATCTTCCATTATAGTATGCATCATGTCATGAAAGATTGTTGTCATAGCTCTGTAATAAGTGGCACCAGCATTTTTAAGCCCAAAAGGCATCACATTCCAATAGTAAGTGCCCCAAGGACATGTAAAAGAAGTCTTCTCTTGATCTTCTGGTGCAATCTTAATCTGGTTGTAACCAGAGAACCCATCCATTAAGGATAACATCTCGTGCCCAGCTGTTAAATCGACTATAATATCAATATTCGACAGAGGAAAATCATCTTTAGGACAAGCTTTGTTAAGATCTCAAAAATCTATGCAAATCCTGATGGACTTATCTAGTTTGGATACCAGTACAATATTAGAGATCCAATCAGCATAATCAATAGCTCGAATGAAACCCACATCCAACAACTTTTTCAATTCTGCTTTGACCATGAGTGCAATGTGAGGATGCATCTTCCTGAGCTTCTGCTTTACAGGCTTGACCCTTGGTGTAATAGACAAATGATGCATAATAAGATGTGGATCTAAACCAGGCATATCAGCATAAGACCAAGCAAAATTGATCTGTCTCTTTTTGAAAAACTGTGAAAAGGCATCTTTTTTTGTCTCTATTAAGGATGCAGCTAGCTTCAGAATGCATGGTGACTCTTATGTGTCAATGTTAAGAGGTAATGTTGGCTCAATAAGTATAGCAGACTATTCTCGATACATATAGTTGGGGAGAGTGTCAATCCTTCCATCTTCAGGTGCCTTAGAGAGGTTTTCACCCTCAGATGCGTCTTTTCTTTTTCCTTTTTTAGGATCTAACACTGCCACTGAGTGGTTTTCACCATTAGATCGATTTATTATTTTCATATTTTTATGATTGAAAGGACTGGCACCCTCTCTGAAGTAAGCCATGTCATTGAGTTCTATAGGGAATCCTAATTTATGATCACCCGATGGTAGATGATCTCTAATTCTGAGATAGTCAACAATAGCATCATCATTATGGAAAATATCAAGTTCGGGGTAATTCGGGGAATCCCAGGCGATAAGTTCGGGGTGGATAAGGGGTATTGGATCATTTGGTTTGGTCTCAAAGGATGAAATGGTATTGATAGAAAAGTTCTAAAAGTTTATGATTGTATCGGCAAGGTCTATTTCCATACTCTCATCTGAATCATCTATCTCAGGATAACTCTCACTTTCCTCACAAGTGTCAATAGTAGCATTAGGTGGATCTAATCCTAGTGGTTCCATCCTTGGACTCGTCTACTCATGGAAATTGTTACCATCAACATGGACATCATCAACTTCCATATCCTTAGTATAATTAGAGAATGAATCCCATTCATAATTATGAGAATCATCATCATCATCATTAGTATTTCTAAGTTGGTTAATGATGCCTTGTGTTATCTTTTGCTTTTCCAGATCTACATACACACCATTTTTCTAGAATGTAGGAGCTGTAGGAGTTTTGTAAAAGGGTTCAACCTTCTCTTTTCCTTTAGGTTCCTTTGGTCCTTCTCCCTTGTATCCTAATCTAGTGGTGTCTCTTTGATAATTTAGATTTTTTAAAATGGGTTTGATGACACCTTCTCTTTGTAATCCTACAGGTCCACTTCCTTGATATCCCATCTTTTGTAACAAAGTGTATCTCGTGCCATATATATCTGGTGATATAGGTTCATGTTTTTCATTCTCTGGGTCCTTATGATGATGTAGCAAACAATTAGCATTTTTCTCAGTAGCCTCTTTTGATATGGTGCCCCCACTCACAAATGTGCCATAAACAAGTGTGGAAGGGCCTTCAGATTGTTGTTTAGTGATCAAGGATTTTCAATATGATTTAGGAGATAAGGGTAACTCTGTGATACAAAAAGTTTGGCCCAAAGTGTATTCTCCCATACTTTGTTCTTTTATATCTACCTTGATTTCATGGGATTTGGAAGTTGATGCTTCATTACTGAAATCAATGGGTGTTGGTGGAGTAGATGCAATCCGATTGTAAGGCACCAAAGATTCAATTGTTGGTTTTATGGTATTGCAATATTGAAAAGGATTCAAATCTCCTTTGATGGTCACCTCTTGACCATTATATGGAAACTTCAGGCATTGATGGTATGTTGATGGCACAGCTCGCATGGAATGAATCCATGGTCGCCCTAAAAGAATGTTATATGCCAAATCCATGTCCAAAACTTGACAAAGCACATCTTTAACCATAGGACCAACTCTGATAGGAAGTACAACCGATCCATTGGATGACCTTTCCTCCTCATCATAAGCTTTGATGGTGATTTCCTTTGTTGGATCGATAGCATTTTCAGAAAATCCCAAGTCACGGACTAGCTTTAGAGTGCATATATTCAAACCGGATCCTCCATCTATTAGCACTCTTTTAATCTTATGGTTTTGTACAATGCCTTCTATATGGAGGGGAGCGTTGTGCAGTTGGTTGATGGCTAGATAATCATCTTCAGTGGAGGACAGATAATGGGGGGTTGTCAAATGCCCCACCATAGCTTGGAATTGATCTTGATCTAGATTGGTTGGAACATTAGTTTCAATCAAAGCTTTCTCAAGGATTTCCTTATGGGACGGTGACAGACGTAAAAGCTCTAATATGGATATTTGGGCCAGTGTTTTCTTTAGTTGCTCCAAAAGACTATATTGGTTGGAAACATTGGATGTAGACTTTGGAACGTAGACAGCCTTGGTTTGGGTGGTGTTTGGCTTAGATGGAACTCCTTGAAGAGTAACCTTGGACTGAGCTCGAGTTGTGACATTGGCTGGCTGACTCTTGTCTTTGATGGAGATCACATTGACATGGGATTGACATTCAGAAATGTGGTCTATGTAGT
The DNA here is from genome assembly GCA_018584345.1 of Thuja plicata. Taxonomy (NCBI): domain Eukaryota; kingdom Viridiplantae; phylum Streptophyta; class Pinopsida; order Cupressales; family Cupressaceae; genus Thuja; species Thuja plicata. The sequence goes on along the minus strand of MU227313.1, from coordinate 1,300,265 downwards.
TGAAGGAGGTGGAGTTGTAGTTTGCATGGTTATCACCTTTAGCATCAGATGAGTTCCCTTTCTCATGCTTGGGAAGTGGATCTTTGAAGGCAGTATGTGACTCGTAATAGATGGGCAATTACTCTAAATAGATGGGCTATTACTCTAAATGAAATATTAATCAATCTAATTAACAAATCAATCTAAACGCAAACACAATGAAGATTACAAGTTTAAATGAAGAAAAACAATAAAGTCACCTTCACCTACCCAATGTAGCTTGTCTCCATTTCCCTTCTAGCTTTGGTTTCTTGAATGTATGTTGAGCCCTCAGATTTCCAAATGAATCCCTTTTGTTCAAGATGCTACCAAAGTGTGGAGATTAATATGAATGAATGCAAAATGGTCTAAAACATTGATAATGAAAATGGATGATGGAATGCTTGTGAGAATGCTTGATTGCTTGAAGTGGATGCTTGGATGCTTGTGAAAATGGTTGATTGCTCGAATGCTTGGGTCCTTGAATGCTTGATCACTTGAATGCTTGATTGCCTATTTCTTGAATGCTTGATAGTTCTAGATCCCAAAGGGGAAATGAGGCTCCTTTTATAGAATTTTGGAGGACCTAAGCCTAGGTGGCACAACCCTAGGGTGGAGAATGAAAGGTGGAAGATCCTAGGGTTGCTATTGACTTGGTTGAAGGGGTTGAGAGAAAAGGGGATATAGTTGGGATGTGAGAGAAAGAATAGGGAAGATGTTCCTCCTATACTAACATAAGGGAGAAGAAGATGGAAGGGAAAGACACATGTCAAGTGTCTCTCAAAGACCATAGAGAGGAAAGGGGAAGGACTTCTTCCTCATGAGGACTCTTGGTACAAGTGTCCCATGAGTCATCTTGGACTCTTAGAGATGGCTTGAGAAGCTCCTTAAGAATAGGGATTACTTATTGACTTGGTGTAGGAGAAGACATGTTGTCATGAGACCAAGCCTTATAAGGCCACATAGCCCTTAATAATAGGACATGTGTGGGTGAGGATAATGATTAATTAATAATTAATAATAATTAATTATTTTAGCCAAGGTGATGTGTAAGGTGACTAGGTTTATGAGGTGGACTAGGGGACTTAGTCATATTTCATGATTGTGTATTTTAATTAAATCACTTTTAATAGAACTAAATATGAAGACCTAGGATAAGAAGAATAGACTATAGACTATAGTGAATTTATCTAATAAATATAATAATTTATTAAACAAATAGAAGAAATAGAAATTAATTAAATAATGAATATTTAATCAATTCATCAAGTCAACATTAATTAAATAATAAATACTTAATTAATTGATTAATTAACGAAGCCTTTTTTTAGTGTATACAATTAGATAATGTGCTCTTCATTGCCAATTGCAACCCACAATGTAGTGACATGATTTAACTTTTAATTGCAATATACATTATAATTCCTCTTCGCACATGTAAATATGTCACCTTACTGAGATATTAAAGTTGAATCACTGCTTGAAGCGATATTTCTTGTACTTGTTGCCCTTCATATGACAGATTCCTAATATGCCAATGTTCTCAAGTGGGTGCAAAATGAAATGAAGTGTGATGACACTATGTACTTACTAATTGCAATTTGTAGAAATACATCATTATTTTATCATGTCGATTGTTAGTATCGTTATTTTAGATAGATAATTTATCTAATACCACCAACTTGTGTAGTTCATGCCATTGTTCTGGGATGTTAATTGCAGTTGTGGCCAATATTTTATTACCATCATAGCCCAAATTTGACAAGTGGTCTGCTACTTGATTGCCTTCCCGAAGTGTATGAGAAATTGCTAAGTTTGAAAAGCTGTCTAAAATACGCCAGATTTGTTTTAGTATGTATTGCAACTGCCAATTATGTGATTCCCTTTTGACATAAGCATTGATTATTATTATAATTTTAATAGAATAATAGTTATGGTAGGTTTAAGTCTTAGGCTCATGCCATGGTTATGGTCATGGTTTTATTTGGGGATTGAGTTATGATTAGAGTTTAATAATTATGATTAGGATTAGGGTTTAGCATTTAGGATTAGTATTTAGTAATCATGATTAGGATAAGGGTTTAACATTTAGGATTTAGGGTTATGGTTAGGATTAGAATTAATGTATACATTACATCATGGTTATTATTATCGTTAGGGTTAGGGTTTGTATTAGGATTAAGATTTAGGGTTAGAGTTAAGATTAGAGTTATGGTTAGGATAAGGATTAGGATTAGGTTTAGGGTTTATATCACATTTAGGATTAGGTTAGGATTAGGGTATTATTAGGTGAGGGTTAGAATTATATATAAGGTTATAATTATGATTAAAGCTAAGACTAAGGTTAGGGTTCTAATTACACTTTGGTAAGGGTTTAAATTAGCTTTTATTAGGGTGAATATTAGGATTATGATTAAGACTATGGTTAAAGTTAGAGTTAAATTATGGCTAGGGTTCAAATAGAGATAGAGTAGTAATTCACTTAGTGTTATGACTAAAACACAATTAGGGGTAGAGTTAAGGTTAGGTTAGGGTTGGGGTTCAATAAGAGGGAAATATTTTTTAATGGTAAGAGTTTTGATTATTTGTAGAGTTTAATTATACTTAGGGTTATGAATTAATACTTTTAGAAATTTTATGATCATTTTTTTACTGATAGACTTATATTAAATATATATTCTAGAATAATTAATGATCATTTTTTTAAGGATAGACTTATATTAAATATATATTCTAGAATAATTAATAAATTTAACCATCCTTCATCACATGCTAAGCCTTACTATTGAATTATTTCTCTCTAAAATTTATGTGCTAATCATATTGTTTCACATTCAATGAACTCATAAAAGGTTATTAATAATAGAAAACAATAAAAGTTTTATAATTTTTTTTTAAATAATAATTTTGTTAGTGATTTTTTTTTTAAATAATAATTTATTATGATTATAAATATGAAAAAATCACATAATCTTAATTTATTAAAGTGCTTTTAAATCTAAGAAACATCATGCAATTAAAAAATATAGAAAGATCTTAGTTTTTAATATACTTTTCTAAATATTTTTTCAATTAGAAAAGTAAGAAGTCTCTATAAAGTAAGATAATAAGATGTTTCTAATTACTCTTTTTCTAAATTGTCACTATACACCTTTATTCATATTAATTACTTCTAAGAAACATCATGCAATTAAAAAATATAGAAATATCTTAGGTTTTTATATATTTTTCTAAATCTTTATAGACTTTTTCAAAATAAGATACTTTTATAGATTTATATATATATAAAGATAATTTTCTAATATTCTCATTACTTTAGACATATCTTTAATTTCAATTCGAAAAGTAAGAAGTTTCTATATTCTCTTTACATCTTTCTAATATTAGAAATTTTTAATTGAAAATGAAAATATTTTTAATTAGAAAAGTACAAATAAAAATAGAGACCTTCAAAGTTAAAAAGTTAGATATAGAAACATATTTATTTTTTCCACATTATTTTACTGAGATCAATTGCATTCCATGAAGATTGAAAAATCAACATGTATGAAAAAAGTGTTTGATTAAACTAAAAAGAAATAAATGGCTACGACTCTCTAACATGGCTGACAACATAATGAAAGGGAAATAAAAATCCTAACACAATATTAAGATGTGGATAAAAATTCTATGAAACATCCTATATTACTGTAGAAAATTACTGAAGATTTTTCTCTACCATCGCTCTGTGCTTTCACTAAGTTACAGGTGTCGGTAGTATCCTTGGCAAAGAGGAGTTCTTTGACCATCTATGTACAGAAAAAAAGTGTTTTCTGTCAATATTTTCTTCCTCGCCGGTGGACGATCATCGGCAAAGATGGCATGACTAAGGTTAAGGCCATCCTGCAGTTTACTCAGTTACTTTTCATCGATTCAAATGTGAAGAAACGTAGAAGCAATGCAACAACAATTTTCATCTGCAAGTAGGCTGAATCCTTTCCTATGCAAAGTCTCGATGCAGCCTGCATTTCAAATTAAATTAGAGACAGTGAAACACAAGAGTTGAGTGATTAAAAAAATTCAAAAGGTTAAGAATAAATGCCTGAAATGTTGTGAATTTGAATGGAGATTAGGGCTGAAATATGCCATCCTCATTAAGCCATCTCTTAGGCTTGAATTCCAGGGCATCATTTCCCCAAAGTCTCTACATTCGCTCCATTGTAGGGTTGCACCGACAAGCATTAAAATAAATCTCCAGCATTCGAACAACTTTGTAATTGTTAACGTTTGATATTCTTCACTATAGAATGTGTTTTTAATTGTTTCGTATATAGTAATAGTTGTTTTTTGTGTTTAAATTTTTTCATATATCCTAGTAATCCACCTGGCAATAGAATATGAAGCATTTCTTTTTTCTTACATCATTACATTCGCTGACCTCCTATAGGGACTGCTGCCATTGTAGGGTTATGCCTCTCAGAGTAATAATTTGTTTGTTATAAATCTGGCGGGGTAAAAGAAAAAAGAGTCGTTGTTCCGCCCACAAATTATTTATTATTGATCTCAATCATTATTTCAAAATTTTCCCTATTTCGTTTTTTGAATTTTTATAAAAAGTTTTATTTTGTTTTGTTTTTGTTTGAAGATGGTGGACAATGGGAATTCAAAGAAGGTTACATGTGTGTGGTGTAAATATGGTATTAACTTGCAAACAATCAAACACTCAATAAATCATTATCTTAGAGGTTAGAAATCATTAACATTTAATTCTAATATTGTGTTAAACTCCCCAAAATTAGCTTAATGCTTTCTAGATGAAGTGAGTTTGATTCTCAATAGATGCTCATCAGATTGATACAAGAATCAGTGACCAGACAACTCCAAAATGGAAGATTCAAAGGTGAGCATGATGCATGGACTTGCATAATTTTCTCTTCAAGACATTGAAATGATATGCCAAATGCAACTAAGCTAGGGAATGAGATAACATGAGATTAATCTAACAAGATGCATTAAAATGCTAAGAAGATGAAGCTAAGATTTAAACATCTAAGAGAAAAATGCAAATACTAAGCTAGCCTGAAAATGCACTTCTATAAAATGAGTAAAACCTAGAATCAAAATGACATTATAATCCTACTTCAACAATTTGCCTCCCTTTTCAACAAGGAGAGCTATCCCTTTTATAGAAACTTCCTCGAAATAGATGGTTGAGATTTGACCATGAAGGGTGGTTGAGATGCACTCTCCTTCAATCCATGTGAGCTCCATCCATGTGCGAGATTATTGATTGGTCAAAGTTGTGTTTGTTGAGGGAGGATGAGAAAAAATTTGGTAAATCCCCTCTTAATCACCTTTTAATCAAGGATTAAGTGTGCACACCTATGTGTGAATGGTTCTTTTAATAAAAGTGTAAAAACTTTTATTTAGGTGTGCAAGGTCTAGTGATTAATTGATTTTCCAAACTTAACTTAGGATTAAATTAATGATTTGATTCAGGAATCTGATTTTAATTATTAGGGTTTTCTTATAGAATTAAGGTCTAGCATTGAAGGCCTTTAGATTTTAGGATTTTTAAGGTCAATTAATTAAATTAGAATTGATGTACGAGCAATGTCTTGATTCAAAGAACATTTGATGGTAGATCAAGAATAGCTTGATTCATAACCGATTCTGAATGTGATTGAATAAAAAATGATTTAAAATTTAAGGATACTATCTCTGGACTTGATTGAGAAAAGACTGATAGAGAGATTGAAAGATATCATCTCTGGACTTGATTGAGAAAAGACTAATAACATCAAATATGAACTTGATTTAATTAAGATTGATAACATCGACTCTGAACTTGATTGAACGAAGATCGATAGGGAGATCTAAATATTTAGCTTGATGTGAAGTGAAGAAATTGAATATTCGTCCCAAAGCATATTAGATTATTTTAAATGACTAATCAACCTGATGTGGTGTGAAGATATTGATTTCCATTTGATTGATTGCTTAGGATAATGTACTTGATATAGATCCTGATGATGCCAATCACCTTATTAGGAGAGACTACCAGATTGATGTGATGTGATGTGATGAAATTGTTATGCCCCTAGAGTTTTAATCAGGTTAGATGTTTGTCCAGTGAGGTGATGTGAAGCGATGAAATCACTTGCATGGAAAGAATCTCAATTTTGATAGGGAGCTGAGATGCCCCTAGTGATGAGATTTGTCGATTAAAATTCTGATTGATAATATATAATTGCTGTCCCCTTGGGATCGAAATGGAAATTTTGTTAGGGAGGAAATCTTGATTGTGTCCATTTTTATGATTTGACTCAATTCATTGAAGCTTGATTTGAGGTCTTGCTGACTAGTTGCTACATTTTTTACCAAGAGTTGACTACTATTCACCGGGTGAGCACACTTGGATTGAGATGAAGGTCATTTGGATTGACTGATGAAGAGGAAGATTGAGTAATGAGGGTGTTAGTGGTCAACTTCTTTTGAATAAAATGTTGACTTGAGATTTTGACTAGAAAAATGATGTCAAATTTCAATTTTGATTTTTAAAATGGATCCAAAATCGTTAAATTAGCTAAGGGTGTAATTTTCACGTCAATTAGAGCAAGTTGAAAATTAGGTCAAAGTGGGGCCAAAGGCTATATAAGGGGTCAAACATGTCATTTTCAAATCATTCTCTCCTTCTAACTTTAGAATTTTAAAACCCTTTATGTGAGAAAAATGGTGGCCCCAATGCAAAATCATCAATTCAAGCGAATGAGGAGGCACAACCGGCCCCAAGATTACCCGCCTCTAGTGGGTAGTCAAAAAACCTCTTTTTGGATTCACTTCTTACAAAATTTCATTGATTTTTTTCATGCTTTGAGTCATTTTTAGGTCGTAGGGCTCATTTACTTGTATGGGCAGGTATATATAGTCTTGAGATGATTGAGATCGCAAGTTAGTGAAATGCAATTAACCACTTCGATGAAGGATTTTAGGGATAAATCTTCAATGTTATAATGTCATTATGAGATGCAAGTTTAGGATGATATGAAACCTACAACGTGAGTCTAGTCACTGATCCTGGGAGCCATTTTGTCATCATCAAGCTTTTGGGACATCGGAGTCGATACAACCCTTAATGGTGCCACTGCAACCATAAGGGTATGAGTATGAATTTCATTAGATATAATGTGGAAAAACAACATAAGCATTAAGGTATTAGAACTAAGATGACTTGAACATTGTTTATAGTTGATATTGCAAGGGTACACTAGTAGCATGACATACAAAGTTGAGATAATCATGAGTACAATCTTGCGTAAACATACAAATTAATAACAGTCAGGGAGATAGGTCTGACATCGCCTTGGATAAAAATAAATGGAGTCAAGGTATGTGAGGTGTATCAACCTTAATGGAGGCTCTTATCACAGACACCCAATTTATTTGATGTTGCAGGATCATCGAGACCACACCAACAAGCATCAATAAAAAAAAAAGTATGAAAAGCATTGATAACAAACAACATTCAAGAAAATGTTCATCATACTTTCAGCAAGTGTGATTGTTATATGTTTGTCTATGTAGGATGTTGAGAAACACTATTGAGCTTGTGAGTGTGTAGTGTTGAGAAACACAGTTGTGTGCTTGAGTGTTATTAAGCCAATATTAAGGTTTATGTTGCGTTATCCAATGTGTGTTAAGAAATGCATATGTGTTCAAATAGGTAGTGTTAAGAAACACTATTGTTTAGGGTGTTGAGAAACATCATCGTGTCAATGGAAAATTGTCCAGTGGCTGAGAGACTAGGATAACTAACTTGGATTGATGAGAAGACTGACAAGATGTTGACTTTTTTGCTAAAATTGCTAGGAAATTTCCCTTAGCAAGGAATGAGTTCCTAGGAATAATACATCAATTGATCCCAAGCTATGGTGGTGAAATGCCAATTGAGATGAGTTGCACAAGGTCATGAAAGTGACTGGAAGTTCATACATGCAACAAAGCAAGATGAATGCCTCTCCAGGTGGGATAGCCAAGTTACACATTGATAGATGGGGCGTTAGGTACAAGTGATGTTTATTTGTTAGGTTTCACCACTTTGAAGAAGTACTATTTGTAATGACAAAAATGTGCGCGTGAAATTGTGTCAGATACCTGCAGCTGCAAACACACACTTTAATGAACCATTACAAGGTTAGCTAGTTAGAAATGACAAAATAAAAAAGAGTAAAATGCCTAAGGCTAACCGACATCGGCTCATTGCCTTCTAGTAGGCAGGAGTTTGAATCTTGCTCTCAAGTCATTGCAAGAAATAGTGACTACACCAGATCCTAAATAAAGGATTTGATGAAAGCTATTTGCAAATGATCTAAATGATCTAATATAAATGATTATGCAAATGCAAGATTGATCCCAAGCTAATTAGATTGATTTTAATGCACCAAATGAAAGATGATTGATTTTAAAACCCAAATCAAATGTGCTCTAAGATTAAGAAGTTTGCATGATTAAAAGTAAATTAACAATTATTCAATCAAAAAGCTTATGAAATGCTAAAATGCTTGAAAGATTAAGAAATTAAAACTGCATAATAACAATAGATAAAAACTGGGATCCTTTGTGAAGGAAATGAAGCTCTCTTTTATAGAAAATCTCTTCCAAAATTGACGGTCAAGATTAGAGGAAATGAGTGGCTTAGATTTGATTTGAGGAAGCACAATCCATGTGCAAGTAATTTGATTGGTCAAAAGATTCAGTCTTTTTGGAAACTTTCAAATTGATTTTTTAGTTAACAACTTTATTTTTAAAATGATAAAAAGATAAGATTAAATTAACTGAATAAAATAGATTTGTTTCCAAAATGAGAAAAGATAATAATAAATCAACTGAATAAAACAGATTTATCTCCAATTGAGAAAATATAAGATTAAATCAATTGAATAAAATAGATTTATTTCCAAAAATCAGTTGATGACATCATATGCATTTTTTAAGATTTAATTGATTTAAATGCATATTTTAATTCAAAAAAAGTAGTTGATGACATCATATGCATTTTTAAAGATTTAATTGATTTTAAATGCATATTTTATTTTAGTTAATTAATTTAATTCCTTTTTGAATTTTATTGACTATTTAGTAATTTTATTTAATTAATATATTAGAATATCAATTAAATAATTAACCTAAGGTTTATTTGCCAATATATTGTATTTTTAGGAATTAATCAATTAATCAAGTATGATGACTAATTAGGACCTAGGATTCAAGTCAGATTAGCTTGAAATTGATGAATTGCTTTTTTGGTTTAGGACTTAGAGTTATCAAGATTGGGGTTTCTTGATATGAGACTGAGATTAGCGGTCTAGGGTTTAGGTGACCACTTTTAGGTCATTACATTTTCCCCTCTTTGAATTAATGTGCGATCAAGGCATTGATTCAAAGACTTGTTGGCAATCAGCGCATTGAAAATCAATTTGAAAGTTTCCAAAAAGACTGAATCTTTCAACCAATCAAATTGCTTGCACATGGATTGTGCTTCCTCAAATCAAATATGAGCCACTCATTTCCTCTAATCTCGACCATCAATTTTGGGAGAGATTTTCTATAAAGAAGAGCTTCATTTCCTTCCCAAAAAATCCCGGTTTTTATCTATTGTTATTATGCCATTTTAATTTCTTAATCTTTCAAGCATTTTAGCATTTCATAAAATTTTTGATTGAATAATTGTTAATTTACTTTCAATCATGCAAACTTCTTAATCTTATAGCACATTTGAGTTGGGTTTTAAAATCAATCATCTTTCATTTGGTGCTTTAAAATCAATCTAATTAGCTTGGGATGAATCTTGCATTTGCATAATCATTTAGATTAGATCATTTGCAAATAGTTGTCTTCAAATCCTTCGTTTAGGATCTGGTGTAGTCACTATTTTCTTGCAATGACCTAAGAGCAAGATTAAAACTCCTGCCTACTAGAAGGCAATGAGCCAATGTCGGTTAGCCTTGGGCATTTTAGTCTTTCTGATTTTTTTATTTTCTAACTAGCTAACCTTGTAATGGCTCATTGAAGTGTGTGTTTGCAGCTATAGGAACAGGTACACAATTTCACACGCACATTTTTGGCACCCACCATGGGGCTTGAATGTAATTTTGATCCAAATATTACTCAAATCTCTTTTTGATCCAAATCTGACTACACCATCGCATCCAGAGCATCGTTTCGGTTGAAAATGACTATAAACTTGCCTATATCCAATGAAAGTCAAATCTGTGGTAAATTTTGTTTGCCCAAGTAGGTCGTCTAACCCTTTGCATGGAAATTGAGGCAATTTTCAGATTTTTATACACACAGCCCGAGGCAGATTTTAAAAAAAACCTAAATATAAAAAATTACATTTTCACTGTGTTAAATTTGACGATCGTCAAACCATCATTCTGCATGACCTCTGTGACAGCCATGAAACCATCAAATTTAAGCTTGTAGTTTGTTGATGTCAGCAGGGTTTGAAAAGTCTTTGTCTTCACCATTATAGTTTTTGAAATTTTAGTCTAACTTCAAACGATCATATCTTGCTCATTTTAGGTCCGAATTGAGTGCAATGTTATTTTATTTTGGGTAGAATTGTCTGAAGCTTTCTGGGTTGTTCTTAGTTTTTGGATTTGAGTCATAGATTTATTAGAAATTGTAGGTTTTCATCACTATACCTGTCTAATCCTCTATTTTGTAGCTTCCAAAGCCTCGTATGAGCTCATATGGTAACATTTTTGAGTGAAATATTTTTTGAAAGTGCATAATTTTTTGTCTACTTTCTGAATCTGCAATCAGATTTTTTATTTTTTGATTTTAATAACGCAGACTAATTTTTGGCTTTGTTGTTCTTGATGCTCATCTTTGATTACATCACAATAGTGGTTTGCAGTATGTTATAAATGAAGAAAAAATCACAAATTACAAATGAGTTTGATGTAGGGTGCTTGTCGAAGGCCTTGTGTATCTTCCAAAACTATCATGTCTGCATTTTGTAGTTAAAAACACTTCAGATTATTTTCTTAAAAAGAATCAATTTGCTTATGTGTTTGAAGTGTTCTCTATATTTGTAATCCCAAAGAATTGCATGAACGTATCCTCTCCCCTTGCCTTCGTGGATCTTGGGTGTAAGATAAATTCATGCAAATCTTCTAGTGTGGCTACCTCCCGAGAGCTTTAACAGAGCTGGTGAGAGTGGATTGCCCAACTGGTAATAGGATAAAGCCAAGCCCTTCCAAATTGGTATATAAAAAATTTCATCATGATCAATCTCACAGTGAACAAGTGTCGATTTTGCTATGTCGACAGAAGATCTCCCTCAGTACCCTCGTGGTGCATAAAAACCTACAGAATGTAACTTCTGTAGGCTGGGAAGCCTCCTTAATGGGGCTTATCTGCCCCATATATAGCCGCCTGAATGGATGCCCTCACTAAATTTTTGTTTTTAGTGACCAAAATCCCTCTACCTGCTAGCGCAAAAGGTTAGAGACCAACTAAGACGTCCCACATTTTCACAGCTCTTAGTAGAGACAACAGTCCTTTGGGAAGTGATTCCCTTGGGATTCAAAGCTTGGTGTGCCTGAGAAGTGAGTGCACTATAAGCAAGAGCATGTGCCTCCAAGATTCTAAGTTGTCCTCTATGAGTAGGTGTGACTAAACTTTAGTTCAAGTGAGAATTCAGTAGATATTGCCCTGGCTTACCTAGGATTGTGGTGTTTCTGTTCTTTTACAACAAACATTCTTCTTGATGTGTATTGCATGAGTGACAAATAGAAACCAAACATTCAAAACAAACATCAAAAATCTCAAACGATTCAAAATCTACACTATTAGGTGTTAAACTATCAAACTCTTGTCCAAGTTTCTGTATTTAGTGTCAAAACTCTAAAAATTTGTCAAATTGATGTCCAAGTCTCCACAAAGTCTCCCTCCAAAGGGATTAGTAACCTCATGAAAGAAAAACCTTGGGTGAAATGCAAAAGGGACTTCACTCCTTTGGGACAATCCTATGAATCAGCATTGGAAGAACTTCTTGAGCATGACCTCATCACATTACCTCAAGTCACATCATGTAGATTGAAGTTCTTGAGTACCTATTATGAATATCATCAAAGCAATGAGCATACAACTTCAGCTTGAAAGGAGTTGAAGCATAAAATCAAATATCTTCTTGATGATGGCATAATTAAACAGGAAAATCCTAATGATTTATCTAAAGAAGAATAAGATACTATTCGCAAGCATTATCAATATCAAGAATCCATGTCTAGAAATTCTTCTCATATCACATCTATTTCTTGTTGGAGATTTCCTTCTATGCAAATAATTGAATGTATGTTTTCCATTAATGATAACATATAACATACAACAGGTATCCTATATGTTATTATCTGTACAGATTCTTTAGAGCTATGCATGTTTATTTCCATGGTGTATACATATTCTAGTGGATATGTGCATTCATGCCAAGTCAGATATGCAGTTTCAGTTGAGTTATGATTAGTCAGTTATGACAGTTACAGTTTATGGAGTTTATCCGTTAAGAGCCAACATAAATACAATGTTTCTTGAGTTGTGCCTATCTTCAAGATATACGTGTTTGTATTCATGTTTAGTTATGTGTTAAAGATAATTATCCAAAGGCACTAAATGTTTTTCAACAGAATCATGTTGTAAGAGTTAATTTGGTGAAGCTGACTTTGTGAAGCGTCGTGTCTATTTAGTTTGAGTTGCGCAGTCCTAATTTGTATTGCGTGCTTGGTTGATCTGACAAGGAAGTTAATGAAGTGTTTCCAGATACCATCATAATCTTATCCTTTGTGAAGATCTACATATAGTATTTTAGATATGTTCGCTAAGTATCAAAAATGTTGTGAAGAGGGAAAGACAGAGAAGAGAAGATAGTCAGGAAGAATAAGTTGAAGATCTATGTCAAGTAATAGAAGCTGATTGCAAATCATTGGAACTGATCAAGACAGTAGGTCTACTTAAATAGTTCATTTACCAAATATAGTGTATATCTATTATACTGAAGCTTTTAGCCTTCACCATCTTAGCTATGAGATATTGGACAGAGAGTTCTCACCCTTAAGAGGGTTATCTGTAAAAGACTCCTAACAGGGTCCGACCTTTAACCAAGTCTCTCTACTTCGTGCATTGTAAAGATCAACTCCTAACAGGGTTGTAAGATCTTCTAACAGGGATCATTATAAACTAGTGTAGTTATTTATGGGTGCTAATTCCCATCGGGGTTTTTACCTTTTTGGTTTCCCTGTAATCAAATTGTTGAGTACTTCATTGTGTTATCTGAATGTGTATTTACTTTATATCAAATTACATTAAAGAAAGAGTAAAGAATTGAATTGACTGATAACTAATTCACCCCCCCCCCCTCTTAGTTATCCTTAGGACTATTACAACAATTGGTATCAGAGCC
>MU227313.1:1255389-1272803 GCA_018584345.1 Thuja plicata | reverse complement strand
AGGTAAAACCTGCCTGAGTAGTTGTGGAACTCAAAAACGAAGAAGGATATTGTTTAGTCCTTAGCAATTAGGCTTTTCTTTCCTCTGAACTCTGAGTCAGAATCAAGAGGTAACAAGGTTCAAGTAAACATATCAAGTAGTAAAGTTCATGCAAGAAAAATCCCTAACAGATATAAAGTTAAACTCAAAAGAGAAGAGCCTTGGTCATACAGCTCACTCTAAAGATGTTGATATCCCTTCCACACCTTATATCCCTCCATTCAAATGTAAGCATCACCCTTCTTCATCCTCCAAATCCATCCTTGGTCCCTATATCCCAAAGCTAAAATTGTCAAACCTTCCATCTATATTGGGTCCTTATATCCCTCCATCCACCATGCCTATAACTACTAGCTTGTCATCCACCTACCCTATCCCCTATCAAGATCAACAAAGACATGCATCCTTGAACTCTCCCTATCAACCAATCCATATGAACCAGTTATATCAGCCCTATTCATCCACAGTCCCCAAGTCTTTTGGAAGAAATTTGTATGTGCAATGAAGAAATCATAAATCCAAGAATCCACTTACATATGTGTTGGTTTAAAGTTTGTCTACTTTTAATTTGATTTATATAATGACTCTTGAAAATACAAAAAGCTGGCTTTCATAGAACAAAAAGTAACCACAGACTGGGTCAATGGTAGGAATATATCAATGACCCTTGAATTGAAAGGTATAGTATTGGTGCAGGGGCACCTTGACTTTTGATCATCATCAAAATATCAGAATATTTATTTTAGAATCTCATCAAACCATTGTTCATTTATTAAATTATATGTAACCAAAAAGGGTTTATAGGACATTTGTAACCTTTTCATCGAAAGGGAATGTAATCAATCATGGGTAGGTGGACAGTTTTGTAACTGTCCACAATTATCTCTAAATGGACAGCATTGTAATCACTGAGTTAGTTGAGGGTGAGGAGAGAGTAAGTTACATAGGAGAGTGAAATTGTGAAAAGAAATCGGGCTCTCTAGCTATCGGCCAGAGAGCCATACATGTTATGAAGCATTTGGATTTTAATATATATCATGATTCTATTTAATAGTTTTACAATTTTCATTGATTCATCTTTTCTCTCTAATGCTAAATTTCTTATGCAATTTGACTTCAAGATTTCTATATTGATCGAGTATTACCGGTTTCTTGATATCAGTTTTCTTTTGTGAAAGAATTCAGTAGTTTAATGGAATGGGTTTGAGTTATTGGAAAATGATATTAATAGTTCAGTTTGGTTGATATCTCAGTTTTTATGTCAGTCCCGATTGGGATGGTGGAAATGGTTTTATGAACCGTTACTCTATTATTATGTTGGTTTCAAATCTTGATAATGAGTAGGTTGCAGATATTGGTTAGTTTGATTCAACAATATTGGTTGGTTTGATTCAACAATATAAATGGAAGAGAGTATAAAGTTGATGCTATTGTCTATTTAATGTCGAAAGAAGAATGAATGATATGTTTCTGAAAAACATAGTCTCAGTGCGGGGGCTCTATCTTCCAAACTAACTGTTGGATCTTGCTAAGATTCAAGTATGTTCGTGATAGCCTAATTGCACAGCATTTCACCAGAGGGATTGACAAAATATTGTGTCTATAAAAATGTATTAATCTATGAGTAGACATCTCTCTGAGAAGGCAACAAACTGTCATAAAGGATAGTCAAGTTGTAAGGTTGAGTTTGTTTCATGAATTCAGCAATGTTAATGAAGCATAGCATGCAGTTGATATATTATTATTATTGGAATATTGATGGAATATGAGCCTCTAATATATGTTTATAGAGAAGAGAAGATGTAATATGTAGAGATACAGATATCTTCGATGCAGATTGAAGAAAGCCAATGAAGTATTTGCAGATGTTGAAGATTGTTTTGATGCTCCTTTGCATCAAGTGGTATCAGAGCCCAGTGAATGATCTAGGCAGGGTAAAGTGTTTTGGTTATTGATTCTTGTATCGAAGTTTATTGGTTACAGGTGTATGTCCACAAGTTGCAAGAAGGAAGACAGGAGATCTATCATGGGGGCCATAGAAGATGGTCCAAGGGCCTAAGAAGGAAGTCCATGGTTGCCAAAAGACCTGGGGAGAGAGGCAAAGAGAGGACTCCTGGGTGAGGTAGAGTAGTTGGTGTGTTGAAACAGCATTGCAAAGTGGACTCAAGATTGGAGCAGCACCTTGGAAGAAACCACTTGAACTCCATTGATGAGAGTTACAATTGAATATGTGGAAGCATCAAAGGCATCAATCCAAAGTTGAAGATGAAGAGACACTGTTTATCATGCAAGTTATTAGTAGCATTTCCACAGGACATGGAAATTTTCAAAGTCTGGGAGTATGGTGCAAGGGAACCTCAACTTTTGATCATCATCAGAATATTAGAATATTGATTTTAGAATCTCATCAAACCATTGTTCATTTATTAAATTATATGTAACCGAAAAGGGTTTATAGGACATTTTTAACCTTTTCATTGAAAGGGCATGTAATCAGTCATGGGTGGGTGGACGGTTGTGTAACTGTCCACAATTATCTATAAATGGACAACATTGTAATCACTGAGTTAGTTGAGGGTGAGGAGAGAGTAAGTTACATAGGATAGTGAAATTGTGAAAAGAAATTAAGCTCTTTGGCTATCGGCGCCATTCATGTTATGAAGAATTTGGATTTTAATATATATCGTGATTCTATTTAAGAGTTTTACAATTTTCATTGATTCATCTTTTCTCTCCAATGCTAAATTTCTTATGCAATTTGACTTCAAGATTTCTATATTGATTGAGTATTACCAGTTTCTTGATATCGGTTTTCTTTTGTGAAAGAATTCACTATTTTAATGGAACAGGTTTGAGTTATTGGAAAATGATATTAATAGTTTAGTTTGGTTGGTATCTCAGTTTTTATGTCAGTCCCGATTGGGATGGTGGAAATGGTTTTATGAATCGTTACTCTATTATTGTGTTGGTTTCAAATCTTGATAATGAGTGGGTTGCAAATATTGGTTAGTTTGATTCAACAATATTAATGGAAGAGAGTATTAAGTTGATGCTATTGTCTATTGAATTTCGAAAGAAGAATGAATGATATGTTTCTTAAACACACAGTCTAAGTGCGGGGGCTCTATCTTCCAAACTAACCATTGGATCTTGCTAAGATTCATGTATGTTGGTGATAACCTAATTGCGTAGCGTTTCACCAGAGGGATTGACAAAATATTGTGTCTATAAAAAGTTATTAATCTCTGAGTAGATGTTTCTCTAAGAAGGCAGCAAACTGGCATAAAGGATAGTCAAGTTGTAAGGTTGCGTTTGTTCCATGAATTCAGCAATGTTAATTAAGCATAACATGCAGTTGATATATTATTATTATTGGAATATTGATGGAATATGAGCCTGTAATATATTTTTATAGAGAAGAGAAGATGTAATATGTAGAGATACAGATATCTTTGATGTAGATTGAAGAAAGCCAATGAAGTAGTTGCAGATGTTGAAGATTGTTTTGATGCTCCTCTGCATCAAGTATCCCTTATGTGAAAGATATGCAATGAAATTTTTCTTTCAATTTTTAGGGGTATGCTCTTAACCTGAGAGTAGAAGAGGTCAAACCAAGTTGTTCAAAGCTTCAAACAACTTAGGCAATAAATGGGGACTTACTCAATGACATACAATCTGAAATGCAAACTATTATGTAGTGTGGGATGAATGCAAACTACCATCTACCAGCAGAGATGAAGAAAGAAAGTGTAACACTGCAATTACCGGATTGCTAATATTGTGAAACTTTGACAATACCCAAATTATATTGATCTTATTTTCTATTAACCTTCTTCCTAAATCCTTATGCAAGAACTAATCTATTGAATTAATATGTGCAATCAAATGAAAATAGAGTGCTTTTGTTGAAGATAGTAAACATACAATCCACTGAATGAGAATAACAAAACCCAGTTTATTACTATTCATTCAAGTTCCAGTATTAGCAACTTCTTTCAAAACATCACACAACTAACTAAGATGAACAACAAAAATCACTTCAAACTCAAAGTCACACATAGTAGTCCTAGCTACAGGGGTTTTCCCAAAGTCAATTTTGCTGATATTATTTACTTTACAGAAATTTACATATATAGGTCTTCTCCAAAATGAACCATTTCAATAATGATTGCCTCTTTACAATATTTTGAGTGGAACATTCTAATTATAAACCTAGTCGGTTACAAAAACTGACAAAGCTGATAAAAAAAACTGACAAAGTTGATAAAAAGCCAAAAATGTCTACAATATACAAAAGTTGGGAAGATGACACAGGTCAACAGACTCTATGTCATCTTCTGTGTAACATTTTTTCCTCTGTAAGCCTTCATTACATTTGTTACCTTGCCCAAATCCTGAGCATTCAGAATGATTATATTGTCATCTCAGATCATCCAAAAATCATGCATCTCTGTCATTTCATCCAACCTGGCAATCTAGGATTGGACCTTCTCCGTTTCCTTTTTGATCACATCATTTATCGCGGAGAGCTCACTGATTCTTGACACTTGGAAGTTAGCCGGATCCACAATCTCATCTATGAAAGCAAGAAACTTAGCTTTCATTGGCTCTGTATTCACCAACTTGTCACTTCTGGAAACTTGAGATTCAGTGTGCAGTACTTTCAAAAAATCAAATAGTTTACCCATCTCCTTTTATACTAACTTCACCATAGTCTTGAGTTCATTTGCAGCTCTGTTTGAGTTCTCAACCACAAACTCTAGAGACTTCCTCTAGTGAAATAATGGCTCATGTCTGGTCTTGAGGATACCATTAGAGATTCCAACACTGGTCTTCATATCAATCACTTCCTGCAAGGTGCTTAACTGCTCTGTCAATCCAATGGATGCAATATAGATGGTCTCCTAGTGTTTTGATGTTGTATCCTTCAATTTGTTTGCATCAAGTAGAAGGTTCCCAAAATTCTCAATAACAATGGGGCCTTGAACCTTTATTGCTTCTATCCATGATCTACCAATTTGACCAAACTGTCTCTCTTTCTGCAACTTCAGTAGTAAGTAATTATTCTCCTCTGCATTAGGATCAAACTGAGTAGATGAAATAGTTCCAAGAGCAGATTGAATATACTCTTCTAGCTCCTTATTTTTAGACTTGAGGACTTCCTTGTCTGCCTGGAGTTCTTCTAATCTATCCTCAATTTTTTCATTGGTGGTTTTCCAAATATTCACCAATGAGTCATGCACTGGCACTCCAAGGTCCATGGTTTTAATCTGGAAATCTTGAGCTAAAAGCTCATGATACTTTCCTTCTTTTTGTGACTCTGCTATTTCTATTAGCATATGCCCAGTTGTGGAATCATGGGAAAAGGCCGCCACAGACTTTTTCTTCTTCGCCTTCTTTGCTAGTGGCTGAGATGAGGTTTCCTTAAGGATCATGTCCTTTGAAGAAATGGCCTCCTCATTTCATTTCTTCTTCTTCTCAATGGTTTCTTCCAACCATGAGTTTGTGGATAGCACCTTAATTATAGATTGAAGATTTGTAGGATCAAACAACTTCTGGGCCACTGGAGGAGTCCATTTTTCTTGAGGTGGAACAAGGAAGGAGGAAACCATGGTCACCGAAAGGGCCAGAGTATTTACTGACCAAGAGGAATCCTGACCATCCATGGGATTTGTGTCGTCCAAGGTGATAACTAGTCTTGGTGAGGGAGGCTTGGTCACCAGCACCTCTTATTCTTTCTTCTTTTCCTTTTCCCTATCTTCTTCCTTCTCCTCTTCATTTCCAATGTTTGGGAGTGAACCATCTCTATAGGTTGGAGTGATGGGTGTTAGAGTAGTCTTAGTTTAGCTAATAATTAATTCATTTAATTATTAGTCTATCTACTCTTTGCTTAAGTTATACTTAGGCAAGTTTCTATTTTCTTAGAGTTTCCCTTTTAGGGTTTCGGTATCCTTAATAAGGAATCACCGCTTTGTATTTCATAACAGAGTTTTTACATCGCATTGTAATTCATAGAAACATATCATTAATATATTATTTTCTTGAGCACATGATGTCTTTGGCTTTTTGGCCTTCATAGCCATTCTTCTCTTCTGTCTTGCTTCTATTCTGTGACAGGTTTGCATGCAGGTGTTCTTGGGAAGATTTGATGTTTATCAAATCTAACATGGTATCAGAGCTTTCCTTCTGTTTTCTATTCTTATTTTGTTGAAGCACAGAGGGTTTGAACTTTGCCAGTCTTTTTCTGGCTCCTTTTATTAGTTCTGGGGGGTCTCTATTTTTTGAGGCATTTTGGACCAAAACCGACCTCACGGTTGAGTCCGGAAGGCCCAAAAACCCTGGGATTGATATAAAATACGTCTGATTTGGACACCGGAGCCTCAGGTAAATTTTTTTGGCCACCTAACGGCTGTACAGACATGCAAATCAAAAAAATTTTAAAAAATCATTTTTAAATGATTTTTGGCATTTTTTTTAACGCTGCCTTTGTTTTTGAGGCGCGCCGCCCGCACTCCGCCTAGTGGCCACCGCACCGCCGCTGCGGCCACCACGCTGCTTGAGCTCCTCGTGGCCCCCGCTGGCCCCCGCCACCGGTCACACAGCCCCCGCCGCCCTACGTGTCGGCCCGCCGGCCGCTCTGCCTTCGGCCCGCGCTGCCCGCACCGTCCACGCCGCTCTGCGCCCAGCCCCGCCGCTCCGCTGGCGCCTTCCATCGATTCTGCCACCATCTGCGTCACTCGGCGGGCATTAAGCCCCTATGTGCCAGCGGCCGGTCACATGGGTGACCATGGGTCCATTTTTTTTAGCCCCTGGGGCTTAAAACTAGGTCTGTTGGGCAATTTTGAGCCCTTCTCACCTTTTTCGCTCTATCTGGAGCATACAGAGGTCTTTTTTGGACTTATTTATATCATCGAAAAGCTCTTTCTGAGATCTTTCTGACTATGGTGATTAGGAATTTTGGTTTTGCTATTTTGATAGTATTTTTTTTTGTTAAAGTCTGATGTCTTTTTTTGCCTTCCGGGAGTCATATCTGGTTCATCCGGACTCCATTTTTGGCAAACAAGATATCGTCAGAAAGCTGGTTTAGTGTACTATTCAGTTGTAGGGTTATTTTTTCTAGATTTTTCTTCAAGTTTTCTCTCCTCTGAGTTTGGCAGTTTATGCACTCTGGTGGATTGCTTGGGTTTACAGGTCCTGGGATCTCTTCTACTGTACTTCTGGTTCACTCTTCTTTCTGACTTCTAAGCTTGTATGCTCCTTCTGATGCATTTTTATTCTATAAACACACTGTGATAAAGTTCCTACTTCTATATTTCTAAGATTTTGAGCACCTTGTATGGTTTTAGTACTCACACTCTGTTATAAAGTGCCATGGGGGGTTATGATGCTTATGCCGTTTTAGGCACATCCACCTTTGTCAAGTGAGCATGCCTTCCACGACATTAGCCCATGCTATGTGTTGATGACACCACCCTTTATCCTGTGTTTGTACTTCTGTTGCACTGTTGGTGTTCCTGGTTCTTTCTTCTGCAGATGTTTTTGGCATTGCATTTCAGTGTTCCTGTCACCTCTCCCAGTTCAACATTATGGGGGGGTTCACCTGTTGGTTCTATTGCTTCCTGGTTTGATTGATCAACTCTTCAGACTTTGTCTTCTCTACCTAGTCATGCACTTCAGTGGGGGTTCCAGCAGTTTCTTCTTACAGAGTTTACAGTTCCTTGTTTTGGAGCTGCTTCTTGCTCATTCTTGTTCCTCTCTCTACAACACTTTTCCCTAGATTGAAGGCTCAGTTTCCTTCATCTAGTTTGCTTTCTTGTTTTGGGTACCTGATCAGGCCTTGTTGCTGGGACCCATCTTTCCTGCTTTCTGCAGTTATTTAGCTATTTTGCTTCTCCCTAAGTTACACTTAAGGGGAGGTGTTAGAGTAGTCTTAGTTTAGCTAATAATTAATTCATTTAATTATTAGTCTATCTACTCTTTGCTTAAGTTATACTTAGGCAAGTTTCTATTTTCTTAGAGTTTCCCTTTTAGGGTTTCGGTATCCTTTATAAGGAATCACCACTTTGTATTTCATAACAGAGTTTTTATATCGCATTGTAATTCATAGAAACATATCATTAATATATTGTTTTCTTGAGCACATGATGTCTCTGGCTTTTTGGCCTCCATAGCCATTCTTCTCTTCTGTCTTGCTTCTATTCTGTGACAGGTTTGTATGCAGGTGTTCTTGGGAAGATTTGATGTTTATCAAATCAAACGATGGGAACATTCTTTTCCGGGGGCTGGTCACCTCCTTGCCCGGTGGATTACACTGCACCTACTGAAACTGATGGCGCCATAGAAGAAGTAACTATTGAAGATGATTTCTCAGCTCCTGAATTTGTTCCTCTGGATGAACCTGCACCAGAAGTTCTTTTTCTTTGTGCTCTAGTCCATTCTACCCACTTGTTGGTTCTCTTGATAATTCCCCTCATGAGAAGCTCCAATGAATAAATCACTAGACCAATTGGTGGAGAGGAAGAAATAGGTAACACCTTGATCTGGTTGTAGGATGAAGGTTGCATGAAGAGACCATCATCTGCAAGATTAGATACATCAAAAACATTATTATACATTGTAATTTCATCCAAAGTTAAATGGGACCACAATTTCTCCCGTGTCTGATACTCATTAAAACATTCAGACCAGAAATCTTCAATATATGGGACATGTCTATAGGCATGTCTGAGTTTTAGGTGGTCTCTAACAAAACCCATAGGATCATATTGAGGCCTAAGAACCTCATAATCAAGTAGCTTGATCTTATCCTCAAAACTCTTTACTAAATTTCGGGCATCAGATCTGGACGCAGAGGAATACAAACCAACCACCACGGGGAAGGAAATTTTGGTGATCTTCTTCACAGTTGAACATAGATTATTCACTTCTAATATCTGTCAGCAAAGCTCGACCAAGACCACCTTATCTTCAGGATAATGAGGTAGTCTCTTAGGAAATCCAGAGAAGGCTCCTATCCAAAGATAAGAGAAACTCGGGAATTGGATGAAAGAGCATCCATACTGACTGATTGCCGAGATGGCCTCTGGCGAGAATCTTCTTTCTGGGCAACCTTGAATTTCCTGATAGATTCTCATTGTGAATGCATCATTCACAATAGTATACTCCTCAAAGCTCTGATGCAATTGCACATTTGAGTAGAACTCATAAATTTTGGTGTTGTTATCAACGTTCTAGATTGCTGGTAAGTCGGGCCACACGTGCTGAGTCACCAGAGCATAAATGATGTAAGAGGACATGTATAATTGTTTGAATCCTTGACAAGATCTAATCCAGGATGCAAGCTTCTACACAGAATTTTTACCCAATCAATGAACATATTTTCAGCACAGACAGCTTGAACAAGAAAGAAATTATATTCAATGAGATCTAAAATCTCAGGTTTTCCGTCCAATCTAGTCAACAGGGCCAGGATATCAACAATTTCCCTCTTTAGGTTTGTTCTGAAGAGAGTCTTTAGCATCTTAATTTTCTTTGATCAAGGGGTCTGGAACCAGGTCTTTTGCATGTCCTCCCTCCTTAGAGTCTTCTTTTCATTGAACATAGACGTAGAAGAACCCAAGTTGATATCGCAATATACGTCTTTTTCTAGAATGCTGAAAGTGTATTGGATTAGGGATTTACCAATCGTTAGCAAAATAGATTGATCTAGAAAAAGGATTTGATTTGTATCTGGGTCGTATTTCTCTATACATTCTCTGATGAGCTCAGGAGCTTGAACTGCCATTGGAAACCCTGCAGCTTCTACCAGACCACTATCCTTGAGCTTCTGTGTAATAGGGTGAACTGGATGAGAATTCAAGCTTCTATGCAAATCTCTGAGATCAAATAATCTTAGAGATGTGTCAGAAAATTCCTTCAATCCACTCTCAATACAAATTAATCTATCGTAACTAGAAGCTTTAACAACCATTTACTATGAAACTAAGAACATGAGTGAAGACAAATGACTTGCTATTCAAAACATTGAGCAGAAAATGATGGAAAATGCTTAAGAAATAGCCGCTAAGATCCGAACATTGGTGCCACATGAATGAAATTAAGGTGACCTAACGGACGTAATGACAGGATTAGCATTTAATTTTTGATAATCAATGGCTATTTGAAATTCCCATTGCGGAGAACATAACGACCTCAAAATCCTCAATCTTACACTTATCTTTATGTTCATTAGCCTCTTTTGCTGAAACAAACTTTTAGTCTTATGGAAAAAGAACATATTTTCCTTCTGATGCTGAAATGAATGAACATTAGACCATTTTACCTTGTGCGGAAAAAGAATATAAGAGAATACTTTTTTCGTAAGCCTGTTTCCTTTATTTTGGAAAAGTATCCTGACGGCTTCACCTTTTATCCTTTGCACACTTAAACACCTTCTTTTCTGCCGAGGGCACTTGGCTTCTCATTTTCTCTTTTCACTTGTATCAGGCTTGCACCTTTGAGACCATCTTTTCTAGAAACTACATGATCACTACCACTACTCTGCAACTTGATATCTCCGAGAGTTGAAAAACTCTTTTATGAACAAAGTTTTACCAATCACTTATATAAAAGATATATTTATCTTCCAGAAAAAAATATTGAGGATTGCAGATCTGAGGGTGACCACTTCTCATTCAGAAGATGCTATGACACCCCTTTCCCAACATACCTAAATCACCTAAACACCCGATGAAACAGAAAGATTGAAAACCCACTAGGCTCAAATAGGCAAGGCAAAGAATTTATTGGATAAGCACATTATGGGAAGGTTTCAAAATGAATGAGAAGTAGGTCACCAAAGAACAATTTTACCCCCTAGAACCTAAAGACCCTTAAACTAAAATTTGGCAACAACTGACTCTGACTAGGGACTTAGACATGCCAATGTCTAAGAAGGGACCTAGAGTCTCTAGTTTTGCACAACAAGACCGGAAAGAAAAACAATGGGCAGACTAAACTAAAACACATGCCAAGATAGGAAACTAAAATAAACTAAGACTAAGAAAGAAGTAAAGAAAGTAGGAGAAACATAAAGCAAACCTTCCTACGCTAACACTAACCTGCAGGGATTACCTGCTTTCACTTGAGTATTTGGTAGAGCTTCAGGTCCTATCCATTGTAGGAGAATAGAAGAATCTCTCCAGAAGGATATGCTAGAATAAAGGAATTATTCTGGTTCACCTGTATAATCTTGAATGGTCCTTTCCAAAGTGATTCAAACTTATGATGCTTTCCTTTGGACTCATGCCTTTTATCCCACACTAGAACCAAGTCACCTTGCATACAATTTCTTGGTCTGGCCTTCTTATCAAAGAATGTTTTCACTCTCCTTTGATGATCAATGATGTGGTCAACAAGATTTTCCCATTCTTCCTCCAATTTGGTTAGATACATGATTTGTTTCTCCAGACCATTCTAGAAAACTGGATCTTCAATTACCTATTGCAGCTTGCAAATGGATAACTCCAATTGAAGTGGAAGACTAGGTTTAATGTCATAAACCAGTTCAAAAGGGGAAATCCCAATAGCTCATTTAGGTGTTATCCTATCTATCCATAGGGCTTCCTGAAATTTCTTGTGCCAATCCTTTTGACTCTCTGAAACTAGTTTCTTCATTATGTTAATCAGGTTCTTGTTGCTTGACTCAGCCTGACCATTTCCTTAAGGGAAATAATCAGATGAGTGACTAAGATGGATACTGTTGTCATAGAAAAGCTCTTTAATCTCCGATGAAGAGAAATATGTGGCATTTTCCATCAGTAGCTTCAAAGGCACTCCAAACCTTACCAAGTTATTCTCTTTGATAAATTCACAGACCACCACAGATGTAGTTTTGTTGGTAGGATTAGCCTCAACCCACTTGGTAAAGTAATCCATGGCAGTTATGACATATAGGTGTCCTACAAAAGAGGGAGGATTTATCGGACCAATGAAATAAAGTCCCCATTTCTGAAAGGGACCCTCAACTACAACCGGCTTTAATGGAAGAGAAGCTAACTAAGGCTTGCTAGAAAACATACAACATTTATCACACTTGGCCACCCAATTGTAGGAATCTTTAAACATACCGGGCCAGTAGTAACACTGCCTCAAGATTTTATATGCAATGACTGTGGATGAGAAGTGTCCACCACATGCCTCATTATGGAATGCCAGGAGCAATATCTCTTGTTGTGACTTGTCCACACATCTTAAGAAAGTTCCATCTATTGCCCTCTTATATAACCGGTCATCATAAATGACATACTTGGCTACTTTAGTCTTCAAATCTCATCTCTGTTTGTATGTCAATCCCTCTGGACAATCTTCATAAGTAAGGAAATAGGTGATGTTTGAAAACTAGGGATCAAGAAGACTAACCATTAACACCTTCAGAGAATCCTCCTCCTGAGCTATTTCTTGATTTTCTGACAATATTTTACACAAGCCGTTTCCTCTGACCAGCTTTGTTGGCTTAATTTCAATATCATACTCCTGTACCTTTGCTATCCATGCACCTCTAGTATTACATCCTATTTCTTGTTGTGTTAGAATTCTTTTAACAACAAAATCAAGAATATACATAACAGAATGGGAATGTAATACATAGAATCTAAAATTCTTCAGTTCCTTTATCACTGCATAAGCATGCTTCTCCATTTGAGAATATATTAGTTCATGATCCTTGAGTAGAGTGCTCATGAATGCAATAGGTGGTTGAATTCCTTCATTGTTCTCTTACATTAGGATAGCAAACAAAGTATGAGCTGATGCGTAATAGTACAATATGAACTCCTTGGTATAATCCGGATGCACCAACACAGGTGCTCTAGCTATAGCATTCTTGATTAAATAAAATGCCTTCTTCCCAGAGTCATTCCACTTGAAAATTTGAATACCCTTCATCATATCAATTATGCATTTTGTAATCTTGAAAAAGTCAGGAACGAACCGCCTGAGAAAATTTACCTGCCCAAAGAATGATCTTGTTCTGGATTTGCTTTCTAGAAGGTTCAATTGCTAGATGGCCTTCATGAGCTCAGGGTCAATTTGAATTCCTTCATGGGAAACAATATGACCTAGAATTCTACCTTCGGTGACACAGAAAATAGACTTTTTGGGATTAAGAGAGATTCCATGCTCTCTACATCTCTTTAGCACCTTCTCAAGATCTTTCAAATGATCTTCTCTCTTCTTAGAGAAGACTGTTAAATCATCCAAATATATAACTATTATTCTATCCTGGAGGTCTACAAATGAAGAGTTAATTTCCCTATGGAAGGTAGCTCCAGCATTGATAAGCCCGAAGGGAATTCTATTATAAGCAAATGTTCCCCAAGGAGTGGTGAACATTGTCTTATACTTATCTTTTGGGTCCACCCCAATCTGGTTAAAACCAAAGAAACCATCCAACATGGACATTATTTTAGATCCAACAACTATTTGTAGTATATGATCCATGTTGGGTAAAGCATAATTATCCTTCTGGGAAGCCTGGTTCAGATTTTGGAAATCTACACAAATTTTGATTTCTCCATTCTTCTTCTGGACAACACGATGTTGGCTATCCATGTAGAGTGATGTATGGGATTGATAAAATTTTCTTCCAACATCTTGTGAACTTCCCTAAAAATGGCATCTAACTCCTTAGGATTGTAGTTTCATTGTTTCTGCCAGAAAGGGACAACTTCAAGCTTGAGAGGAATCTTGTGCTTGAAGTCACCATTTTGGAAAGTTTTGAGGTCTTCATAGCCCCAAGAAAACACATCCTTATACTGGGAGAGTAGGTGTTTAGCCTTCTCTTTTTCCTTTTTTGTGCAACAACTGCCAATATTTATCATCTTAGGTTTATTTTCAGTGCCTATGTTCATTCCCTCAAAATTCCCCGAGGTAACACCTTTCCTATCTCTCTCTTTTATAATATATGCATCATGTCTATCAAAAAGTTTTTCAAGGGAGATTAGTTGTCAAGGAATTTTGTTACCTTTTAACTATTCTTCTCCAAGCTCTAACTCCTTGTTGTCTGGAGAGAGATCCTTACAGGTACTAGAACTTCCTTCAAAATATTGGTCACTAAACTGATTTGATCCTTCCATGAAAGCTTGTATCTATTTGTCATTGATTAAGACTTGCCAAATATCCACAATATCTGGGACATTCAGTCTGAAGAGAACTTCAACTTTGTATTGCTTATCTCTTATTTCTGGATGCAGAAGGAGAAGTGATGTTGAGACGGCCAGCAAATCTTCTCTAGTGTTCTACTCTCTTGGAACAGCTTGGATTGAGAAGGCATCAAAGTCCTATATCTCGTCCCAAACTTTGTTCCTATAACTTTGCAATCTTGCATTTTTCACTGAGTATTACGCTCGAACTTGCTTCACTATCAACTCTGCATCACTGAGTGCTTTAAGGATTTTCACACCTCTTTGCTTCACAGCAGCAATGCCTAGCAACAGAGCTTCATATTCTGCCATGTTATTGGTGTTCTTAAACTATAATTTATAAGAAAGTTGTATCATGTCTCCTTCCAGGGCAATAAGAACTATGCCATCCCCAAATCCTATAGTAGCACAACTATCGTCAAACTCCAAGGTCCAACAATCCTAACTATTAGTAATTTCTAGCATTTCATCTTGATGATTGAAATCTAAAAACAACATATAGTTGTTGAATTCCATTTCCTGGTAGAGGATTTGTGTCTTAGGGTCATCAGACTTCATTACTATAAATTTGGCCTTTTCCTCAAGCTCCAGTTTTATCTTCTTAGTACCCACTGGGATTATAGCATGGGACCAATCCATCTTGATTTCTCCACCTATGTCTCTACAAAAAATTATTCTTAGAAGCATACCGTAGCTGGCTGGAATATCGGATACCAGGATGGTTAGCTTCATCCTCTTTGTAGGGTGTGTGGCCAATGCAACTTGTGCATCCTTTACCTGACCTAGGAATGGAACATGTGTAGCATCCATTGAATAATAGTGGCCAAAGGTTTTTTTATGGGTCAATCCAAGAGCTTTAGTAACAGAGGTCGGCATGACATTATCGGAGGCTCCAGAGTTAATAATACAGTTGCTTAGTTTATGACCATTAACAAATAGTGAGACATAGAATGGGTCAGGCTTCTGGCCAGGAGCAGTGGCTAAGATTAAAGAATCTTCTTCTTGAAATAGAAAGGGAAGGATGGGTTCTTCATCATTTAAAGGGCCACTACTAGGGGGTTCATCACTAACAATAGAATTTTAATTAGACTGCATTCTGGAATTAGCATCACTTTTATAGTAATCTACAAGATTTTGAAGTTCGGTTGGATGAGTTTTTAAATATTCTAAGGGAGACAATTGGATTCTGGCATCCTTACAGTATTGAATTATATCAAATGAAGACACAGACTTACCATTTGTTTAAGACTTCGAGTGATCCTTCTTCCAAGCTAAAGAAGTAGAAGCTCCAGGTGCACCAGTTGAAGGACCGGGTGCAATGTTCTGGGGAGGAAAAGAGTTTCCCAGATTTTTGTCTCTCTAAATTCTTATCGCTACTACCATTTTAATTCCATCCATGGTGGAAAATCAATCACCTCTGACTTTAGAGTCAGATTCATACTCCAAAAAGAAATTATCAGAGTCGCCATGGGGAGCAGAATCTTCTTCACTTTCAAGATATTCAATAGTCAGCTCATTGCTTGAAGCTAGTTATCTATACCTATTCATCTCCAGAAAAATATTACCATCATGGTTAGCTCTTAGATGAACAATACACATATTATGATTTTTAGCTACCTCAATGTTGAGCTTTTGCTGAGCCGGTGGCAACTGCAACTGTTTACCTTCATGTTGTTTTCTGGGAATATCTTGGTAAGGCTGCTAGAAGGATGGGGTAGAATTTCCCATTTGTCACTTAAGGGAAATCATCTCATTAGACAATTTTTGAAGCATTGCCTCAGTATTTCCGGTTACACCAGAAATAGAGCTTGTGGAGGCACCACTCTGCACTTCTTGCTTCCATTTCACGGCAGCTATGAGGTCATCCTCTAGCTCAATTGCTAGAGTCTGAGCGGCTTGCAAATTAGCCACATACGCTCATCTGATTTGGAAAGTAATTTTTGGAGCCATGGAACTAATAAATAACATCTTTTGGTTGTCAATTGTAGGCCTGCTAGCAGCAGGGATCCTGTTAGCCAGCTTGTTAAACCTTGCAATGAAATCCTGCATAGGAACACTAGGTTCTTTCTTTATCTGAGTGAGCTGAGTCAGGAGTGTGTGTTCATCCTCTATACTTTTATAACGAGTTTCAAAGTGGTTCTTCATATCATTCCAACTAGTTATGCATCCTGTAGGGAGATGTTGAAACTAGTCAGCAGCATTTTCTATTAAAGTCTCTACAAACATTCTTACTGCCACGTCTTCATGCTAAGAGTTTACAATACTGCATGCAGCGAAGAAGGCTACAATATGCTCATCAGTGGATACTTTCCTATATCCATTAAACTTTGGAAAGTTCTTTCGGGAAGCTCAAGGTAATTCATTATTAGCTCCTAGCTGAAGAGGCCCAATGGCATTACCCCAAGGGACAGCCATTGAAATAGGGAGGGTTACTGGCACAGCCTGAAAATTGATATTGGTAGGAGCAGATACTCCATGAAGATTAAGGGTGTTACACAGTAGTGGTATAGTATAGTAGACAATAGGAGGGACAAAAGAATGGCTACAAATCTGGAAAATGGGGTGTCGTGGTGGCAAGAGAGCACCATGGATACCTAGAAAGATAGGATCCTAGACATTGGTTCTTCCTCTTCTGAGAGGGTCTTCTAACAAAGGGAATTTAGCCTTCTGCAATTCCTCAAATATAGGATCTTTATGTCCCTCTCTCCAGACACTTCAGGTATACTTAGGATCCAAAGCTACCGAACCTGATTACTGCAGCTGCGCAACTCTAAATCTTCTTTCCTGTAACACTCCTTCCCAATATTCAACGTTGATTTTTTTGTATTGGTCTAGTGGGACTTGTCCTTTATGAGGAAACGCCATTTCTCCTTAAGAGTGATATGCATAATGTAGCATTAGGAATTCCAAATAGATAAGTTCTAAGTCACTTAGTAAAGCCATAGACAAAATTACTAAGAAAGCTTAGGAAAATTCTAAGTTATCCCCAGTAGAGTCGCTAAAAACTGTTGGTTTACAATTTGTCTACTTTTAATTTGATTTATATGACTCTTGAAAATACCCAAAGTTGGCTTTCATAGAATAAAAAGTAACCACAGACTGGGTCAATGGTAGGAATCTATCAATGACCCCTGAATTGAAAGGTACAATATCCCTTATGTGAAAGATATGCAATGAATTTTGTCTTTCAATTTT
>MU227313.1:1187732-1255274 GCA_018584345.1 Thuja plicata | reverse complement strand
CCAGCAGAGATGAAGAAAGAAAGTGTAACACTACAATTCCTAGATTGCTAAGATTGTGAAACTTTGACAATACCCAGATTATCTTGATCTCATTTTCTATTAACCTTCTTCCTAAATCCTTATGCAAGAACTACTCTATTGAATTAAGGTGTGCCAATCAAATGAAAATAGAGTGCTTTTTCTAAAGATAGTAAACATACAATACACTGAATAAGAATAAAAAAACCTAGTTCATTACTATTCATTCAAGTTCTAGTATTAGCAACTTCTTTCAAAACATCACACAACTAAGATGAATAACAAAAATCACTTCGAACTCACAGTTGCACATAGTAGTCCCAACTATAGGGGTTTGCCCAAAGTAATTTTTGCCAATCTTATTTACTTTATAGAAATTTAGATATATAGGTCTTCTCCAAAATCACCAGTTTCAATAATGATTTCCTCTTTACAATATTCTGAATGGAACATTCTAATAATAAACCTGTTCAGTTACAAAAACTGACAAAGCTGACAAAATGCCAAAAATGGCAACAATATACAAAAGTTGGGAAGATGACATAGGTCAATAGAATCTATGTCATCTTCTATGTAATGGTTTTTCCTCTGTAAGCCTTCATTGCATCTATTACCTTGCCCAAATCCTGAGCCATCGGAATGATTATATTGTCATCTCAGATCATCCAAAAATCATGCATCTCTATCAGTTCATCCAACCTAGCAATCTGGGATTGGAGCTTCTTCATTTCCTTTTTTATCACAACATCTATTGCAAAGAGCTCACTGATTCTTGACACTTGGAAGTTAGTCAGATCTGCAATCTCAATCTATTAAAGCAAGAAACTTAGCTTTCATTTTCTCTATATTCACAAACTTGTCACTTCCAGAAACTTGAGATTCCGTGTGCAGTACATTCAAAAACTCAAACAGTTTATCCATCTCCTTTTGTACTAACTTCACCATAGTCTTGAGTTCATTTGCAGCTCTGTTTGAGTTCTCAACCATAAACTCCAGAGACTGCCTCTAGTGAAATAATGGCTCCTGTCTGATCTTGAGGATACCATTAGAGATTGCAACACTGGTCTTCATATCAATCACCTCCTGCAAGGTGCCTAACTGCTCTGTCAATCCAGTGGATGCATTATATATGGTCTGCTGGTGTTTTGATGTTTTATCCTTCAATTTGTCTGCATCAAGTAGAAGGTTTCCGAAATTCTCAATAACAATGGGGCCTTGAACCTTTATCACTTCTATCCATGCTCTGCCAATTTGACCAAACTGTCTCTCTTACTGCAACTTCAGTAGTAAGTTCTTATTCTCCTCTGAATTAGGATCAAATTGAGAAAATGAAGTAGTGCCAAGAGAAGATTGAATATACTTTGCTAGCTCCTTATTTTCATACTTGACGGCTTCCTTGTCTACTCGAATTTCTTCTAATCTATCCTCAATTTTCTCATTGGTGGTTTTCCAGATATTCACCATTGAGTCATGCACTGGCACTCCTAGGTCCATGGTTTTAATCTAGAAATCTTGACCTGAAAGCTCATGAAACTTTCCTTCTTTCTATGGCTCTGCTATTTCTATTAGCATATTCTTAGTTGTGGAATCATGGGAAAGGGCCACCATGGAATTTTTCTTCTTCACCTTCTTTTCCAGTGGCTAAGATGAAGTTTCCTTAAGGAACATGTCCTTTGAAGATATGGCCTCCTCATGTGGTTTCTTCTTCTTCTCAATGGTTTCTTCAAACCATGAGTCTATGGATACCACCTTAATTGCAGACTAAAGAGCCATAAGATCAAACAGCTTTTGGGCCACTGGAGGAATTTGTTTGTCTTGAGGTGGAACAAGGAAGGAGGAAACCTTGGTCACCAAAAGGGCCAGAGTATTTACCAGCCAAGAGGAATCGTGACCATCCATGGGATTTGTGTCATCCAAGGTGATAACTAGTCTTGGTGAGGGAGGCTTGGTCACCAGCACCTCCTGTTCTTTCTTCTTTTCCTTTTCCCTATCTTCTTCCTTCTCCTCTTCATTTCCAATGTTTGGGAATGAACCATCTCCGCAGGTCAGAGTGATGGGAACATTCTTTTTTGGGTGGTCACCTCCTTGCCCAATGGATTGAGCTGCACCTACTAAAACTGATGGCACCATAGAAGAAGTAATTGTTGAAGATGATTTCTTGGCTCCTAAAGTTGTTCCTTCAGATGAACGTATGTCAAAAGTTCTTTTCCATCACGCTCTAGTCCATTCTACCCACTTGTTTATTCTCTTGATAATGTCCCTCATGAGAAGCTCTAATAAATCAATCATTAGACCAGTTGGTGGAGAGGAAGAAATAGGCAACACCTTGATCTAGTTGTAGGACAAAGGTTGCATGAAGAGATCATCATCTAGAAGATCAGATACATCAACAACATTATTATACATTGTAATTTCATCCAAAGTTAAATGGGACCACAATTTCTCCCATGTCTGATACTCATTAAAACATTCAGACCAGAAATCTTCAATATCCAGGACATGTCTGTAGGCATGTCCGAGCTTTAGGTGGTCTCTAAAAAAACCCATAGGATCATATTGAGGCCTAAGAACCTCATAATCAAGCAACTTGATCTTATCCTCAAAACTCTTTACTAAATTCCGGGCATCAGATCTGGATGCACAGGAATATGGACAAACCACCATGGGGAAGGAAATTTTGGCGATCTTCTTCACAGTTCAACATAGAGTATTCACTTCCAATATCTGGTGGCAAAGCTCCACCAAGACCACCTCATCATCAACATATTGAGGTAGTCTCTTAGGAAATCTGGAGAAGGCTCCTATCCGAAGATAAGAGAAACTTGGGAATTGGATGAAAGAGCATCCATACTGACTGATTGCCGAGATGGCCTTTGGCAAGAATCTTCTTTCTGGGAAACCTTGAAGTTCCCAACAGATTCTCATTGTGAATGCATCATTCACAATAGTATACTCCTCAAAGCTCCAATGCAATTGTAAATTTGGGTAGAACTCATAAATTTTGGTGTTGTTGTCAAAGTTCTGGATTGCTGGTAAGCCAGACCACAAGTGCTGAGTCACCAGAGCGTAAATCAAATAAGAAGACATGTAGAATTGTTTGAATCCTTGATAAGAGCTCATCTAGGATGCAAGCTTCTTGCATAGAATTTCTGCCCAATCAATGAACATATTTTCAGTATAGACAGCTTGAACAAGAAAGAAATTATGTTCAACAAGATCTAAAATCTTAGGTTTTCCATCCAATCTGGTCAGCAGGGCCAAGAAATCAACAATTTCCCTCTTTAGGGTTGTTTTGAAGAGAGTCTTTGGCATCTTACTTTTCTTTGATCGAGGGGTCTGGAACCAGGTCTTCTGCATGTCCTCCCTCCTTAAAGTCTTGTTTTCATTGAACATAGACACAGAAGAACCAAAGTTGATATCGCAATACATGTCTTTTTCTAGAATGTCGAAAGAGGATTAGATTAGGGCTTTATCAATTGTTAGCAAAATTGACTGATCTAGAAAAAGGATTTGCTTTGTAGCTTGGTCATATTTCTCTATACATTCTCTGACAAGCTCAGGAGCTTGAACTACCATTGGAAACCCTGCAACTTCTACCAGACCACTATCCTTGAGCTTCTGTGTAATAGGGTGAACTGGATGAGAATTCAATCTTCTATGCAAATCTCTGAGATCAAAGAATCTTAGAGATGTGTCGGAAAATTACTTCAATTTACTCTCAATACCAATTAATTTGTCATAACTAGAAGCTTTAACAACCATTTACTTTGAAACTAAGACCATGATGAAGCCATTATATTTTTCCATTAGTATACTTAGAGAAAAACATGATCTGCACCATTAGTTTAGTCTAAACTGACAGATAGGGCACAAAACTATCCAACACCAAAGTTACCTAATGAACACTGTCAAAGTGTTACCCAATGACAAAAAGATAAGGATACTCGACAAAGTATCA
Organism: Thuja plicata; assembly: GCA_018584345.1. Lineage (NCBI taxonomy): Eukaryota > Viridiplantae > Streptophyta > Pinopsida > Cupressales > Cupressaceae > Thuja > Thuja plicata. The sequence continues at coordinate 1,251,298 of MU227313.1, read as the reverse complement.
ATAGTAGTACCCGATGAACAAAAAAGAGAGGAACCCAATAGATACAAGGAACCTGACGAACAGTTCAGTTAAGGAATACCGACAAACTACAAGTTCAAACCAACAACCAAGAACCGATAGTCAGTTACATCCCACAAAAAGTGGATCTGACTTTCCACATCAAATAAATCACTGAAGTTGTATTTATAACTTCTTGATTTTTTTTTCAATGCATTATGTGCAAAGGAAGCAATGTAATCTTTATTGTTTTAATTCATTTTACTGTTTTAAAACATGCAAACTAAAGATCAAGGTCAAGTTGTAAACCTTGGATCTGAGATTTAACATTGAAAATTGTGAATTCCACGATAGGTCAAAAAATCTTGTATAAATAGGTGCTCAACCCATTCAGAATAATTGTTGTTCAATGAAGAAAGTAGCTTTAGAGAGAAACTAAAGACCAGATAGAGAATTCATGTAGAAGAACACAAACAGATTCAAGTTAGTTTTCAAGAACATAATAGAGGCTACCGACAAGTAGAGAAAAGGTATTCATCAATCACTTAAGGTGATATCATTATTGTAAAAGCTTTAATGGATCTATAAATTTGTAATAGTAGATTGCATACATTCAGGTCAATATTTGTACTCATTCTAACAAGTGTAGTACACTAATGAAATCCTTTCAAGAAAGGTGGGCTTAACCGTCCTATTGTAAATCTCGTAACTTAGTGCACACTTAAATCAGTATTGCTAAAGCTCTTAACAGAGTAGATCTTAATAGGTATCCACCTTAATACTCTTAACAAGGTAGATCATCAGAAGTGATCAAATTGGAAGCCTTAACCGACTCCCTTCCATTCTGCAGATAGTGAAGTTTTGTGGGTGCCATCTCCACCGCAGTTTTTACTTCCTAACAGAAGTTTTCTGCGATATCATATCTTGTGTAGGGTGTTTTTTAGTGGCTAATATTCTCCAATTGGCTAATTTTCAAAATTTGAGAATCTAAATTTGGCTAATAATTCCAGATTTATGGTAACCTAAATAGCCACATTTTTATAAAATTTTATTTTATAAATATTTAAATCGCCAAATAATGTATTTTATTAAAAAGTTGAAGTCAAAGATTTGCCACAATATTCTATACATGATTAGATTTGCTTCACCTCAATTTTATAAGTTATTGTAGAAATCTTAATTATTAGATATTGTAGGATTGTATAACTAATATTTAGGATTTTTTATTAATTTAAAATATAAGTTATGATCCTCAATGTTCCTATTTGATTTATAATTCTTATGGGGTTTCAAATTTCATTTGGATTGTTGATCTCAATAGAAATCAATATTCTTGAAGAAAATTGAGGTCCCATTTGTACATTTATCTGACACAATACAACTACAATTATTACATTATATTTTAAATAAATAATAACAACTAAAAATTATATAGTTTAGCCCTTCAACCCATCAAAGATTTCCACATTTAGCCCAATAATTTTCTATAAGAATTATTTTTTTAATTGAATTATTTGCCATGGTGAATAATGAATTTTTTTTTTATTTTTTGATATTCGCCAATATTTTCTACAAAAAGATTGTGATTAAAAAATAATTTCCAATAGGAATAATTTTTATTTTTGAAAAAATGAGAGATTCGTCAATAGAAATTAATATTTTTCTTCAAGAAAATGAAAGATTTGCCAATATTTTATATCTTTTTTGGGAGGGGGTTTTCTTAAAGTTTTCCCTGATCTTGTGTTATGTGTTTGTTAATTTCATGAATGTTTCTAGGGATGATTATAAAGATTGTTAACAAACAATGTCTGCATAATAAAGAATAATAGTAATGGTTGGTAAATCAGAATTGAATGATCAGTAATGATAAATTAGGTAAAGTGTTAATTTTAGAGGTACTGATTCCCCCCTCCCCTCTCAGTACTACTTCCCATTGAGTCCAACAATTGGTATCAGAGCTAAGTTTCTTCTTGAAAATCTTAAAGGATTAAGAGCAAAGATCATATAATGGAGAAGTACAAACTTGATAAGAATATTGAGAACAAAAAGCTTGAGATACAGATGTTCTATGAATAGTATAAAGAAGCAAGAAGCAAGATGAGAGAGTTGTTGGATGAAAGAAAAGGTATGGCTACCAGGAACAATGAAGTAAACTATCAGGAAGAAGAAATTCCAGATTTCTTTAATTCTTCAAGATCTAATGCAAGTAATACATTAGATATAACAGAAGAAAACATCACAAATCTAAAGGAGATCAATTAACATCTGACAGAGAAAATAAAGATGTTGCAAATCGGTCAAGAGACCCAGGTGGTAAGAATGATTGATGTGATGAGCTCTACCAGACAAGCTGAAATAGAAAGAACACTTGCTATTGATGATAGAAGGAAGATCATAGAGAAACTACAAGAAAAACAAATGGAAATTCAAAGACATGTTGAGCATCACCATGATCTCACAAATCAGATTATCCTTATGAGTCAAGAAGCAAATAGAATAAATGTGGAACTCGTTGAGAGAATACAAATTCTTAGTGAACTAAGAGAAGAAAATGAAAAGCTAAAGCATGAGGTTAGAATTCAGCAACAACATAATGAGATTATCAGAAAGGCTAAAGAAAGCACTAAATGAATGGATGACATTCTTGAAGGACCACGAAGAGTCATCAACAAAAGCGGTATAGGCTTTACAGAAAAAAGGAGAAACATCAAGACCAAAGAATGTCTATGAAAATCCAAGACCAAGAAATCCAACATGCAAGCACATTGGAAAGCAAGGGCACGCATCAAATGCATGTAGAGGTAAAATGAAAGGTACTCCTAAATCTAAATCTACATCTTCATTCATAGGATTCTATTATAAATGTAACAAGAAAGGACATAAGGCTTATGAATGCAAGAGAAAGAAAGAAAATCCAAAGAAGGAAACCTACATGGACAAATACTATGCTATATGCAAGATGAATGGGCACACATCTGATGAATGCTGGAAAAAGAAAAGACAAGCATGGAAGCCAAAAGGTAAAGAAGTCCCTTATCAACCAAAGAGAATCAGTAATCAATATGTATGGGATTACAACACCTAGACAAACTGTACAACATGTGGTAGATATGGTCACATTGCTGCAAACTACATAAGAGCTTGGACCAAAAGGTCTAGAGGCTGGTCAAACCCCAGAATGACATGCTTACACTATCATAAAGTTGGTCATCTCAAGAAAGATTGTAAAGACAGATTGATAGACATAAGTGCACATCCGAATGGTAACACCATTGAAGATATCTGGAGGGCAAGAGATAAAATGTGGATAAAATCTCCAAGCAATGATGAAGCTAGACCAAGCAATGCAAATGGTGACACCCCATCCAATGGGTCCAGTGACACCACCAACCCCACTTGAGCTGAACAAGTAAGTATGGAACTGCACTATACCAAGTTATATTTTGCATCAGTTCCATTATATAAAATTATGTATAGTCAAAATCTACATAAATCAAAGATGCATATTACTTTACTTGTCACCAATCTAAGAATACAACACCGTCGGTAAACACTTACCAAAAATCATCGATGAACACAATAATGAGTTGTTCACACTTACTAGAAATTGTCGGTCAACTAGTAAAAGTGGTAAACTGCCAATGTAACCCGACGACCATCGGTAAGAAAGAAAAATTTAGAAATGGTCGTGAAAGAATACCAATATCCATCGGTAAAACTCAAAGTGGTTGACAACTTCCATAGGCATCATGTCTTCACTGATGATGATTTAAAATGTCCTCCCAACAAAACCCGTCTTCACGACCTGATGAGTTGGTAAGCATTTATTGCAAAGACTTAGGTCAAAAAAGTCTATAAATAGTCGATGGGACAACTTCATTTTTCACCCGCGATTTGAAGAGAAAGCAGAGCAACATCACAGCAATTAAAGAGAAGAAAGCAGAAGTGTCTACAAATTGATTCAGCACATAGGGAATAGATTCTTCATCATATTCATGAATTGAAGTAAGTAACAAGGGAACCAAAAGATCTTTGTCATTGTTTTGTTGAGAAAGCCCTAATTTTGAAGAAAACCCTAAATTCTTGAAAAACAATGGCAACCACTCCAAGAACTGCTAAGTTAAAGAATGAAAAGAAGAATGTGGTGAAACTCATCAAGAACAACACATATGTAGAACCTAAATAGAAAATCTATCCAGAGATTGCATCGAAACTTGATGAAGTTGGCGTATTTTCAAAAATCTCGCCTAGGTTTTTTCTCATAGAAGATGTTAGGTCTTACATTCACTGCAAGATTGCAGAGATAGGTGAATTGGAAATGGATGAAGCTTATAAGAAACTATCTGATGCCGAAGGAAAACTAAAAGAAGAACATAAACACTTAGAGGTCAAAGGGTTAACTAATGCCCTACATTTCCTGAGGGAATTCAAGACAGAGTGGATTAAGATAGTCTTGAGAATGATGCATGATAACAAACTATGGCTAGACCAACCCAAGCAAATAACAAAGGATGTTCTTCATGCTATCACTGGTTATCCGATAACTGATAAACCTAGGGCACACAACCATCCATCCATGAAAGAAGTTACAAAACTTACTAATGCAGAGGGAGACAACAGAGGTCTCAAAGTGAACACTATCACTGACAACGAGTTGAAATTTGGTGCATGTGTTATTGGTTACAAAATCTTTCAGGCTAGCAGAATGAACAACATTTTTGCAACAGCAGTAAGCACAGCTTACAAGATTCTAACAAAGGGAATTCAGATGGATCTATGTGAGATCCTACTAAAAAAACTTGATGATAATATGATCAAGATCAGATCTACAAAGAGCAACACATGTAAGTTTGGTTCACTTATTATGTGTACATTTTTCTATTTCCAAGAATATTTTCCTTCAGTAGGAAAATTTGTATGGGACTCTACCAAAGCGGTAACCCTACAAATTAGTGAACTGATTAAGTCACTAGGAGACAATTTTGAGTCTGTAATGTCTTCATACTTCCTTGAGTTCAAGGAAAAGATGATGGAAAGAACTAGGATTCCTGAGCAACTAGTTGAGAAACACAGGGATGAAATATTTTTCATGGCAGATACAGACTTCACACACATCAAACCGGTTGTACCAAGAACTGCTTGGTTATCATCATTAGACTAAGAGATCAATACTGATCTAGCTACTAGTGCAATTTAGGCACTAATCAATGAGCCCATTGATAAGAAACAACCAAATTTTGGTACATATGAATAGGCCAAATCTAAGATAAAACATGGCCTACAACTCAAAAAGACTATAAACAAGAAAGATAAAATGATAAAGAATCTCAAAAGGATTCTATCGATCACAAAGGAGGAAGAATAGGATCAGCAAGAGGAAACTGATGAACAGGGTACCATTGGTGAAACACTATAGGAAAAGAAATCAAATACAGAGGTCACTGAAGCTGATGCACCTCCATCTCCACCTCCTGCTAAGAAACAAAGGACAAGAAGTTAGACTGCTACAACGGATACAACACCACTTAAGAAAGGTCAAGTAAGGATCTATATAAGGAAGCAACCAGCAAAAAGAGAAAGACAGGAACTTGTCAAATCCACACCACCAAAGAAAAGAAAAAGGTTTGTCAGGACATAGACTGACGTGGATGAAACCAAAGATGATGAACCAGATGTAGTAAAGAAGAACTTCAAAAACAAAATGATAGATGAAGCTGCCAAATCAATTGCTACCCATGGTACAATGACTGATAAAAAGATTAGGCAGTGGGATACAATGAATCTAGAAGATCAGAATAAGATATATGATATAGTCATCAAATCAATGATTAAAAACAAGTATGCCCCTACTAAATTTGTAAGTCAAATAACCGAGGAGCTAGACAAAAGGATATACCAACAATGGTCATATGCCTTACAAATGGAAAGAGAAGCAAGAGAAAGAATTCTTGTAAGATTGATGCCTCCTGAATCCAAGTTTGAAGAAATACAAGAAGTACTAAAGAAACACTAAAGTAAATGTGTAGCCAAAATAAGGGCTTACAAAGTACTAGAGAGAAAGTTTATAGAACTGGTTTCGATGACAGAGACCAAATGGAGACATCTCCTAGATCTACCAGTAGAATCAACAAGTGTTGATAAGCAATTACTTCTTACCAACACACCTCACAGAGAGGAGGAGTTAGATAATGCAAGTCCTCAGCATATTGCTCTGGACAATCAAGAGTGTGATGATGAGCCTAGTAACTTGAATATAGGCATGGATGACATTCTCCAAGATATCACTCACTATGACTCTAAAAATTATCCCAAGAAGAAAGATGATGTGATATTTATCACACTCAAGGATCAACAAAGTCATCAATCACTAAAAATATCAGATGATAAGATAATTGATATTACAAATGAAGAAGTGCAAGACACATCAATCATGCACTCAAAATTGCAAGACCCTGCAGAATCCATACAGAAAGATGAGAATGTCACTGCTGACAAGGACATTACCGATGAGAGGACATCAATATTAACAAAGCCCAAGAAACAACACAAAGTAACATGTCTATCCTAATGAAGGAAATAAACATTCTAGAGGGAAAAGAAGGATCAAATGAAAAGGAAATAAGCACACCCACGGACAAGGGTGAAGGAGAAGGAAAAGAAACTACAGATACACCTGTAGAGAAAGCTACAACCAATGATCAAAAGGATATTGATTAGAATAGGGAAGTAAATCAAATGGAAACAGGGGAAAAGAATTCAGAACATGGTGAAGAAGGAAAGAAGGATGACACAACAAAGAAATCAGAAGCACATTCTATAGAAACATCCAAGGTAAATGAAGAGACATCTTCATATAACCAACAAGTGCAAACTGAGTTGAAAACACAAGATGCTTCATCAAAAAAACCTTCACCACGTAACTTAGTGCGTACAAATGAACTAGCTTTAGTAGTTCATACATCTGCATCCCCTAAGATCTCAAAAAGGAAGAAAGGAAAGAACAAAAATCCAGTAACTCTGGATGAGATAATTGAGATACTAGTTTGTGATCCAAGAACATTGGATCCTACATCATTAACAAAATATGAAAATCTTTGTGAGAGGAAAGCCACTCAAGACAAGATGAAACAAGCAGCAAAAGAGGCCAAGGTACTTGAAGTAACAAGAGATATACTTCAATAAATTGTACCAGACACAGACATTGATCAGAAAGTTTCAATTATTGATAAACTGATAACACTCATGGATGCAATAACATCTTAGAATACTGATGTTGAGAAAACTATGGAAGAGAGACTTGATCAAAAGTATGAATTCCAGCTCGTAGAGAAGATAAGCTAGAAAGTGGCACTAAAAAAGGTCAGGCTGTCTGAATTGGTAATTGTAATTGAACCACTTTTATCAGAAGTTGTTACCTTAATTAAGAAATTGTGCACCTTAGATCAACTCACTAAGGAGTATATAGACAAGATAGAAAAAATAGATGTTGATCTTCAGTCCAGTGAACAAAGTCTAGCCAACATAGCAGAAGCACTTAAATTGCACAAACAACAAATAATACAGGCTAGGAAGCAGAGACATGACATTCTATTTTCAGAGATGAAATATAGAGATGAAGTCAATGAGCTATAAGTTAAGCTCTTACCGATACTTACACTACTGTAACTAAATATGACACAAGAAAATACACTAATTGCCACCCCTGAAATGTTTATCCTAGAAAGCATATATGATATGCACGCAAGACTCGAGCTACAACATATGGCACTCGAACAATTAGAAGAACAAAGGGAGAAACTACTAGAAGATATCAAACTTACCCATTCTAATGTTTTTGACACATTGTAAGTTACACATTTTTGTCACAATTTTTTGACATTTTGTAAGTTGTACGTTTTTGTCACTAGTATAAAAGAAAGGGGGAATTTGATATGTACATCACCTCAATTAAAAGGAGGAAATAATGTATAGTGGAAGAAAAAGAAAGGGAAAATAATGTACATACAGCAATCAAATAGTATACATGTACATATACATACACTATACCGATGCACATAGAAAGGGGGAGTCATATTATGACAAGGAAATAAACATGGTGTAATAATTTTAGTATTATGCACATATCATTTTTCTATGCTAATGTCAAAGGGGGAGATTGAAGGCATTATATTTTTCCATTAGTATACTTAGAGAAAAACATGATCTCCACCATCAGTTTAGTCTAAATTGACAGACAGGGCACAGCACTATCCAACACCAAGTTTACCCGACGAACACTGTCAAAGTGTTACCCGATGACAAAAAGATAAGGATACCCGATGAAGTATCAACAGTGCTACCCGACGAATAGAAAAGAGAGGAACCCAATAGATACAGCGAACCCGATGAACAGTTTAGTTAAGGAATGTCGACAGACTACAAGTTCAAACCGACAACCAAGAACCGACAGTCACTTACATCCCGCAAAAAGTGGATCTGAGTTTCGACGTCAGATAAATCACTGAAGTGGTATTTATAACTTCTTGATTTTTTTTTAATCCATTATGTGCGGAGGAAGCAATGTAATCTTTATTGTTTTAATTCATTTTATTGTTTTAAAATATGCAAACTAAAGATCAAGGCCAAGTTGTAAACCTTGGATCTGAGAGTTAACATTGAAAATTGTGAATTCCAAGATAGGTCAACAAAACTTGTATAAATAGGTGCTTGAACCATTCAAAATAGTTGTTGTTCAAAGAAGAAAGTAACCACAAAGAGAAACTAAAGACCAGACAGAGAATTCGTATAGAAGAACACAAACAGATTCAAATCATTTTTCAAGAACAGAACAGAGGCTACCGACAAGAAGAGAAAAGGTATTCATCAATCACTTAAGGTGATATCATTATTGTAAAATCTTTAATGGATCTGTTAATCAGAAATAGTAGATTGCATACAGTCAGGTCAACATTTTTACTCATTCTAACAAGTGTAGTACACTAATGAAATCCTTTCAAGAAAGGTGGGCTTAACCATCCTATTATAAATCTCATAACCAAGTGCACACTTAAATCAGTGTTGCTAAAGCTCTTAACAGAGTAGATCTTAATAGGTCTCCACCTTAATACTCTTAACATGGTAGATCATCAAACGTGATCAAATTGTAAGCCTTAACCGGCTCCCTTCCATTCTACAGATAGTGAAGTTTTGTGGGTGTCATCCCCACCATAGTTTTTACTTCCTAACATGAGTTTTTTGCGATATCATATCTTGTGTTATGTGTTGGTTAATTTCATGAATGTTTCTATTGATGATTGTAAAGATTGTTAACAAACAATGTCTACATAAGAAAGAATAACAATAATGGGTGGTAAATCAGAATTGAATGATCACTAATGATAAATTGGGTAAAGTGTTAAAAGTTTTAGAGGTATTGATTCACCCCTCCCCTCTCAGTACTACTTCCCATTGAGTCCAACACATGAGTGAAGACAAATGACTTTCTATTCAAAACGGTGAGCAAAAAATGATGGCAAATGCTTAAGAAATAGCTGCTAAGATCCAGATGTTGGCACCACATGAATGACATTAAGGTGACCTAATAGACACAATGACATGATTAACATTTAATTTTTTATTTTCAATGGCTATTTGAAATTCTTGTTTTGGAGAACATAACGGCCTCAAAATCCTTAATCTTACACTTATCTTTATGTTCATTAGCTGCTTTTGTTGAAACAAAACTTTAGTCTTGCGGAAAAAGAACATACTTTCCTTCCGATGCTGAAATGAATGAACATTAGACCATTTTACCTTGTGTGGAACAAGAATATAAGAGAATAATTTTTCCGTAAGCCGGTTTCCTTTATTTTAGAAAAGTATCCTGATGGCTTCACCTTTTATCCTTTGTGCACTTAAACACCTTCTTTTCCACTGGGGGCACTTGGCTTCTCATTTTCTCTTTTCACTTGTATCGGGCTTGCACCTTTGAGACTATCTTTTTCAGAAACTGCATGATCACTTCCACTACTCCGCAACTTGATATCTCCGAGAGTTGAAAAACTCTTTTATGAACAATTTTTACTAATCACTTATATAAAAGACATATTTATCTTTTGAAAAAACATATTGAGCATTGAAGATCTGAGGGTGACTACTTCTCATTCGGAAGATGCTATGACACCCTTTCCTAACATACCTAAATCACCCAAACACTGGATGAAGCAAAAAGATTGATAACCCGCTAGGCTCAAATAGGCAAGGCAAAGAATTTATTAGATAAGCGCATTATGGAAAGGTTTCAGAATGAATGAGAAGTAGGTCACCAAAGAAAAATTTTACCCCCTAGGACCTAAAGACCCTTAAACTAAAATTTGGCAACAATATGAAGATCACTATGTCCAATCAAATCAACATGTGACTACAAAGAAAAAGGAAATATACAAGAAACCACAAGGGTCCACTAAGAAAAGATTAAAATCAAAGAAAATATGGGTTACTAAATCCATCATGGAAGAATTGCGTTCTAAATCTAAGCAAAAAATAATATCAAAGAAAATATGGGTTATAAAATCTATCATGGATGAATTGCATTCTAAATCATCCAAAAGAAAAGGAAAATCAAAAGCTATGTGGATTCCCAAGTCTCTTCTAAAGGACTTGGATACAAAAATAAAATCAAAAGTTATCTAGATTCCCAAGTCTCTCTTAAAAGGCTTGAACAAAAAGGAAAATTCAGATTTGGCATCCAAGCTTCCAAAGTCTTCCACTTCATCTCCATCTAAACATATCTCATCTTCTAACTCTATTTTGGGTCCTCATGTCCCAAAATCCATTACCTTGAATACTTCACCCCTTTCTCCATCCATCTTAGGTCCTCATGTACCAAGATCCATATCATCTCATACATCAAAGCCTCAAGCTACTCCATCCACTTTTCCTCCATCCATCCACTACCCTTCAAGGGGTGTGTCAATGTTGATCTTATCACCATTTCCATCTACCTCTACACAAACCTTTCAATACCCTATCCAATATCCCACACCTACCTCCTACCCATCCATCCCATATCCTTTTATTCCTCTTATCCAAGTCATCACATAAATCCTTGGCTACCATCTCCCTTATCCTCCATTTCATTCCCTGCCATCACCCTATCAGCATCTTTGAGCATACTTTCAGTGGCCTTGGCCCATCATAGCATATCTTTCAAAGGAGAACTATCTAATGAGAAAGAAGCTTAAGTTCCTTCATAAAATCAATAAAATAATAAATAAATAAATAAGTGCCTTGGTGAAAACCTGGTAAACAGACACCTTGGTAGATAAAGTAAAGAGAAATCAGTCTGTCCTATGGTGAAAATCACTTCTTATGGTGACTTGGATAAGTACCATGATGAAAACCTGGCAAACAGGCATCATGTATAATTCATCCTACTTGCACTCTTCACTTGGGGGCAAGTTCCTTCCATGTCATCTTATTCATCACATATTACAATCCCATGCGCATCCATGTTCCTTCCGGTGATCTTGACAAGGTTGAGTCTATCCATGAACACACATGTATCTTGATATTCATTATCCTTTCCATCAGCCTATTCACTTTCTCTCATCCCTGGTACCCTATCATGATCTTGCTTATCCCAGCCTATCCTCATTATCCATAAACATCCTTTACACTAATCCCAAAACATCCAATTATACCTCCATCACCCCTTATCCTGATCGTGCTATCCCATCACTATCCTATCTAATTGACCCCTTGATCTTGATCAAAATTGAAAAACAAGTTCTTAGAAATATTCTTGACATGTCCACTCTTTTGGACTACCTACTTTTCATGACATTAGGTCATTATCCTATACACTATCCAACACTGCTCCATGAGCCTACATTTCTATATTTATTTTTCCCTAGCTTGGGTAATCTTGAAGAGACTGTCTTTGAGGGTTGCATTCACCCTCTTCATCCATCATTGTCTTTTCACCTCATCCATCATCTTTCTAATCCATCTTCAATTACCTCTACCTTTCTAGAAATTGGGGTCAAACCAATGTGATCTTGCTTGAGAATGAACACTTTGGTTTTTCTAAGAACCCTCCTAGCTTGAAACCAATCCAAAGTCATAGTCTAAGGGCAATTGAATCAGCTTTGTCGTAGTAGTATGAGTCAAGTCAGTCCTCACAATTTGAGTTTTTTTTTTATCATGGGGCATGGGTTCCCAATTTTATCATATCTTTGGATTACACTAGAGTCAATAATCTTGTCATTTCTGAAGGACAACTCGCTACGGACACAAATAGGTGTTTCTCAACACCCTAATCAAAAGTGTTTCTTAACACTATCTTTGGATGCATCTGTGTTTCTTAACACACATTGGATACTACAAACATAAACAATAGATCGATAGAAATCAAACACATCATACTCACAAGCACGATGGTGTTTCTCAACACCTCATACAAATACACATTAAAAAAACTTTGAAACTGGCTTAAGCATGCTGAACTTCTATTTGTATTCTGTCTATTTTTATTGATTTTTTGTCTATCTTTTCTTTGTCTACTAGTTGTTGGTGTGGTCCCGATGATCCAATAAAGTCATCTCAGCTTTTGTGCTATGATGCTTATGTTAGTTTCTCATATATTATCCGATGAAAGTCATATTCATATTCTTATGGTCGCAATGGCACCAGTAAGGATTGTATCGACTCCGATGTTCCAAAAATGATCGATGATGAAAATGTTCACTGTTAAAGGTTCAGTGAATACACCTTAGGTTGCATCCATGTTAGTCTTGCATCTGTATCTGCATGGTGTTGAAATCTGCATAATATCGATATATATCTACAATGTGAAGGATCTGAGGTTCTTATCGATCAATCTTCCTTTTGACAAGTGGTTAGTTATGTGTTGATTGACATTAAAATGACACCCTTGGCTAATTTGACTGTCCTGATTCCATTTTCAGGATCGAAATCAAAATCTGACATTTGACTTTCTCAGTCAACTACAGCTAACCACTTGCACAACCAATGGAAATCTCTCGCACTTTTCTTTGATTCATTCCATGTATCATACTTTTGGTCAATCTCAGTCAGACAAGACCTCCCATCAAGTACATCTTTTTTCCTAATTTCTTGGGACCTCTTTCTAATCAGATCAACTTCTTCTTGCATCATGTTATCAATTGAATTGCTTCTCATCACTGGGGCACCTAGCCATATTTTGATTTAAGTGGAGATCATCTTAAAATCAAAGGCAACCTAATCAATGGTCTTATACATTGGTGAACACACTCAAAACCAGACAAGATCGGTCTTATACATCATGTTCATTATTCAAACCAAATATATTGATCAAATTGGCTTCATCGCTTCAAATCAAGTCAATTTTCTTGCTAATCAAATCTCTTAACGGTAATCAGTTTCATCGCTTCAAATCAAACTGGTTATTCGTTCAAACCAATCAATAGGTTTAAGAGTTCTTGATAGATGTTTAGTTTCATCACTACAAATCAAACTGAGTATTATGTTTATATCTTTTAATCAATCTTTGTCCAATCAAGCTCAAAGTCGGTCTTCTTTAAAAGAATGGTTTCATCACTTCAAATCAAACTATTCTGGGTCTTCTTGCTAACATATATTTGAATCAATGCACTGATCGCACATAACCTCAAAGAGGAGAAAATGTAATGATCTAAAAGTGGTCACCTAAACCCTAGACCCCTGATCTCAGTCTCATATCAAGAAACCCCAATCTTGATAATTCTAAGCCCTAAACCAAACAGACAATTCATCAATTTCAAGCTAATCTGACGTGAATCCTAGGTCCTAATTAATCATCGTACTTGATTAATTAATTAATTCCTAAAAATACAATATATTGGCAAATAAACCTTATGTTAATTATTTAATTGATATTCTAATATATTAATTAATTAAAATTACTAAATTGTCAATAAAATTCAAAAAGGATTTAAATTAATTAATTAAAATAAAATATGCATTTAAACTCAATTAAATCTTTAAAAATGCATTTGATGTCATCAAATGATTTTGGGAAATAAATCTATTTTATTCAGGTGATTTAATCTTATATTTTCTCTATTGGAGATAAATATGTTTTATTCAGTTGATTTAATCTTATCTTTTCTCATTTTGGAAACAAATCAGTTAACTTAATCCTATCTATTTATCATTTTGGGAAATAAAGTTGTTAATTGAAAATCAATTTGAAAGTTTCCAAAAATACTGAATCTTTTGACCAATCAAATTGCTTTCACATGTATTATGCTTCCTCAAATTGAATCTGATCCACTCATTTCCTCTAATCTTGACCGTCAATTTTGGAAGAGATTTTTTTATAAAGCAGAGCTTCATTTCCTTCACAAAAGATCCCAGTTTTTATCTATTGTTATTATGCAGTTTTAATTTCCTAATATTTCAAGCATTTTAGCATTTCATAAGCTTTTTGATTGAATAATTGTTAATTTACTTTCAATCATGCAAACTTCTTAATCTTAGAGAACATTTGATTTGGGTTTTAAAATCAACCATCTTTCATTTGGTGCTATAAAATCAATCTAATTAGCTTGGGATCAATCTTGCATTTAGATTAGACCATTTAGATCATTTGTAAATAGCTTTCTTCAAATCCTTTGTTTAGGATCTGGTGTAGTCATTGTTTCTTGCAATGACCTGAGAGCAAGATTCAAACTCCTGCCTACTAGAAGACAATGAGCCAATGTTGGTTAGCCTTGGGCATTTCAGTCTTTTTGATTTTGTCATTTTCTGACTAGCTAACCTCGTAATAGTTCATTGAAGTGTGTGTTTGCAGCTACAGGAATAGGTACACAATTTCACATGTACACTATTTTTTCTACCAAGGTGCATGTTTACTAGGTTTACACTAAGGCAGTTTTTTGCTTTTTTATTTTTTTGTATTTTTCTCATTTTCCTCTTATTTTAATTTTTATCTTTTTTTATTTTTTTTTGACTCGTCAAGGTGCCTATTTTCTAGGTTTTCACCACGATGATCATTTTTTAGGACTTTTTTCACTTTTTATGCTTTTTCTATTTTTCTGTTGTTTTTGGTATTTTTGGGAACATTTGCTCTATATAGGAACTGGTCTTTCCTCAAAATGTCTAGCTGTAGAACTTTTTCAAGTGAATTGTGTTAATTGGATCAAGAAATGTTTCTCCTTCCAGAGTTGACAGTTGTTATTCTCTAGAGCCAAATATTGTTGTAATCACAAAGGGACCCAGCCAATTGGGTTCAAATTTTCCCTTTTGTTCTCGATTTTGTTGATTCTTCAAATTCTCTCTACGTACAAGATCACCAACCTAAAATTCTCAGTGCCTCACTTTCTTGTTATAGCCTCTAGACATTCATTTCTGATAGACCCTCAGATGATCAAATTCTTCTTGTCTCCTTTCATCAAGTAGCTCTAATTCTTGGATTATGGAAACTTGGTAATCTTCGTCAGTTAGTCCTCGTAAAGAGACCCTGAGTGATGGTATTTCTACCTCAATAGGTAATATTGATTCTTCTCTATATACACATGCAAATGGAATTTCCCCTATAGGCATCCTTATATTGGTCCTATATGCCCATAGAGATGGATTTAGCTAGAGATGTCAATCTTTTCCTAATTTTTTACTGTCCTATGTAAGATCTTTAGTTTTTTTTTGTTTGATGCTTCAGCCTGTCCATCCCTTACAGGTAGTAGATAGAGGAACAATGTTAGGTAATATGGAATTTATCACAAAATTCAAGAATGTCTTTGCTCTTGAATTATCCCTCATTGTCTGTTATAATAGAGAAAGGTATCATGTACCTGCAGATAATATAGTTTAAGATGAACATTTATACTTGTTTGCTAGTCGCACCCTTGAAAAGTGGGATTGCTTCGACCCACTTTGTGAAGTACTCAGTAGCCATGAAGATGAACTTGTGGCCCCTAGATGAGGAAGGCTATATTTGACACACTAGGCCAAAGACCCATTGTTGAAATGGGTAGTGTATGATAAAAGGTACCAACTCTCGAGCAAGAGCATGGATCAAGTTACCATGTAGTTCACATTTATTGCAAGATTTGGCCAATTGAACAACATCCTTCTCCATGGAAGGCTAGTAGTACCCAAACCTTACAAGTTTCTTGTCCAATGAGAGACCATTTGAATGAGACCCACAAATACCTTCATGGTCTTCCTTTAGCACACATTTAGACTCTTCGCGTTTAAGACACCTAAGAAGAGTATCATATAGACATCGCCTATACAAATCTTTATCTATGATCAAGTAACATGATGCATTTCTTAAAAGGGTTTTCTTTTCATTTCTAGATAGGATGTTAGGGATTATCTGGTCATGTAGGTATGAGTATATTTGGTTGTATCTAGAGGATTCGATGCCCATAATTGAACACACTATTTGGAAATATGGGGAATCATATGCAGGGAAGGGGAATTCTTCCACCAAGAAGTGATAGCGAAATTGATGCTCTTCCAATTGTAATATTGAGGTTAGGGTAGCCATGGTGTTAGCTACTTTTTTCTATGCTCTTGGGACTTGTTAGAATGTGATAAAGACAAAGTACTTTTTTAGGTCATCAAAAATCCTCTTGTACGGTTTGATATTTTCATCCTTAGTTTGGTATATTGATCATTAACTTGGTTGATTACTAATTGAGAGTCTTCATAAATGTGTATTTCCATGATTTTCCACTGGATAGCCAACTTTAGTCCATTCTCTAAAGATTCATACTCAAAAACATTGTTTGTGCAAGGAAAAATCATGTTGTAATATTTAGGGAGTTTATATCCTTGTGGAGTTATGAACAATACACAATCTCTAGACCTTTGTTGTGTGAACAATCCATCAAAGAACATTTTCCATGGGTGTTTCCTCAGATGTAGGATGGATTTGTCAAGGAACTCAATGATTATGGGTTTACTATCTTGATGAGGAGCATCTACCAAGTGATCAACAATGACTTTCCCCTTGATGAACTTTTTGTCCATGTATTCAATGTCAAATTCATTGAGTATCATCACCCCTTTTTCTAGTCTGCAAGTCAAGGTTGCTTTATTTAATAAATACATCAAAGGATCATTTTTTGCAATTAACTTGACTGAATGTGCCAACATGTAATGTTTGAGCCTTTGTGAGGTGTATACAATTGCTAGGAAATATTTCTTGATGATTGTGTAATTATGTATATAGGAAGCCATTTTTCTACTAATGTAGTAAATGGCTCTTTCTTTCCCCATTTCATCATGATGTGCCAGCAGAGCTCCAAGTGATATTGTCATAGAAGATATGTATATCAATAGAGACTTCCCTAGTATGCGTGTCATAAAACAGGTGGATTTTCTAAATATTCCTTAATTTATTGGAAGTTCTTTTTGGACCCATCATCTCACTTGAATACAACACCTTTATGTAATGTCTTTGTAAAGGGTTTTTATATATTAACTATGAGATGAACCTTCTGATAGATTGTAGTTTTCCTTGCAATGTTCTAATTTGACTGATATTCCTTGGTGGTTTCATTTCCATTATGGCTTTCAATTTTTCTGGATAAACTTTAATGCCTTTTGTCAAAACAATATACCTGAAGAGTTTTCCAAATGTTACACCAAAGGAACACTTCTTTGGGTTCAACCTCAATTTGAAATGTTCCATCCTGTCTAGGATTTTCTCCAAGTTGGCCAGGTGTGTAGTTCTCTTTTCTAATTTAGCCAAGGTGTCGTCAACATAATCTTCCATGTTCTTGTGCATCATATCGTGGAATATGGTTGTCATAGCTCTTTGATATGTTTCCCACACATTCTTAAGACCAAAATGCATGACATTTCAGCAAAACGTTCCCCAAGCACAAGTAAAATTTGTCTTTTCTTGATCCTCAGGTGCTATCCTTATATAATTATATCAGGTGAGAATTCATCCATTAGGGAGTACATCTCATATCTTGTTGTGAGTTCCACAATCATGTCGATGTTGGGAAGTGGGAATTCATCTTTGGGACAAGATTTGTTTAGATCTCAGAATTCCTGTTGACTTTGATTGATTTGTTAGTCTTAGAAATAGGCACAATATTTGAGATCCAGTCAGCATACATGATAGCTCTGCTAAATTTTTCTTTGAACAACTTCTCTAATTCAGCTTTAACCAACAATGCCACACAAGGATGCATTTTCCTAAACTTTTTTTTAACTAGTTTTACTCTGAGAGAAATGGACAAGTGATGCACTATTAATTCAATGTCAAGTCCTGACATATTTGAATAGGCCAAGATAAGGTGAAATTTTTTCTCATGAAAATCCAAGTGAACTGATGCTTCTCTTCTTCAGAAAAAGATTGTGCTAAATATATCAATCAAGGTGATTCTATTGTTCCCAAGTTGACTAGCTATGTAGGATATATAAGCATTGAATACCCCCCTAAAAGTGATTAGGTAGGCTATCAAGCTTCCCATATTATAAGGCCTTTGAGAGGTTTTCACCATTGGATACATCATTGTTTTACTATTTTAGGTTCTGACACTGCCACAATGTGATTTTTACTGCCATACCTCTTTTTTTTAAAGATTGAGAAAATTGATATCCCTCTTTGTCATGTTCACATTTTTTGCACTGGTGGAAGAGGTAAGGGGTTCAATATAATTTAGGTAACAGGCCAAGGTATAATCATTTGGGCAAGAAATTATGTTTACAGTCTCATTTGGATTCCAATAAATAAGTTTAAGGTGCATTAGGGATAAAGATCCAGTTGGTTCTTTGGATAGCACCACATTATCATGATAAAAAGTTTTGACTGGAAAGAGAAGATCTATTACATCACTCTTTGAAGGAATGCCTAGACCATGAAGCATCCTAACATCACTATCAAAGTCATTGTTAGTATTACATGAATCTAACTCATTTGATCTAAAGTTGGAATTTTGTCTCTCTTCTCATCTAGCCATATGGTCAAGAC
This sequence comes from Thuja plicata, assembly GCA_018584345.1. NCBI lineage: Eukaryota > Viridiplantae > Streptophyta > Pinopsida > Cupressales > Cupressaceae > Thuja > Thuja plicata. The sequence continues at coordinate 1,232,343 of MU227313.1, read as the reverse complement.
AAGTTCTTAGAGGAACAATCTAAATCCTTGATCTGGATCTAGTTCTGGTATTGATATTCCTGACATTGTCTCCAAAGTTCCAATTTATGCTTTGGGGAAGGATTGTTGGCTGGGTAGCATTTAAAATTTCCCCTTGTTCACATAGAGGTGCATATTTATGAATGTCATCTATCTCAATTTATACTATAGCATATGAGAGGGAATCTCATTCATACTCATTTGAACTTCTTTCCATAGAATGAGGTATATCTAGTATATGAGTAGTGGTGAATGGCTACCCCCAGTAAGGATGTCATCCTTCTAGGTCATTCTCCATACCTTGACCAAAATCGTACTCATGAGAATTGGTTTAACTGTCATCAGATCTACCCAGGTATTGTGCTATGGTCATAAAAAATCCTTCATCTTCACTCGAGATATCCTCTTCTTCTTTTTTATCTTCACCTTCTAGCACTGCTACTTGTAATTCAGCTCCCTATATGGATGTAAGGTGGGGTGAAGATACCTATATTTCTTATACTCTTGTATCCATGAAGTAAGTTAAATCAAGTATGTGAGTAATAGTGACCAGTTGCCCCCAATTAGGGTGTCTTTCCTCTTGTTCATCTTCTTGGCCTAGTTCTAATGCACCTTCATGTGAGTCACTTTATTTTTATTGGTCCATCACTTTATTTTTGGACAGTTGATTCTCTTCCTATGATGTTGGGATGTTGAACCATTTAGTTTTAAGGGGATCTGAACTGATGTGGAATGTAGAGTTCTCCTTGGTAATCAAGATTCTCTTCTTGTATATGTAACAACCTCTCAAAATATAACTATGTAATCTCTGACTCTTCTCTAGATTCATCATTAAAATATTTTTCTTGATCAAATATAGGACCATTTCTAGAGGAAGGATTGGATTTTTTGTCATGGTATCCTAGTCACATTTTGTTTGTTGGACTCTATATTTTGGTGTGTATTGGCTCTAGCAATCCTTTATTCTCGCCTAGGAGTCCTTTTCCTCTATACCCCATTTTTTGTGTGAGTTGGTATCATTTTCCATACTTTTGCGGGGAGATCTCAACATGTTTGACTTCTTGATCATGCTCTTCTCCTTTCTAAAGCCAAGCAAGAATAAAATTTTCTTTATTTTCCTCTGAAAGAGAAACACTAGCTTTTACCATACCGATTCCTTCATGTATTGTTAATGTATAGGTACTAGAAGGCTTGAATGATGAAGAGGGATTTCCATAAGATCTGGAGGATGTAGGAAGATTAGCCATAGATGGAAAGAGATGGAATTTATATTCTCCCATTCTGGTGTCTTTAATTTTAAATTTCTCCTCAAAGTTCCTCATGAGTTTTGTTTTAGAACTCTCAACCTCTTGTCCATCAAATGATTATTTTTTATGTGGGACCATGTTGTCGGCTTGTTTCAAATTGCTACAAGAGTATGTGTTATCAGTTTGTATAGAGATCTCCACTCTGTTATGTGGGAACTTCACACACTAGTGGTATGTTGAGGGGACAACATGCATATCATGGATCCAAGGAATCCCTAATAAGATGTTGTATTCCAAAGGTAAATCTAACACTTGTAAAATTACGTCCCTCTCAATTGGTCCTACTCTGATAGGTAATACAACTAACCCCTTTGAGGACCTTTCTTCTTGATCATATACCTTTATGGTTATTTTCCTCTTGGGATCTATAGAATTCTCTGAGAAACCCAATCTTGTTACAAGTTTGAGAGTAAAAATATTCATACCAGCACCTCCATCTATCAAGACATGTTTGACTCTATGCTTATGGATCAAGACTTCTATGTGTAAAGGTTGATTATGCAGGTGATTTAGTGACTTATCATCTTCTTCTGAGAAGGACATGTAGTAGGGAGATGTCAAGTGACCCACCATTGTTTGGAATCGATCGACATCGAGGTATTTTGGCATAGATGCTTTTAGAAGGGAAGTTTCAAGAATCTCTTTGTGTGATGGTGATATCTTAAGAAATTATAGAATAGAAATTTGAGCAAGGGTACATTGTTGTTGATCGACCAGGTTGTAATTTTCTATAGAGATTGATGGAACCAATTTTTTTGATGTTGAAGAATTTGTTTTTGTCATGATGGGATGTTTAGATGAGGAGGATACTCCATTAAGAGTGACCTTGGATTGATTTCTTGTTAAAACATTGGTAGATTCAGACTCTTTCTTATTTTTGATGACAATCACATTAACTGGTTGATTACAGGGTTATAGCATGTCGATCATGTTATCTTTATTACTATATGTGTAATTTACTTTGGCTCCTTGATTATTTTATAATTCCCTTTGTTTTTAAGAGGGTAGAGGTTGTTTGAAAGCCTTGTGATCTCTATTCATCTGATGTCCATCAATAGTGATTGGTTCATTATCAATCAAGTCTTGTATGATGTGTTTTAATTTCACGCATTCATTGGTCAAATGTCCCTTATTTTTGTGATATTCACTAAAGTGATTATCATTCCACCACTTAGGTTTGACTGCTGGTTCCCAAGGCTTTGAGTCTGGTAACATCATGATTTTATTGGAAAACAAATTCTTTAGTGTAGCCTTGAGGGGTTCTCCTAGAGGAGTAAAGTTTTGTTTGGGATTGGGTATCCATGGTGCTTTTTATTTCTATGTGTCTTGGTTATTCTTTGGTGTTGATGAAAAGTTTGAGTTTATCTTAGCAGCCTAGATGTTACTAAATAGATTTAATATCAATTCCTTGGGCTTGAAATAGGATGAATCAACCACCCCATCATTGATCACATTTTTTTCCTTGTTCAAGTATTTTCTCTTGTCTTTACCATTGTTGTTATTGGGAGGTTTTGAGGATTTAGTGTCTTCGTATAAGGTGAGCTCACATTTATTCACAATAAATTCTTCAATTTGGATAGCTCTTTCTAAATATTCACTAAAGGCATTATACGTTGCATTTGGAGTGCGTAGTTCATTTTGGGTACATAATTTTTAATGAAGATGTCTATTTTATTCATTTATGGGATTTGTCTAGGATACCTTGCGAACATCTTTCTCCATCTTTGAATAAATTTAAAAAAAGGTTCACCTTTGTGTTGTTTTGTGTTACATAGATTCAACATGGTGAGTGTGTGCAAGATGTTGTAGGAATAATGCTAGATGAACTTTTGCACAAGCTTGTCAAATATTTGAATGTCTGGTGAGAGCTTAGTGAACTATTCCACAGATTGACTACTGAGGCTCTGATGGAATAGTCTCATTAGGTATGTCCTTTCATGCACAAATTCCATCCTAAGAGCACAAAATTCCCTCACATGGTCTTGGGGGTCACCATCTCCATTGTACTTGACATATTTTTGGATCTCAACTTTGGGAGGAAATGGTGACATGTATAGATTCTTGTCAAACGGAAAGGGACATATAGATTCTAGTGAATACTTGTTGGAGGATCATTCATTCATTTTCTTGAGCTCTTTGAGATCACACCTCATGTCTCACAATTATTGGTTGAGAATAGCAATAGGAAATTCTTCCTTGTGTTGTATTAGTCCTTCAACATCAAAGTCTGGAGGAAGTTTAACCCATGCAAATGCTAGGTGCATGAAGTGCTTATCTTTCTCTATTTGATATGATTGTTTGCATCATCTTTCAAAAATATTTGTCTTGTTGACATCTTCTAATTTATTCTTTAGTAGTTTCCTCAACCTAGGAGGAAATGCTACTATGGTAACTTTGTCGACCCTGACTAGATCCCCAATCGAATCCTAACATGTTTGGTGTGTCTTGATGTTCAATCTGAAATGATTAGTGTTGAGAACTTGAAGTTAGGAACATGGGTATTGATTGATATATGGATGGTGTGTCTTGATTTGGAGTCCTTTCAAAAGATTTTGGTTTTTGACAGGTTGATGAGATATATGTTGATGAAATATTATTGAGCTTGGTACAAGGTATCAAGATTGAGACCTAATTGTCTACTGGGTGACACTTGTGAGCAAGCTGATTAAGATTGATTCTGGATGAGATAGGTCATTATGTCAAGGACACATGATTATTGTGATAGGGTATAATAACTGATTTAGGACACAAAGAGGAGAGTCAATATGAATGCAATGACATCAAAAATCAATGATAGATATTGGATTATGTTTCATGCTCAAATGACCATTCCCATAGTACCATATGATAATTCCCACCGTACCATACAAGTTTCTTCTTTCAAGGTGTTTTGTCGTAGGACAATTCTCACTGGAAAAAAAATGACAGTGCAAGATAGGAACAGTTCTCCACTTGATTTGAATGAGTTTTGGAAATAATTGTACAATTTTGGTGTGATAATATAAGTATCTTATGCTATTTTTGTGTCAATTCAAGGTTATTCAAGCACATCAAACACAAAGGAGTGAGAAACAAACATGCTTTCTATCTCTATAGTCAATTGGCTTAGTGAGAAAATCTTCACTCACTGACTTAGGTACATACCCAATAGCTAATTAGAGTATGACAACCATCATCCACGCAATGTGTCTAGTGATTTCATATAAGCCAAATCCAAATGCTAATGGGGGCACGATATGGTGAGTTTCCTGGGGGAGTTACTTGAAGGCATTATATTTTTCCATTAGTATATATAAGGAAAAACATGATCTACACCATTGGTTTACACTACACTGACAGACAAGGTAGAGCACTACCCAACACCAAGGTTACCTGATACTACCAACTACAAAGCATCCTTAAAAACACTAATCAGTGTTACCCGATGACAAAAAGGAAAAGGGAACCTGACGAGTAACCAACAATGCAACCTAAAAAAATAGAAGAGGTTCCCGAAAGATGAAGGGAACCTGATGATCTGTTCAACAAAGGAACACCAATAGATTTTTAGTTCAACCTGACGACCAAGAATCGACAGTCAGTTACATCCCGCAAAAAGTGGATCTAACTTTCCACGTTAGATAAAATACTGAAGTTGTATATTTAGCTTCTTGATTTGTTTTAAATCCATTATGTGTGGAGGAAGCAATGTAATTATTATTTTTTAATCAATTTAACTATTTTAAAACATGCAAGCTAAAAGATCAAGGTCAAGTTGTATACCTTGGATCTAGAGTTAACTTTGTAATGCGTGATTCTAGAATAGGTCAAATACTTGTATAAATAGATGCTCAATCTATTGTGAACATTTTTTTGTTTGATGATGATTGTAGCCACTGCGAGCATCTAAGGATCAGACAAGAGAATTCATGCAGAAGGACAGAAAAGGATCAATTCAGTTTCAAGAACAAGGATGCAAGCTACCAATGAGTAGGAACGGTATTAATTAATCACTATAGGTGATATTAATATTATGAGAGCTTTAAAGGATCTATGATCATCAATTATAGATTGCACCCAATCAGGTCAAACATATTTTACTCATTCTAACAAGTGTAGTACACTTAAGAAATCCTTTCACGAAAGGTGGACCTAACAGTCCTATTATAAATCTCTTAACCGAGTGCACACTTAAATCAGTGTTGCTAAAGCTCTTAACATAGTAAATCTTAACAGGTCTCCACTTTAATACTCCTAGTAGGGTAGATCATCAGAAGTGATCAATTGTAAGCCTTTACCTACTCCTTTCCATTCTGCATATAGTGAATTTTTGTGGGTGCCATCCCCACCGCAATTTTTACTTCCTAACAAGAGTTTTCTGCGAAATCATATCTTGTGTTATGTGTTTATTACTTTCATGAATTTTTCTATGAATGTTGCAAACAATTAAATATTATGAATTAATATTACATGCGTAAGAAAGAACAAAAATGGTCGATAATACAATAAAGATTGTTTACTAATGATGAATGGTGAAAAGAGTTAAAAGTTTTAGAGGTACTAATTCAGCCCTTCCCTCTCAGTACTACTTCCCATTAATCCCAACAATTGGTATCAGAGCTAAGTCTCTTCTTGGAAATCTTAAAGGCTTAAGAGAAAAGATCATAGAATGGATAAGTACAAACTTGATAAAAATATTGAAAATAAAAAGCTTGAAATATAAATGTTCTATGAACAGTATAAAGAAGAAAGAATCAAAATGAGAGAGTTGTTGGATGAGAGAAAAGGAATGGCAACTCAGAGAAATGAAAAATATTATCAAGAAGAAGAGATTCCATGTTTCTTTGAATCTTTAGGATCAAACACAAGTAATGCATCAGATACATCAGAAGAGAACATCACAAATCTAAAGGAGATCAATCATCATCTGACAGAACAAATAAATATGCTGCAAATTGGTCAAGAGACCCAGATGGTAAGAATGATTGATGTGATGAGTTCTACTAGACAAGCTGAAATAGAAAGAACACTAGCTATTGATGACAGAAGGAAGATTATAGAGAAGCTACAAGAAAAGGAGTTAGAAATTCAAAGACATGCTAAGAATCACCATGAGATTACAAATCAGATTATTCTTATGAGTCAAGAAGCAAATAGAATGAATATAGAACTCATTGAAAGAGTTCAGTCTATTAGTGAACTAAGAGAAGAGAATGAAAAAATAAAGCATGAGGTTAGATTTCAGCAACAACATAATGAAATTATTAGAAAGGCTGAAGATATCAATAAAAGAATGGATGATTTTCTTGAAGGACAACGAAGAGTCAACAACAACAACAGTCTAGGCTTTACCAAAAATGAAGAATCATCAAATCAAGAAAATACAAAGAATGTCTATGAAAATCCAAGACCAAGAAAGATTACATACAAACACTGTGGAAAGCAAGGCTACACATCAAATGTATGCAAAAGAAAAATGAAAGGTATTCCTAAATCTACATATTCATTCATAGGATTTTGTTATAAATGTAACAAGAAAGGACATAAAGCATATGAATGTAAGTCTAAGATGGATCAACCAAAGAAGGAAACCTACATGGACAAATACTATCTACATGCAAAATGAATGGGCACACAAGTTTTGAATGCTAGAAAAAGAAAAGGCAAGGATGGAAGCCTAAAGGTCAAGAAACTCCCTATGAACCAAACAAAATCGGTAATCAATATGTATGGAACTATAATACATGAACAATTTGTACAGCATGTGGTAGATATAGTCACATTGCTACAAAATGCATGAGAGCATGGACCAAAAGGTCTAGAGGCTGGAAAAACCCTAGAATGGCATGCTTACACTATCATAAAGTTGGTCATCTTAAGAAAGACTGCAAAGATCGAATGATAGAGACAAGCACATATCCCAATGGAAATACCATTGAAGATATCTAGAGGGCTAGATACAAAATTTGGAGAAAAGCTTCAGCAATGATGAAGCTGGACCAAGAAATGCAAATGGTGACACTCCATCTAATGGATCTGGTGACATCACCACCCCCACTTAAGTTGAACAAGTAAGTATGGAACTGCACTAAACTAGGTCATATTTTGCATCATTTCTATTATAAAAATTGATATATAGTCAAAATCTGCATGAATAAAGATGCATATTAAATGTTACTTGTTACAATTTTGAGGAAACAACCCCATTGGTAAAAACATATCAAAAATCATCGGTGAATATAAAGGATGAGTTGTTTACACTTACCAGGAATTTTTGGTCAACACATAAAATGGCTAAGTTGCTAATGTAACCCAACACCCATCAGTAAGGAAACAAATTTATAAAGTTCTCATGACAGAACACCCATATCCATCGGTGAAATAATAAATCTTAACAGCAATCCTGAAGCATCATGTCAACACCGACAATGTTACGTGAGAGTCTTCTCGATGAACTCCATCTTCATGACCTGACAAGTCATTGAGCATTTATGAAAGACTTAGGGAAAAAGTATATAAATACTTGACACTAGCACTTCATTTGGCACCCAAAATTTGAAAAGAAAAAGAAAAGCGAAACCAAAGTGATAAAAGATTAGATAGAAAAGTGACCTTGACTCAGTCTAGCACATAACAAATAGATCACTCACTAGTTTCATAGATCAAAGTAAGTACCTAGCATACTGAAGAACTCTGTTATCATTTATGAAAAATCCCTAAATTTGAAAAATGATGGCAACCACTTCAAGAATAGTAAAGATCAAAAATGATAAGAAGAATATGGTTACGCTAATAAAGAATAGCACCTGTGTGGAACCAAAGTACAAGATATACCTAGAGATTGCATTGCAACCCGATGAATCCGGTGCATTTTCTAAGATTCCACCTAGGGTTTTGCTGATAGAGGATGTAAGATCCTACATTCACTGTAAGATTATTGAAATAGGTGATCTAGAGATAGACCAAGCTTACCAGAAGCTATGTGATGCTAAAGGGACCCTAAAGGAAGAGCATAAACACTTAGAGGTTAAAGGGATAACTAATGCCCTATATTTCTTGAGGGTTTTCAAAACTGACTAGATAAGGTTACTTTTGAGCAGAATGCATGATCAGAAGTTTTGGTCAGATCAACCTAAGAAAACCACCAAGGATGTCATGTTAGTAATAACTGAGAGGGGGGGTGAATCAGTCACCTCAAAAATTAATCCTTAAATCAACCCTTAAAAATTATTACCACTTTTAAGCCTCTGGTTATACTTAGTCCTACAAGATGAATGCCTTGAAATACTTATAACAATTTACTACTTGTTAGAATGCTTTGTAAATCTCTCTTCTGTATGTTTACCGATAAAAAGTCTTTCATTTACCAAAACATAGTAAATAGCTAGAGTATACCGATCAATCCAGAATAGCATATGTGAAATGTAAAACAGTAACATAATAAAACATAAACACATAACACATGGATTTTTAACATGAAAACCTTGTTAAGGGAAAAACCACTGGGACCAATACCCCAAAATTTTCACTCTTTTAAAGTGATCTCGGTTAAGAGCCAACCCTGTTAAAGGTTACAAACACACTATTAGGTGTGACCTTGTTAGAGGATTTAAAAGATAGTTTGTCACCTAGTATCTGACATCTAATGCTACCATCCTTGATCAAACACTCACTTGGCCTATCAATAGGTATCGAGCATATCCAATGCTACTTTCTATTATCAAACTTTTTGATACTCCTTGGGATGTATCTCAATTACAAAAGACTATTAAGTCCTACTCGGTTAAGAGACTTGATGTTTCAATGGTTAAACTGAAACATTAAAGTGATCTGTTCACACATACAACTTTAATTGCAGATTTTTAGATCTATTGTAAGTGCATTACCTCTCTGATCAATATAATCAATTCAATACCTTTTCTCCACATTGTTCTGCTCTGTGATATTGTTTCACTGTTTGTCGGTGTCTGCAGAATCTAGCTCTTTCCTTAGCTTGTTGATCATGCCTAAATGAAGACTTTCTTCTCCTTCAGAATCTCTTTAGCATCTATTCTCTTTTCTTCTCTTCACCCCACAATTCATAATGAATTGGGTTTGTCTCTTTATAGACATGATTCACCGTTTCTTGGCTTTCTTGATTCTTGGCATGATCCACAATTTTTTTCAATTAGATTTAAAGAAAAACTCCAATTTTATCTCATTCATATCTTCATGCCAACTGCACAAATCAGCTTTAAATCAATCACTTATCTCTAGCTTTATCTTGTCAATTAAAATAATGATAAGTATAAGTTAAGTCTATTTTTAGCTCTTGAAAGCTAAGCATTTTGTCATTTCTAAACTCTCTAGTCTATCGGTCAATACTTCAGTTAGTCATCGGTGATAACTGACTATTCTATCAGTGTGACTTCAGTTGTCATCGGGATCTTCATCCTTGTCTTTTCTGTCGGGCAACATTGTAATTCTATCTGTTGGGTTACACTATGATTTGCTCATCGGGCAACATTGTGACTTTTCTCATCGTTAATGCTATGCATTTGCTTGTTAGGTAACACTGTGACTTTGCTATTTTACTCTATCCATCAGTGTGCACTTTGTCAGTGTATACAGTCACTTTGTGAATACTTGAATTATATGCATTACCAATTCTTTGATTCATCGGTTCTTTGAAGTCTTTGGCAGTATGTCCATGACCATACAGATTATATCAAGTTGACATCAATGACAATACATTATATTAACTAATTTAATTCCTTGCATGATCATCAACTTAACATCTTCAAACATTCAATCAGTTATAGTTCATCAATCTCTCCCTTTGGTATTAATGGCAACACACTACATTATCACACTATATTACTGCTAATACAATATGAAATATAACAATTAAATTTCATCAAACTACCAATCTTATGTACTAAAACTAATACAAATATCTGGTCCTCGATAAGTTCATATAAATTAGATTTGATTCTTGCAGCTTTCTTTTTGTCTTCAATCCCTTCACAAGATAGATGTAGAATTTTTCTTTTTATGATGTGATGTGTTCTCTTTCTATGTCAAACTCTCTCCCTTTGACTATTCTCCTTTATTTTTTCAGCAATTCTTTCTCTTTTTATGTACTCTCCCTTTCTTGTTACATCTCTCCCTCTGGATAATGTGATGGATATAATCTCTCCCTGATGTATAGTCTCTCCTTAAGGGATATGATCTCTCCCTGAGTGATAATATCTCTCCCTTAGGTGATAAGAAGTGATAATGGATATAATCACTCCCTTTGACAGCAATACCAAACAAATATTTTTGATAGTAATGTTAAACAAATCCTTTCTATCCATAATATACTCCTTGAATTTCCCTATCCATCGGAAATACAATAGTTCTAGTGCTCGGAGTAGATAAATACCTTGTTGCATGTATAGATTTATCTTTGAAGTCAATCTCTTTGCTTGCATCAATATGAATGATATTATGATAATATGTAGGCTGATGCAGTCTTCTAGTCATTTTACTGACAAGTAGATAAGGGTCTAACCCCTAGTCTCTTTCTCAAGTACTCAAATGCATCCTTGGGTAGTGGCTTGGTGAAGATATCAACCAATTGTTCATTAGATTGCACATACTCAAGCATCACCTCCTTTTCTTGAACTTGTTCTCTCAAATAATGATACTTGATGGCAATATGCTTTGTTTTAGCATGCATGACTGGATTCTTAGAAATTTCATATGCATACCTTCCAGTAACTGTTTGATCCATGCAATATTTGAGAAATTTGCAGTAGCAGCAACATACTATGCTTTTGCAGTAGATTGAGAGATGCATCCTTGCTTCTTGCTGATCCATGTGACAAGTCTGTCACCCATAAAGAATGATCCTCCATTTGTGCTCTTCCAGTCATCAATATTTCCATCCCAATCAGCTTCGGTAAAGACCTTAAGTTCAAATTTTCCTTCTCTTCTATACCATAAGCCATATTCCTTGGTATTCTTCAGATATCTTAGGATTCTTTTCATAGTATTCATATGTGATTCCATGGGATTAGCAAAAAATCTTGCAACTATTCCTAATGCATGTGCAATATTTGGTCTAGTATGTACAACATACATGATTTTTCCAATCTTTGATTTGTACAAAGTCTGATTTACCTCTGATGACTTGTCCTCCTTTTTTATCTTACATCTAGTTTTCATCAGTGTTCCAACTGATTTGGACTCTTCCATCTTGAATATTTTTAGTACTTCTTTGATGTATTTGGATTGTGTAATGAAAATACCTTCATCTTGTTGCATGATCTGTAGACCAAGAAAGAACTTGATCTCTCCAAGCATAGACATCTCAAACTCTTTGCTCATTTCATTTTCAAATGATTTGCATAGCATATCATTGCCTCCAAATATGATTTCATCAACAAATATCTCAGTAATCAAAATGTTAGCATCAGTATCTTCCTTCAAATAAAGATTATTATTTTCACTAGTCCTTACGAATCCAATACCTATAAGATAGGAATGAAGTCTTTCATACTAGGCTTAGGGTGCTTGTTACAATCCATACAAGGCTTTGTGTAGTCTACATACCATGTCCCTCTTGTCTAAATCAACAAACCCTTCTGGTTGTTCAATGTATACCTCTTCTTCAAGTATTCCATTTAGGAATGCAAACTTGACATCCATTTGGTATACCTTGAATCCTTTACATGCAGCATAAGAAAGTAATATTCCTACTCCTTCTAGCCTAGCAATGGGTGAAAAGGTCTCTCCCTATTCAATCCCTTCTTCTTGTGCATACCCTTTGCATACTAGTCTTGCTTTATTTTTGTTGACTTCTCCATTCTCATTCAATTTATTCTTGAATATCCATTTTGTACCAATGACATTCTTGTCATCCGATCTCGGTACAAGTGTTCATGTCTTATTTTTCTCAATCTGCTCAATCTCTTCATTCATAGCACTAATCCATTCATCATTATCTAGTGCAACATTGACATATTTTGGCTCATAATCACAAATAAGACATCTTGTGTTTAGACACTTACTTCTGGTTCTCATACTATCCTTCTTGTCTCCAATGATATGGTTTTGTGGATGGTTCCTTCTGACATATCTGGCAAGTACAAGTTCAGATCTTTGTCTATCATCTTGATCATTATTTTTTCCTTCATTCTTTTCTCCATCACTTTGTGCATCATTTTGAGCAATATCCTGATCATCGGTATTTGCAGCCTGATGCTTGGGTGCACTGATTTGTTGCTCGAGAGCTCTACATAGTTGGTCGGGTAGAGTGTCAAGTTCTTCATTGTTAACAAACATGTAGTAGTCCTCGGGTTATTTTGTGCTTTCCTTTTCATTCTTCTCTGCAAATTCATATATCTTTATATTTGCACTTTCAACAATTTTGTTAGAGGCTTTATTGAGACATTTATAAGCCTTTCTCTTGGTGGAATACCCTAGAAAGATTCCTTCATCACTCTTGGAGTCAACTTTTCCATTTCTATCATCTTTTAAGATATAACATTGACTACCAAAAATTTTGAAATAACTCACATTGGGTGTGTATCTATACCATAGCTCATAAGGTGTCTTCTTCATGTCTTTCTTCAATTGTACTATGTTCAATGTGTAAACAACAATACTGACAACTTTTCTCTAAAAAATTTGGGTGATGCCTTTCTCTATCATCATTGTCCTTGCATAATCAACCGTGGATCTGTTTCTTCTTTCAAAAATACCATTTTGTTGTGGTGTTCTCAGTGCAGAGACCTGTATTTTGATTCCATGCTCATTACAAAAGTTAGTGAATTCATCTTAAATAAATCCCCCTCCTCTATCTAACCTTAAGCATTTCAATTCTTCACCCAATAAGCATTTTCACATTTTATCAGGTTATTCAACATTATAGTTCCTCTACCTTCAACTGGACAAGGTGTGTCATTACCCATTCTTACTAAACTCCTATTATAGTATTCAAAAGTCTCAAACTGTCATATGCTGAGTGCAGCCACTATCTATGATTTAGACATCATTTTTACTAACTTTACATATGAGTGCAATTTCTACGTACCTTTCTTCATCATCATATGAATCATCTTTTACTGCCACAAACACCATCTCGATGTCTTCATTAGATTCAGTGTCAATATCATCATCTTTGCATTTATCTAGGTAGCCTACCTTCTATCTTTTGTCCTTGTAGTCTCAGGTATCTCTTCTTTTTTGATTTTCAGTTGCTTCTATAATCACCTCTATCATACTTCTTTTCAAATGAACTATCATTACTTATGTCATCTTTTCTTCTGTTAAGACATCTTACAGCAAAGTGTCCAATCTCTTTATAATTAAAACAAACAAGTGGTAATTTACCTTTGTATTTACCTTTGCCTCTATGCATTCTTCTAGCCATAAGTGCTTCAATTTCATCAAGATCTTCTTCTTCACTTTCAATATCACTATCTTTTCTCATAGTGTGTTTATGACTTGATTTACTTATTCTCAAAAAAGATCTGAATTGCAAACTCTATGTTTGGTAAGACACTATTATCAAAGTTGTTCATCTCAAATGAAATTAGTCTTCCAATCAAACTATCTAGAGTAACATTGGTATTTCCTACTGCTCTCATTTCTTGTATGGTAGATACTCTAATAGCATAAGTAGGTAGTAAGGTTCTTAGAATTTTACTTACCACTATATCTTCTTCTAGTACACCTCCAACTCCTCGAATAGCATTGAATACCTCTTTGATTATTGTGTTGTACTGTGTGATGTTTTCACCTTCTTTCATTTATCCTCTAAGGCTTTCTGCCTTGGCTCTCAAAACATTCTTGTCACCACCATGTACAAGCATCAATTTGTCCCACATCTACTTTGCATTCTTGCAGGTTTTGACATCTTCAAATTTAGCATGGGAGAGTGAAGAAGCAAGCTCTATCATCATGTAGTTGTGATCATGCTTCTCTCTCATTTGTTGAACTGTGGGTGCTCCTGTGGGTAACACATATTCAGTATCTAAGTATTGAGTAACATCATTTCCAATACCTGATAAGTGGAGTCTTATTCTTCTCTACCATGAAGAAAAATTATCTTTGTTCAACTTGGGCACATCTCATTTGTTCATCTTGTTATCTTTAGCTTAGGTTTTGAAACCTTCCTTCTAAGCACACAAGCTTTGATACCAATTGTTAGTAATAACTGAGATGGGGGGTGAATCAGTGGCCTCAAAAATTAATCCTTAAATCAAACATTAAAACTTATTACCACTTTTAAGCCTCTGGTTATACTCAGTCCTACAAGATGAATGCTTTGAAATACCTATAACAATTTACTACTTGTCAGAATGCTTTGTAAATCTCTCTTTTGCATGTTTACGAATAAACAGTCTTTCATTTACCGAAACACAGTAAATAGCTAGAGTATACCGATCAATCCAGAATAGCATATGTGAAATGTAAAACAATAAAGTAATGAAACATTAACACATAACACATGGATTTTTAACATGGAAACCCTGTTAAGGGAAAAACTACTGGGATCGGTACCCCAAATTTTTTACTCTTCTAAAGTGAGTGCGGTTAAGAGCCAACCCTATTAAAGGTTACAAGCACACTGTTAGGTGTGACCTTGTTAGAGGATTTAAAAGATAGTTTGTCACCTAGTATTTTGCATCTAATCCTACTATCCTTGATCAAACACTCACTTGGCCTGTCAATAGGTATCGGGCATATCCAATGCTACTTTCTATGATCAGAATTTTTGATACTTCTTGGGATGTATCTCAATTACAAATTACTTTTAAGTCCTGCTTGATTAAGAGACTTGATGCTTCAATGGTTAAACTGAAACATTAAAGTGATATGTTCACACATATAACTTTAATTGTAGATTTTCAGATCTATTGTAAGTGTATTACCTCTCTGATCAATATAATCAATTCAATACCTGTGTTGCACATTGTTCTTCTCTGTGATGTTGTTTCACTATTTGTCGATGTCTATAGAATCTCTCTCTTTCCTCAGGTTGTTGATCAGGTCTGAATGAAGACTTTCTTCTCCTTCAAAATCTCTTTAGTACCTATTCTCTTTTCTTCTCTTCACCCCACAATTCATAATAAATTGGGTTTGTCTCTTCATATACATGATTCACCGTTTCTTGGCTTTCTTAATTCTTGGCGTGATTCACAATTTTTTCCAATTAGATTTAAAGAAAAAATCTAGTTTTATCTCGTTGAGATCTTCTTTCCAACTAGACAAATTAGATTTAAATCAATCACTTATCTCTGGCTTTATCTTGTCGATTAAAACAATGATAAGTATCAGTTAAGTCTATTTTTAGCTCTTAACAGCTAAGCATTTTGTCATTTCTGAACTCTTTATTCTGTTGGTCAATACTTTAGGTAGTCATCAGTGATAATTGACTGTTCTGTCAGTGTGACTTCAATTGTCATCGGGATCTTTGTCCTTTTCTTTTCCGTTGGGCAACATTGTAATTCTATCCATCGGGTTACACTATGCTTTTCTCGTAAGGAAACATTGTGACTTTGCTCATTGGTAATGTTGTGCATTTGCTCAGCGGGTAACACTGTGACTTTTCACTTTTACTCTGTCTGTCAGTGTGCACTCCCTCGGTGTATACATTCACTTTGTGAATACTTCACTTATATGCACTACTACTAGAATAGCCTTTGATTTATTGGTTCTTTGAAGTCTTTGGTAGTAGTTCCATGACGATACAGATTATATCAAGTTGACATCAATGAAAATACAATACATTAAATAATTTAATGCCTTGCATGATCATCAGCTAAACATCTTCAAACATTCAATAAGTTATAGTTCATCATGTCCTTCATGGTGTAACTGGTTATCCAATAACCGACAAGCCTAAGGCACATAAGCATCCCTCTAGGCCAGAAGTTGAAAAGCTCACAAAAGCTATGTGGGATAACAAAGGTCTGAAAATGAACACCATCACCAATGAGGAACTAAGGTTCAAAGTATGTGCAATTGGGTACAAGATCTTCCAAGCAAGTAGGCTTAACAACATTGCATCTAAACTAGTAAGCACAGCTTACAAGATAGTGACAAAGGGAATTCAGATGGATTTGTGTGAGATCTTGTTAAAGCAACTTGATGAGAACATGATGAAAATAAGGTTTGTAAAGACTAACACATGTAAGTTCAGCTCACTTATCATGTGTATATTCTTGTACTTTCAAGAATACTTTCCTTCAGTAGGAAAAGTGAAATGGGATACTACAAATCCGGTCACACTGCAAATTAGTGAACTTATTAAGTCACTAGGAGATAATTTTGATTCAGTTATGACTGCATAGTTCCTTGAATTCAAGGAAAATATGATGGAAAGAGTGAGGATCCCTAAGAAACTAATTGAAAAACATAGGGATGAGATTTTTTTTATGGTGGATACAAACTTTACCCACAAAAAGCCGGTTGTACCAAGAATAGTTTGGTTAGCCCCTCTTGATTATGAAATCAACATAGATCAAGCAACCAATGCAATTGATGCATTGATCAATGAGCCAATTGACATCAAACAACCAAGGTTTGTCACTTATGAAGAGGCCAAGTCAAAGATAAAAATAGGCCTAGTAATCAAGAAAATTGTCAACAAAAAGAATAAGATGGTTAAGAATCTTGAAAAGATACTATCGGTTAATGAGGAGGAACAAACAGAGGAAACCGATGAATAGGGTACCATCGGTAAAGGACAAGATGAGAAAAAGTCAAATTTTGAGGCCACTGAATCTGATACACCTCCACCTCCTACAAAGAAATGAAGGACAAGGAGCCAAAAAGCAAAAGATACTACACCTCTAAAGAAAGGTCAAGTGAGGACCTATAAGAGGAAGTAGCCAACAAAGCAAACAAAGTAGCAAACAGAGAAACAAACACCTACAAAGAGGAGGAAAAAAATGGTCAGGATTAAAGGTGACATTAAAGATTCCAAAGAGGATGAGCCTAATGTAAGTAAGAAAAATTTTCTTACTAGAACAATTGATGAGATTGCTGAGTCAATTTCTACTACTGGTACTGTGACTGATAGAAAGATTAGACAATGGGATAAACTTGAACCAGAAGACCAAAACAAGATACAAGATGCCATAATTAGGGCAATGGTTAAGTTTAAATATGTACCAGTAGAGTTTATAAGCCAAATACCCAAAGAGCTGGGTAACATAATTCAAAACAGTGGTCATATGTTCTACATACAGAAAAGGAAGCAAGGCAGAGGGTACTTGTCACACTTATGCCTCCTGAATCAAAGATGGAAGAAATCAAAGAAATAATGAAGAAGAACTCAAGAAAATTTGTAGCTAAGATAAGAGATTACAAAGTGCTTGAAGATAAGTTTATTTAGTTGGACAGTATGATCGAAACCAAATGGAGACAACTCTTAGATCTGCCTGCAAAGTCAACAAGTCGTGAGAATCAATTACTTCTCACCGAAACACCTCATGTAGAGGATGAGAAAGATAAGGAAAGTCCTCAACACATTTCTTTGGACAATGTAGATAATGCTGAGTCAATTAACTTAGAAAAATTCATGGATGATCTTAACATTCAAGACATCACTCAGCATGATTCAAACAAAGATCCTCAGAAAGAAGATGATGTAATCTTTATGTCTCTTAAGGATCAAATCAAGCAACAACAAATGGAGACCCAAGAAAACAAAGAAATGGATTTTGCTAATGAAATATGGCTAGACGCATCAATAATTGACATCACAGGACTGGACCCTGTTGATCAATTTCAAAAGGATGAAGTTGTCACTGCTCAATAGGATCAAACCAATGAGCAGGACACAAATCAAGGTGCAGCATAGGTGAGCACTCAGGATAATATGCCAGTGCTAATAAAGGCCATGAATCTACTAGAAGGTAATGCATAATCTAATGCAACAGATACTAGCATACCCAAGGACAAGGGTCATGCAGAGGCAAAGGACACAACCAATACAACAAAGGATACAACTGCAGAGAAAGCTCCAATCGATGATCAGAAGGATAAATCTACTGATCAGAACAAGGAAGAGGATAAATAAGAAGTAGAGGAAAAGTAGAAAGAAAAAGGTGAAGAAGAAAAAACAAATGCCCAGGAGAAGAAATCAGAAGAGAAATCTGCAGAGACACCCAAGGTTGATGGAGAGATGTCTTCACCAAACTAACAGGTGAACCTCAAGCATAAAACACAAGAAGCATATTCAATAAAGCCATTCACCAAGCACTTCAAAAAGGACAAATGAACTAGCAATGGTAGTTCATACGTCTGTGTCCATACAAATCTCAAAGAACAAGAAGAGAAAGCATAAGAATCTAGTCACTCTGGATGAAATTATTGAGATTCCAGTTTGTGATCCTAGGACATTGGATCCAACTGAATTGAAAAAGTATGCACAACTTTGTGAGAGGAAAGAAATGTAATACAAGTTGAGAAAAGACACCAAAGAGGCAAAAGTACTTGAAGTAGCACGAGGAATACTTCAAAAAATTATAACTGATGTAGATATTGATCAAACAACCGCTATGCTTGATCAATTAGTGGTTCTCATAGATGCAATCACATCTCAAAACATAGATGCTGAGAAGGCTATGGAAGATAGACTTGAACAGAAATATGAGTTCAAATTAGCTAAGAAGATAAGCCAAGAAGTGGCGTTGCAAAAGGTAAAGCTTTCTGAACTGGTTAGCACAATAGATCCAATAATCTCAGAAGTTATAACCTTAATATAGAATGTATGAACGCTTGATCAACTCACCAAGGAGTATACCGAAAAGATAGCACAAATAGATGTTGACCTTTAGAAAAGTGCACAAAGTCTCAAAAATAGTGATGAGGCAATTAAATTGCACAATGAGTAGCTCAAGCAAGCTCAGAAATTGAGACAAGACATACAGATTGCAGAGACAAAGTTTAGAGATGAGGTAAATGAGATTCAAGAACAACTCTTACCGATACTCTCACTACTACAACAACATATGACAGAGGTAAGAGCACTAATTTCCACCCTAGAAATGTCTATCCTAGACAGCATTTATGATATGCATGACCAAATAGAGCTAGAGAACATGGCACTAGAACTCCTAAAATAAAAATGGGAGAAATTGCTCGAAGATATCAAGAACACCCACTCTCATATTCTTGACACATTGTAAGTTACACATTTTTGTCATATTTTTTGGCATCTTATAAGTTGTACATTTTTTTCATGAGTATCAAATAAAGGGGGAAATGATATGTATAGTCACATTAAAAGAAAGGGGGGAATAAAAAAAAAGGGGAAAATAAAAGGAAGAAATGATTTGTCAGTTGAAAGAGCAATGAATAGAGAATGTATAGTATAGAGGCAAGTATACATGTACATATACTTATACTATACCGATGCATACAACTAGGGGGATTCATATAATGACAAGGATATATACATGGTGTACATAGTAAACACTTTAGTATTATGCACATATAAGCTTTTGATACTAATGTCAAAGGGGGAGTTTGAAGGCATTATATTTTTCCATTAGTATATACAAGGAAAAACATGATCTACACTATCGGTTTACACTACACCAACAGACAGGGTACAACACTACCTGACACCAAGGTTACATGATACTGCCAAGTACAAAGCATCCTGACAAACACTATTCAGTGTTACCCAATGACAAAAAGCACAAGGGAACCCGACGAGTAACCAATAATGCAACCTGATGGAATAGAAAAGAGAGGAACCTGACAGATGAATGGAACCAGATGATTAGTTCAACAAAGGAACACTGATAGACTTTTAGTTCAACCCGACGACCAAGAACCAACAGTCAGTTACATCCCACAAAAAGTGGATTTGACTTTCCACATCAGATAAAAAACTGAAGTTGTATATTTAGCTTCTTGATTTGTTTTAAATCTATTATGTGCAGAGGAAGCAATGTAATTATTATTGTTTTAATCAATTTAACTATTTTAAAACATGCAAACTAAAAGATCAAGGTCAAGTTGTATACCTTGGATCTAGAGTTAACTTTGTAATGCGTGATTCTAGAATAGGTCAAATAACTGTATAAATAAATGTTCAATCTATTGTGAACATGTTTTTGTTTGATGATTATTCTAGCCACTGAGAGCATCTAAGGATCAGACAAGAGAATTCATGCAGAAAGATAGAAAAGGATCAATTCAGTTTCAAGAACAAGGACACAAGCTACCAATGAGAAGGAAAAGGTATTAATAGATCACTATAGGTGATATTCATATTATGAGAGCTTTAATTGATCTATGATCAGTAATTATAGATTGCATATAGTCATTTCAAACATATTGTACTCATTCTAATAAGTGTAGTACACTTAATAAATCCTTTCAAGAAAGGTGGACCTAACAGTCCTATTGTAAATCTCTTAACCGAGTGCACACTTAAATCAGTGTTGCTAAAGCTCTTAATAGAGTAGATCTTAATAGGTCTCCACTTTAATACTCCTAATAGGGTAGATCATCAGAAGTGATCAATTGTAAACCTTTACTGGCTCCCTTCCATTATGCAGATAGTGAAGTTTTATGGGTGGTGCAGGAGCACCTAGGTAGTCTAGTTGTTAAAATATAACCTGAGGTTTGCTCCTTCTTTGTTTTGGCTTGTAGTGGTTCTATCCAAACCACTAGATGAATAAAGGGACCAAGAGTCCTAGTGTGTGAAGTGTTTGTAGGAGGATGTGTCTTATTAGGTCCTTAGTGACCTTTAGGTCCATTTAGGTCCAATTAGGTGTTTTTGGAATTTTATGGAAAAATGAGCCAAGAAAGGGAATAGAGGTCCTATTTGATGTTATTTCATCATATTTGGTTGATTGGACAATATTGGGCATAGTTAGACCAGGTTTGGAGACCAAACTCAAAAGTTGCAAAAAGTTTTCAATGTTGTCATTGACAACATTGACAACTTTTATGACAAGATTTCATCTTCGGTGGAATTGGTTAGATAAACATCTAAAAATGATGAATTAGTTTTTGGGTCAATTATATATGACCATCCTCGAGATGTTGAAGGGTTGTCAAGTTAGAGAAATTTTGTGTGCGGACTGTATTTGTGAATAACAGTGATTGTTAAGGTGTTTTGAGGTGATCTGATAGTTTAATGGATTGAATCCAATTTTGTGAGCATTGTTTTATGTAATGTAGGTTGTTATAATAATTTTTGTGGTGGTATTTTGTTTGATTTAGTAGTTTTAGTTATATGTTTAAATTATTTTGTTTTCAGCACTGTCGTTGTTTTGAACTGGGCATTGTGAACAAATGGGGTCTTAACTCCATATTCCACTGTGGCATTGGCATAGGTCTTTGGATTATGAGATTAGACTCCATATAAATTGTGTACAGTGCAAGAGGGTCCCAGGAAGTGATGGAATCCATCTATAAGCTGGCACCTTAGGTGAGCTAGTGTGGCATGGCTAGGGGTCACCATTAGTTGCAGAGTCCTTTTGGTGGACTGAAAGCATTCATAGCTTCAATAAAATCTTTTAGAGGGTTAGGGTAGAGTGTTGTGTGATCCCTAAGATGAGTGGGAAGACTTTTTGAGACTTCTTGGATAGAAAGGAAGGAGTTTCAATCAGACTAGTTTTGAAACCCTCAAAACCCTAATTTATAGCCTTGATTATAGGGAGAGTTGTACGGACAGCTTGAGAGCCCTAGACCTAGAAAATATCTAGTATCTTAGTAAAGGATTTCTAGATCCTAACCTTATTTGGGCACTTGTTAAGAAATTTTACATGATAATGCAGAAAAAGTCACTAAATAGGGCTAATTTCGTGTAGCCCTATTTGATAAGCAATTGTGTGGGTTATTGGAACTCGATTGGAGTCTTGATGCAAAGTGTGCTTGCAGGTGTTTTAAAGGGACCTATGAACACCTTGGATACCCTAATCCTCTCTATGGATTTAGTATTGATCAATTTGGATCAATTGGAGCATTTTAGGCCAAAGATGCAAAAAGACCATTTGGGGTCTAGGAGAAAGTTTTGAAGTGTTTTGTTCTACAACATGGTGTTCAGTAGTTGAAGGAGTTAGGATCTTGTAATAAGATACCTAAGGAGCCTAGGGTTAGTGAAATAACCATATTAGGTCTTAAAGTGACCTAGGAGGCCCTAGGAGAGGTCTTAGAAGAAGCAAAACTAGTGCTACATCAGAGTGGTATCAGAGCAAGTTGAGAAACTTGGGAAGATTGGTTTATGTCAGAAGTGGAATCTTGTGGTTCTACAAAGATGGTTACAAATGCAGAACTAGCCAAGGGCATGGAAGAGAAAAAGGATAAAAATAGACTCCTTGAGGATACCTTGGAAGCAATGAGAGTAAAGATGGAAGAACTAGTAGATGCTACTAGGAAGAAAGACTATGAAGCTGAATCCAGAATGAGGGGTAAGAAGAAGATTGAAGAGGAAGAATTCATCCTTGAACTAGATCCAATATTGAATGAGGAACCTTTCTTGAAGGCCATAAATGCATTAAGTGGAAAAGCTTTGGAAGGGATACCTTTATTAGGAGGAAATATGGATATTGAAACAGTCATGGACTGGATTGAAGCAATTGAGAATCACTTTGAGTGTGAGGGGATAAGTGAAGCCCAAAAGGTTAAAGTGGCCAAGTCTAGACTCAGAGGGTCAACTTTGACTTGGTGGAAATACCTCCAGGATGAGAGGACAAGCATGGGAAAGCAACCAATAGAAAATTGGAATGCTATGGTAACCAAATTGAAGGAGAGTTATCTTCTAGGGGACTATAAAATACAACTTCATAGGAAGAGACAAAACTTGAAACAAAAAGACCTAGATGTGGCCTCATATACTAAGGAGTTTTAGATATTATGTTTAAGGTCTAAATTGCAGGGAAAAGAGCCAATCAAAGTGGCTAGATATTTGGGTGGATTGAAGTGGAACATCCAAGAGGAGATTAGCCTATGGACACCCACTACTATCCAAAAGTGACATCAATTGGCCATGAAGGTGGAAGAAAAGAATAAGAAGAAAGGGGATTCTACCTTCAAGAACAACAATAACAATAGGGGCAGAGTGAGAAACCAAAGGGGTCAAAGAGGAGGCTACCAAGGCAGGGGTAGTGAGAAAGGGTCACAAGGAGAGAATAAGTTGACATAGTAGTAGACTAAGAATAGTTCAAGAGGAAGCTATAATAGGGGTAGAGGTAATCATGGTGGTCCTAATAGAGGAAGAGGGGGTAGGAGTAGTTCTTATTTTGCAACCATGAAATGTTATTATTGTGGACAGCTAGGCTATCCAACCTATAGATGTCCAGACAAACCTTCTACATCAAATAGTGATAAGAGGATAGCATATGCACATGATGACACTTCAAGTGTCAAAACCCCTGAAGTATACCATCTAGATTCAGAGATGGGTGAGAATCTGATGTTCAAAAGGGTCCTAATAAGGCAACCAATCAAGGATGAGCCCAAACATAGGAGGGTACTATTTAGAATCAGATGCAAGATCCTTGGTAAGGTGTGTAAGGTTATTATGGACTTTGGATCCACATATAACATTATCTCAGAGGAGGTAGTAGTAAATCTTAAGATAACCAAGATACCCCATGTGAATCCCTATAAGGTGACATGGCTCAACAAAGGCCAAAGTGTGCTAGTCAATGAGCAAACATGGGTAGAGTTCTCAATAGCAGGGTATAAAGATAGATTGCTTTGTGACATCCTACCAATGGTTGCTTGCCATTTTCTTCTTGGAAGGCCTTGGAAATTCGATAATGGAGCAGTGTATGATGGGAAAGAGAACTCCGTCACTTTCAAGAAAGGAGGGAAGACCTTCAAAATTTAGTCATTACTATAGGACAAAGAGCCACAGACCAAAACTCCTAGTGTTATTTTATGCAATGGAAAGGAGTTTCTAAAAGATGTCAAGGGTGATGAGAGTGAAGGGTATGCCATTGTGCTGAAGCCCAAGGATGCAGAAGAATTAGTAAAGGAACCATTACCAATGGAGGTGCAAGAATTGCTTGAGAAGTGCAAAGACATGGTGAGTGAAGGCACTCCTGCAACCCTACCACCTAAGAGGGTTATAAGTCATCAAATAGAATTTTTTCTATGGGAATCCTTGCCCAACAAGATAGCATAGAAGTTGACTCCAGATGAGAACTTGGAGGTAGCAAGACAAGTACAAGAGCTCTTGGATCAAGGCTTGATCAAGAAGAGCATTAGCCCTTGTGTAGTCCCGAGTGTTTTAGCATCCAAGAATGGGGGAAAGTGGAGATTATGCATAGACTCAAGGGATATAAATAGGATCACAATAAGGTACAGATTCCCAATACCAAGAATAGAGGATCTTATGGATTACCTAGGTGGGGCAATGTACTTTACAAAGTTGGATTTGAAGAGTGGTTATCACCAAATCAGGGTGAAGGAAGGTGATGAATGGAAAATGGCATTCAAGAACACAGATGGGTTATATGAATGGCTTGTTATGCCATTTTGCCTCTCTAATGCTCTGACCACATTCATGAGGCTCATGAATGAAGTGCTCAAGGAATTTATAGGGAAGTTTGTGGTGGTATATCTTGATGATATACTAATATTTAGTAAGACAAGAGAGGAGCATATCAGACATGTTGAGGCAGTATTGAAAAGGTTACATGTAGATAATTTGGCCATTAACCTTGAGAAGTGTGAGTTCTTTAAACAAGAACTAGTTTACATGGGTTGTGTAGTGTCCAAGGGGTCTTTGAAGATGGACAAAGACAAAGTTGCTGCTATCTTGAACGGACCTCCACCTACCATAGCGACAGAGGTAAGGAGTTTCCATGGCCTTGCCCAAATTTATAGAAAGTTTATTAGGAATTTTAGTGGGATATGTGCACCTTTGATGGATACTATAAAGGGTGGGGTCAAAACTAAGTTCATATAGATAGTAGAGGAAGGAAATCATTTGAGTTGTTGAAGAAACAAGTGGCTACTCAACCAATCCTACAATTGCCAAGCTTTGAGAAGTTGTTTACTATTGAGTGTGATGCTAGTGGATTAGTAGTAGGAGGGGTATTGAGTCAAGAAGGTAGGCCTATTTCCTTCTTTAGTGAGAAATTGAATGAGGCTAAGAAGAAATACTCTTCTTATGATTTGGAACTATATGCACTAGTTCAATTCTTGAGAAAATGGAGACACTATATGTTTCCCAAAGAATTTTTGGTATTCACTAACAATCAGGCTCTTAGTTACATTAACACCCAAGAAAAGTTGAGCAACAGACATTTGAAGTGGATGGAGTACTTGCAGGCATTCACTTTTACTATCAAGCACAAGAAGGGTCAACTTAATAAGGTGGGAGATGCCTTAAGTAGGAGGTTGTTGACAGTGCAAGAAGTTCACTTGAATAGAATTGGGATTGAAATTTTTAGAGACCTATACAAATTAGATGAGGATTTTGGTGAGGCCTATAAGGTATGTGTTGATTTTGAGAATCATTTTCATAGCAAGTTCTTTGATTTTACCTTACAGAATGGATTGTTGTTCAAGAGCAATTAGTTGTGTGTACCCAAAGGGTCAATGAGGATGAACCTCATCCAAAAGAAACATAATGGTTCTCTAAGTGGTCATTTTGGTAAGGACAAGACCTTAGAATTGGTCCAAAGGTTCTACCATTGGCCAAAGTTGGTGAAATATGTCACCAAGTATGTGGAGCATTGTGTTGTTTGCATGAAGGCAAAAGGAGGAATGAGTAATGCATGGTTGTATCAGCCTCTACCATTCCCTAACAGGCCATGGGAGTGTGTGAGTATTGATTTTATTATGGGCTTACCCAAGACTAAATTGGGGTATGATAGCATTTATGTAGTTGTTGATAGATTTAGAAAAATGGGGCATTTCATCCCATGTAAAACTACTAATGATACTAGTCATGCATTGCTTATTTGTTTTTTCAAACAGGTTGTGATGATCGATGGTCTCCCTTTGAGTATAGTCTCTAATAGGGATGTGAAATTTATAAGCCATTTTTGGCAAACTTTGTGGACAAGATTGGGTACTAACCTATCTTTTGGCTCAGCTTACCACCCTCAGATTGATGGCCAAAATGAGGTGGTAAATAGGGTGCTGGATAACCTATTGAGGTGCCTAACTAAGGAGTATGGGTAGACTTGGGATTTGGTCATTCCCCAAGCAAAATATGCTTACAATGATAGCAAGAATAGTATGATAGAAAAGATCCCATTTGAGGTTGTTTATGGCATGCACCATAGGGGTGTTTATGAGCTCAGAGATCTTGGTGGAATGGAATACAGAAGTGGCCATGCAAAGGACTTCACCTCTACCATGAAAGATATACAAGACCAAGTGAAGAAGAAGATCCAAGATAGTTAACATAAGTTGAAAGCCAAAATTGATGAGAAGAGGAGGGATGTTCAATTTGAAGTAGGTGACTATGTCATGGTGCACTTGAACAAATCAAGGCTACAAAAGGGTATCCCTACCAAGATTCAGATGAAAAGAGTGGGACCTTGCAAGATCTTGGAAAAATATGGAGATAATGTATATAAGGTAGACTTACCATTAGACTTGAGCATATCTCCAATCTTTAATGTCCAAGACTTAATACAATTCAAAGGGAAGATGGATGAGATCACTCCAAATAGTCAGAGGGTCAGTGATGATGTGTAGGTTGTTGTCTTACCTCCCAAGTTTCAAATGATGGATGAAAAAGTTATGGACTCCCAGGTTAAGAAGACTACTAGACACAAAGTCTACATGGAGAATTTGATTCAATGGAAGGATAGACAAGAGTCAGAGGCTTCATGGATTGTAGATGCTGACTTCAAGAAGGTGGGCATTTTAGAGGATCTTCTGTGCACAAGAGTGACATAACTCTTCCTTTTGGGGGAGTATGGTGCAGGAGCACCTAGGTAGGCTAGTTGTTAAAATGTAACCTATGGTTTTCTCCTTCTTCATTTTGGATTGTAGTGGTTCTAGACACACCACTAGATGATTAAAGCATCCAAGATTCCTAGCGTGTAAAGTGTTTGTAGGAGGATGTGCTTATTAGGTCCTTAGTGACCTTTAGGTCCAATTAGGTGTTTTTTGTAATTTTGTGGAAAAATGTGCCAAGCAAGGGAATAGAGGTCCTATTTGATGTTATTTAATCATATTTAGTGGATTGGACAATATTGGGCATAGTTAGACCAGATTTGGAGACCAAACTCAAAAGTTGCAAAAAGTTGTCAATGTTATCATTGACAACATTGACAACTTTTATGACAAGATTTCATCTTTGGTGGAATTGGTTAGATAACTGTCTGAAACCGATGAATTAGTTTTTCGATAAACTATATATGACCACCCTCAATATGTGTGAAGGGTTGGCAAGTTTGAGAAATTTTGTGTACGGATTATATTTGTGAATAACGATGACTGTTAAGGTGTTTTGAGGTTATTTGATAGTTTAATGGATTGAATCTAATTTTGTGATCATTGTTTTATGTAATATAGGTTTTTAGAAGAAGTTTTGTGGTGGTGGTTTTTTTGATTTGGTATTTTTAGTTGTTTATTTAAATTGTTTTGTTTTCAGCACTGTCGTTGTTCTGAACTGGGCATTGTGAACAAATGGGGTCTTAACTCCATTTTCCACTGTGGCATTTGCATGGGTCTTTGGATTATGAGAGTAGAACCCATGTACATTATGTATAGTTCAAGAGGGGCCGAGGAAGTGATGGAAGCCATTTATAAGGTGATGCCCTAGAAGAGCCAGTGTGGCACGGCTAGGGGTCACCATTAGTTGCAGAGTCCTTTTGGTGGATTGAAAGCATTCATAGCCTCAATCAAAGATTGCAGAGGGTTAGGGTAGAGTTTTTTTTTATCCCCAAGATCAATTAATGGGAATAATTGGTGAGAATTGTTGGATAGCAAGGAAGGAGTTTCAATCAGACTTGTTTTGAAACCCTCAAAACCCTTATTTATAGCCTTGATTATAGGCAGAGCTGTATGGACAGCTTGAGAGCCCTAGACCTAGAAAATATCTAGTGTCTCAATAAAGGGTGTCTAGATCCTAAACCTATTTGGGCACTTGTTAAGACATTTTACATGATAATGCAGAAAAAGTGACTAAATAGGGCTAATTGCTTGTAGCCCTATTTGATAAGCAATTGTGTGGGTTATTCAAACTCAATTGGAATCTTGATGCAAAGTGTGCTTGCAGGTGTTGGAAAGTTACCTATGAACTCCTTGGATACCCTAATCCTCTCTATGGATTGAGTATTGATCAATTTGGATCAATTGGAGCCTTTTAGGCCAAAGATGCAAGAAAGACCATTTGGGGTCTAGGAGAAAGATTTGAAGTGTTTTATTCTACAAAATGGTGTTCACTAGTTGAAGGAGTTAGGATCTTGTGATAAGATACCTAAAGAGCCGAGGGTTAGTGAAAGAACCCTATTAGGTCTTAGAGTGACCTAGGAAGCCCTAGGAGAGGTTTCAAAAGAAGCAAAACTAGTGCTACATGAATGGGTTCCATCCCCACCGCAGTGTTTACTTCCTAACAGGAATTTTCTGTGATATCATATCTTGTGTTATGTGTTTATTACTTTCATGAATTTTGTAAACAATTAAATATTATGAATTAATATTACATGCATAAGAAAGAACATTAGAAATAATTGGTAATATAATAAATATTGTTTACTAATGATGAACGGTGAAAAGATTTAAAATTTTTAGAGGTACTGATTCACCCCTCCCCTCTCAGTACTACTTCCCATTAATCCCAACATTACTATCTCCCTTGCACTTGGGTTATGCCACTTTCAGAGGTGAACTAGGTAAGCTTCTACTCTATGGAGTCCAGTAAGGGTCTTCATTTCAAATAGATCCTTTGTGTTCGTGCAAGCACGATTCAGGCATATAGCCCCACAAAGCACCTTGGCACAAGTAGTCAAATAAACATGATTGAGACATATAGGGCCCTATCATATGCTAGGCAAGAGCCTCAAATATACCCAACATCCAAGACTTTGGCCCTAAGAATAAAATTTGTTTAATGTGAGTTGTAGTGGTGTGGCTTACACCTCATGCTCACGTAGGTCATTCTCCAAGGGTGAGTACTTTTTCCCACTTGGACAGGCTCATCTAAAAGGTATGCATGAAAGAAATTGGATCCCAAAAATTATCCCAAAAGATTACTTTCCTTAGACAAGTCAAACATGTCTAGGTTTCTGATCTTTCCTAAAACTAAAGAGAGCATAATCCCTTAATACTTAGCTTAAATCACACAAGAAATCCCCTAATTATACTAGGAGCCTAAATAATCATTTAAGAAACACAATTGTTTGGTTGATGTGGACTTAGGAAACCTACAAACACCACAAGCTTAGTAGTCTTAGTCAATTTTCTTCTTCAAAGCATCCTACAAGCACAAAGAAGTTAGTAGTTTTCAAGAAAGACTGGTTTCAAGTGTCTCTCTTTGGCAAGCGGATCTTCTACCAAGCGTTTGGAAAAAATGTGCTAGGCTGCAAAATCAGGAAACCAGAAGAACAAAAATACCAAATTAGAGGTTAAAAACTAGAAATCAATTCAAATGAACCCCTAAAGATGCTCCCTATTTTTGAAATGACAAAGTATAGAGGAAATACTAGCATCAAAACTCGTACGACAATTTACAAGCAACCATACAAAAACCTAGGGAAAGATGGTTCCTCGTAGGATAATTCCTGCATGACAGTACGAGAAAACAAATTGGATACAGACTTGTACGACAATTTAAATGTCCTAAAATGACAAAGTACTGGTATTCAGTTTTTTGTAGGAGCATATGAGATAGCTCGTATGACAATCAGTGTAGTTTTAGAAAATGTCAAGAATATCATAAATTTGGGGCCTAAAACTAGTTCAACCCCACAGTGGGCGCCATAATTCTTTGTTTTAAATGTGGTATTTGAAGGCATATTTTTCCATTAGTATACTTAGAGAAAAACATGATCTGAACCATCAGTTTACCCTACACTGATAGACAAGGCACAACACTATCTGATGCCAATGTTACCCGACAAACACTATCAAGTGTCACCCGATGACAAAAAGATAAACTATACCTGATGAGTAACAACAGTGCTACCTGATAGCATAGCAAAGAGAGGAACCTGATAGATATAGGGAACTCGACAATTAGTTCAATCAAGGAACATCAATAGACTGCAAGCTCAAACTGACAACCAAGAATCGACAGTCAGTTACATCCCACAAAAAGTGGATTTGACTTTCCATGTCAGATAAATCACTGAAGTTGTATTTATAACTTCTTGATTTTATTTTAAATCCATTATGTGCGGAGGAAGAAATGTAATCTTTATTGTTTTATTTCATTTCACTATTTTGAGTCATGCAAACTAAAGATCAAGGTCAAGTTGTAAACCTTAGATCTGAGAGTTAACATTGTAAATTGTGAATTCAAGATAGGTAAAAATACTTGTATAAATAGGTACTCAATCCATTGAGAAAGAGAGTTGTTCAATGAGGATAGTAGCCACGCAGAGCAACTAAAGACCAGATAGAGAATTCATGTAGTAGAACACAAATAGATTCAAAGCAGATTTCAAGAACAGAACAGAGGCTACCGAAAAGCAGAGAAAAGGTATTCATCAATCACTTTAGGTGATATTATCATTGTAAAGGTTTTAATGGATCTGTAAATCAGAAATAGTAGATTGCATACAGTGAGGTCAACATTTCTACTCATTCTAACAAGTGTACTATGCTAATGAAATCCTTTCAAGAAAAGTGGGCTTAACCATCTTATTGTAAATCTCATAAATGAGTGCACACTTAAATCAGTGTTGCTAAAGCTCTTAAAAAAGTAGATCTTAACAGGTCTCCACCTTAATACTCTTAACAGGGTAGATCATCAAAAGTGATCAAATTGTAAGCCTTAACCGGCTCCCTTCCATTCTGTAGATAGTGAAGTTTTGTGGGTGCCATCCCCACCGCAGTTTTTACTTCCTAACAGGAGTTTTCTGTGATACCATATCTTGTATTATGTGCTTGTCAATTTCATGAATGTTTCTATGAATGATTGAAAAATATTAAAGATTGTGAACAAACAATGTACGCATAAGAAAGAATAACAGTAATGATTGGTAAATCAGAATTGAATGATCATTAATGATGAATTGAGTAAAGGGTTAAAAGTTTTAGAGGTACTAATTCACCCCTCCCCTCTCAGTACTACTTCCCAATAAGTCCAACAATTGGTATCAGAGCTAAGTATCTTCTTGAAAATCTTAAAGGCTTAAGAGCAAAGATCATACAATGGAGAAGTACAAACTTGATAAGAATATTGAGAACAAAAATCTTGAGATACAGATGTTCTATGAGCAATATAAAGAAGCAAGAATCAAAATGAGAGAGCTGTTGGATGAAAGAAAAGGTATGGCTACCGGGAACAATGAAAAAGACTATCAGGAAGAAGAGATTCCATATTTCTTTAAATCTTCAGGATCAAATGTAAGTAATGTATCAGATACATCAGAAGATGACATCACAAATCTAAAGGAGATCAACCTACATCTGACAGAGTAAATAAAGATGCTACAAATTGGTCAAGAGACCCAGATGGTAAGAATGATTGATTTGCTAAGTTCTGCTAGACAAGCTGAAATAGAAAGAAAACTTGCTATTGATGATAGAAGGAAGATTTCAGAGAAACTACAGGGTAAGGAAATTGAAATTCAAAGACATGCTGAGCATCACCATGATCTCACAAAGAATATTATCCTAATGAGTCAAGAAGAAAACAAAATAAATGTGGAACTCATTGAGAGAATACAAATTATCAGTGAATTAAGAGAAGAAAATGAAAAGATAAAGCATGAGGTTAGAAATCAGCAACAACATAATGAGATCGTCAGAAAGGTTGAAGAAATAAATAAAAGAATGGATGACTTTCTTGAAGGACAATGAAGAGTCATCAACAACAGGGGTATAGGCTTTACTGAAAATGGAGAATCATCAAAGCCAAAGAATGTCTACGAAAATCCAAGACCATGGAATAAAACATGCAAGCACTGTGGAAAGTAAGGGCATACATCAAATACATGTAGAGGTAAAATGAAAGGTACTCCTAAATCTACATCTACATCTTCATTCATAGGGTTCTTTTATAAATGTAACAAGAAAAGACACCGAAAGATTTTTTTTACTATGTTTGTCAAGAAAAGCCCTAAATTAAAGAAAACCCTAAGTACTTGAAAACAATGGAAACTACATCAAGAACTGCTAAGTTGAAGAATGAAAAGAATAATGTTGTTAAACTAATCAAGAACAACACATGTATAGAACCTAAATACAAGATCTGTCCAGAGATTGCATCGGAACACAATGAAGCTGGTGCATTTTCAAAAATCCCACCTAGGGTTTTGCTAATAGAAGACGTTAGGTCTTATATTCACTACAAGATTGCAGAAATAGGTGATTTAGAAATGGATGAAGCTTATAAGAAGCTATGTGATGTCGAGGGAAATCTGAAAGAACAACACAAACACTTGGAGGTCAAAGGGTTAACTAATGCCCTACATTTTCCAAGGGAATTCAAAACATAATGGATTAAGATTGTCTTAAGCAGGATACATGACAACAAACTATGGCTAGACCAACCCAAAAAAATAACAAAGGATGTTCTTTATGTTGTCATTGGTTATCTGATAACTGACAAGCCTAGGGCACACAAACATCCATCCATGAAAGAAGTTACAAAACTCACCAATGCAGAAGGAGACAATAGAGGTCTCAAGGTAAACACAATCACCAATGAAGAGTTGAAATTTGGTGCATGTGTTATTGGTTACAATATTTTTCAAGCTAGCAGAATGAACAAAATTTTTGCTACAACAGTAAGCATAGCATTTAAGATTGTAACAAAGGGAATTCAGATGGATCTGTGTGAGATCCTACTAAAACAACTTGATGAAAATATGATCAAAATCAAGTCTTCAAAGACCAACACATGTAAGTTTGGATCACTTATTATGTGTATATTTTTTTATTTTCAAGAATACTTTCCTTCAGTAGGATAAGTTGTATGACACTCTACCAAACCGGTAACCCAACAGATTAGTGAACTGATTAAGTCACTAGGAGACAACTTTGAGTCTGTAATCTCTGCATACTTCCTTGAATTCAAGGAAAAGATGATGGAAAGAACCAGGATACCTGAGAAACTGGTTGAAAAGTACAAAGATGAAATATGTTTCATGGTAGACACAGACTTCACACACATCAAACCAGTTGTACCAAGAACTTCTTGGTTATCATCATTATACTATGAGATCAATATTGATCTAGCTACAAGTGCAATTGAGGCACTACTCAATGAGCCCATTGATAAGAAACAACCAAGGTTTGGTGCATATGAGGAGGCCAAATCTAAGATAAAACATGGCCTAGAAGTCAAGAATACTATAAACAAGAAAGATAAAATGGTCAAGAATCTCAAGAAGATTCTATTGATTACTGAAGAGGAAGAGCAAGATCAACAGGAGGAAACTAATGAACAGGGCAACACTGGCAACAAACTAGAAAAAAGGAAATTAGATACAGAGGCTACTGAATCTGATACACCTCCATCTCCACCTCCTACAAAGAAGCAAAGAACAAGAAGTTAGACTACTATAACTGATACAACACCACTTAAGAAAGGACAAGGACCTATATAAGGAAGTAGCCAGCAAATAGAACAAAATAGAAAACTGTCAAAACAACACCACCAAAGAAGAGAAAAAGGTTTGTTAGGACACATGCTGACTTGGATGACACCAAAGATGATGAACCAGATGTAGTAAAGAATAACTTTAGGAACCAAATGGTAGATGAAGCTACCAAATCAATTGCTACCCATGGCACAATGAATGATAAAAAGATTAGGCAGTGGGATACATTAAATCCAGAGGATCATAATAAGATACAGGAAGTAGGCATAAAGTCAATGATTAAAAAAAAGTATGCCCCTGTTGAATTTGTGAATCAAATACCTAAAAATCTAGGTAAAAGGATATACCAACAATGGTCATATGCCTTGAAAATAGAAAGAGAAGCAAGAGAAAGAAACATGTGAGGCTGATGCCACCTGAATCCAAGTTTGAAGAAATACAAGAAGTATTAAAGAAGCACTCAAGCAAATTTGTAACCAAAATAAGGGCTTACAAAGTACTAGAGAGAAATTTCATAGAATTGGATTCAATGACAGAGACCAAATGGAGACATCTCCTAGATCTACCAACAGAGTTAACAAGTGTTGAGAAGCAATTACTTCTCACAAACACACCTCACAAAGAGGAGGAGACAGATAATGCAAGTCCTCAGCATATTGCTCTGGACAATCAAGAAAGTGATGATGAGCCTATCAACTTAGATACAAGTTTGCATGATAATATCATAGATATCACTCATTATGATTCCAACAATGATCCAAAGAAGAAAGATGATGTGATATATATCACACTCAAGGATCAACAAAGCCATCAAGTCCTGAAGATATCAGATGACAAGATAGTTGACATTGTTGATGAGCCAATGCAGGACAAATCAATCTTGCATCCACTTGTGCAAGACCCTACACAAAATATACAAAAGGATGAGGATGTCACTATTGACAAGGCACTAATTGACGAGAAGGATATCAATGTTGACAAAGCCCAAGCAGCAACTCAAAGTAACATGTCTGTCCTAATGAAGGCAATAAACATACTAGAGGGCAATGAAGGCTCAAATGAGAAAGAGACAAGCACACCCAAAGACAAGGGTGATGAAGAAGCCAAAGGGACAACAGATACTACTGCAAAGCAAGTAGCAACCGATGATCAGAAGAATGCTTCTACTGATCAAAGTAAGGAAAACACTCAAAAGGAAGCAGGGGACAAGCCTTCAGAGAA
Organism: Thuja plicata; assembly: GCA_018584345.1. NCBI lineage: Eukaryota > Viridiplantae > Streptophyta > Pinopsida > Cupressales > Cupressaceae > Thuja > Thuja plicata. The sequence continues at coordinate 1,197,128 of MU227313.1, read as the reverse complement.
AGGTGAAGAAGAAAATAAGAATGAGAATGAAAAGAAAACCGAAGCACATTCTATAGAGACACCCAAGGTTAATAAAGAGAAGTCTTCACATAACCGACAGGTGCCCACTAAGCAGAAAACACAAGATGCTTCATCACAAAACCTTCACCAAGCAATTTAGAGCGAACACATGAACTATTGAAGAAGCACTTAAATTGTATAATCAACAGATTATATAGGCTAGGAAATAGAGACAGGACATTCAGTTTGTGGAGATGAAATACAAAGATGAGGTCAATGAGCTACAAGTTAAGCTCTTACCGACACTTACACTCCTACAACAAAATATGACACATGAAAGTACTCTAATTGCCACCCTTGAAATGTCTGTCCTAGATAGAATTTATGATATGCACGCCAGACTAGAGCTGTAACACATGGCCCTAAAATAGTTGAAAGAACATTGGGAGAAACTAATGGAAGATATCAAAGTTACCCATTATAATGTCTTTGACACATTGTAAGTTACACATTTTTGTCACAGTTTTGGCATATTGTAAGTTGTACATTTTTTTCATCAGTACCAAAGAAAGGGGAAATTTGATATGTACATCACCTCAATTAAAGGAGGAAATCATATGTATAGTGAAAGAAAGGGGAAATAATGTACACTTAGAGAATAGATAGTATACATGTACATATACATATACTACTCTGATGCACACAGTAAGGGGGAGTCATATTATGACAAGGATATAAACATGGTGTAAATATTTCAGTATTATGCACATATCAGGTTTTTATATTAATGTCAAAGGGAGAGATTGAAGGAATTATATTTTTCCATTAGTATACTTAGAGAAAAACATGATCTGCACCATCAGTTTACCCTACACCGATAGATAGGGCACAACACTATCCCATGCCAATGTTACCTGACAAACACTATCAAGTGTTACCCGATGAAAAAAAGATAAATGATACCCGACGAGTAACAACAGTGATACCTGAAAGTACATCAAAAAGAGAGGAACCTGACAGATATTGGGAACATGACAATCAGTTCAATCAAGGAATGCCGACAGACTGTAAGCTCAAACTGACAACCAAGAACCGACAGTCAGTTACATCCCACAAAAAGTGGATCTGACTTTGCACTTTAGATAAATCCCTGAAGTTGTATTTATAACTTCTTGATTTTCTTTTAAATCCATTATGTGCGGAGGAAGCAATGCAATCTTTATTGTTTTAATTCATTTTACTATTTTAAAACATGCAAACTAAAGATCAAGGTCAAGTTGTAAACCTTAGATCTGAGAGTTAACATTGTAAATTGTGAATTCAAGATAGGTCAAAATACTTGTATAAATAGATGCTCAATCCATTGAGAAAGAGAGTTGTTCAATGGGGATAGTAGCCACGCAGAGAAACTAAAGACCAGACAGAGAATTCATGTAGTAGAACACAAACAGATTCAAATCAATTTTCAAGACAGAATAGAGGCTACTGACAAGCAGAGAAAAGGTATTCATCAATCACTTTAGGTGATATTATCATTGTAAAGGTTTTAATGGACCTGTAAATCAGAAATAGTAGATTGCATACAGTCAGGTCAACATATGTACTCATTCTAAAAAGTGTAGTACACTAATGAAATCCTTTCAAGAAAGGTGGGCTTAACCATCCTATTGTAAATCTCATAACTGAATGCACACTTAAATCAGTGTTTCTAAAGCTCTTAACAGAGTAGATCTTAATAGGTCTCCACCTTAATACTCTTAATAGGGTAGATCATCAGAAGTGATCAAATTGTAAGCCTTAACCGGTTCCCTTCCATTCTGTAGATACTAAAATTTTGTGGGTGCCATCCCCACCGCAGTTCTTACTTCCTAACAGGAGCTTTCTGCAATACCATATCCTGTGTTATGTGTTTGTCAATTTCATGAATGCTTCTATGAATGATTGAAAACTATTAAAGATTGTGAACAAAAAATATATGCATAAGAAACAATAACAGTAATGGTTGGTAAATCAGAATTAATGATCATTAATGATGAATTGAGTACAGGTTTAAAAGTTTTAGAGGTACTAATTCACCCCTCCCCTCTCAGTACTACTTCCCATTAAGTCTAAAAATATTAACCTACAAACAACCAAACACTCAATAAACCATTATCTTAGGGGTTAGAAATCATCAATATCTAACTCTAATATTATTCTAAAAACCCCCCAAAATTGGCTTATTGCTTCCTAGATGAAGTGAGTTTGATTCTCAATAGATGCTCATCAGATTGACATAAAATATTAGTGACTAGACAACTCCAAAACAGAAGATTCAAAGGTGAACATGATGCATGAACTTGCATACTTTATTCTTCAAGAAATTGAAATGATGTTCCAAATGCAACTAAGTTAAGGCATGAGATAACATGAGATTAATCTAACAAGATGCAACAAAATGCTAAGAAGATGAAGCTAAGATTTAACCATCTAAGAGAAATGCAAATACTAAGCTAGCATAAAAATACACTTCTACAAAATGAGAAAAACCTAGAATCAAATGACATTATAATCCTACTTCAATTAATTTCCTCCCTTTTCAACAAGGAGAGCTATCCCTTTTATAGAAACTTCCTCAAAATGGACGGTTGATATTTGACCATGAAGGATGGTTCCAATGCAATCTCCTTAAATCCATGTGAGCTCCATCCATGTGAGATATTATTGATTGGTCAGAGTTGTATTTGTTGAGGGAGGATGAGAACAAATTTGGTAAATCCCCTCTTAATCACCTTTTAATCAAGGATTAAGTGTGCACACCCATGTGTGAATGGGTTCTTTTAATAAAAGTGTAAGAACTTTTATTTAGGTGTCCAATGTATAGTGATTAATTAATTTTTCAAACTTAACTTAGGATTAAATTGATGTTTTAATTCAGGACTTTGATTTTAACTATGCAAGGGAGATTATTAGGGTTTTCCTACAGAATTAAGGTCTAGTATTGAAGGCCTTTATGTTTTAGGATTTTTAAGGCCAATTAATTAAATTAGGGGCTATAGATTTTCCTAGACCAATTTTAGGTGATTACAACATGTTGAGTCAACAATTTGCAAGCAAAATATTTTTTCACACAAGAAATAGAGGAAGTATTATAAAGCTAAATAATCTATTAAGCACAAAAATGAAATTGGTATGATATATATTGAAGAAATAGATAATTTAAAGACAAAGTAAGATAAATTAAGACTATAAAGTATCTTAATCTTATGACATTGAACAAAAATGGTCTAATTAGAAAAAATAGGTAATATACTATCTTCACACCAACATCAATCCTTAACTACAAGTTAGGGAGTATGAAAATATATAAAAGTACAAGGAGGAGTCCTACAAGGTCATGTAAAAAGGTGACTATTTATAAAAAAAAATCTCTTGCAAGAGAAGTAAAGTAAAGGGGACAAAAATTGTAAGAAAAATCCTCTTTCTTCAAGAGAAAGAAGTGTATTTATAGTTTTATGATTTACTTCTCTTCTCTCAAATACTATATTAAAATATGATGAATAGATGATAAACTTATAATTAATGCAACAAATAGAATTATTAATTTTGAATATGTATTATCAAAATAAATTTTTGTGAATATAATTTTTTAAAAACAAATGCATCATTTTTACCTATTATGTTATATTTGAAAGGCTCAAAAAAGTCAAAATAAAGTTTTTTCAACAAAATTGAAAATTACATGGTTAAGGTGTGAAAAAGGGTTTGAAGCTTAGATATGACAAACTTATTTCAATTTTAGGAGTACAAATGAAAAAATGGGTTTAATCCAAAAGGTGTACATCTTTATAGATATTGTTTTCTGGTAATGAACAACATTTCTAATAATAAATAGTGTTTCTAGCAATGAACAACTCCTTTTGGTGATGAATAATTTTTCAACATTGATCATTATTTAGGAGTGACCTATCTTGTTTGTTTAGGCCACAAAAAGGTGTGTTTAACGTCAATCACTCACCATTGACATCATTAATTTTTTCACATCAACTTTGTGAGATTCCTACCAAGAAGAGGTATTGTTGGGTGTTTTTCTTTATTTGAACTATAATTTCACATTTCATAAATTGTTTTTTAAATAACTTATTATTTTGTCAAAGATTTTTTAGAGTTTAAATCAATCACTTTTAACTTTCAAAAATATCACAAACATGTTTCTTTATAGGTCTCCTTTTCAATGTTATTTATTTAGAAATATATATTGGTGTAGTTTAGACATTTCCAGCTTGTAAGAAAATTATAATTTTAATGTTTGGACATTCAAAAGATTATAATTTGGTAAAAATAATTATAATATATGTGAAAAATTAAATGTCAAATTTTATAATTTTAGGAGTTCCACTTTACTTACTAATAAAAATACAATATGTCTTGTGTGTCTTTTTTCATTTTTTCTATATGTGTTTTAGAACTAATTATGGAATTTTAAGCTTAAAAGGTTCAATTTGTATGTGCACATCGAAGTATACTTTGATGTTTTAGTAACTTTGAATCATTGAAATTACAAGTCTTGGTGAAAGTACATTCAAACACATTATTTTTCTTAATGTTGGACTTCACCTTTATGGATTGATCCATAAAATTGATCACGTCCTAAGACTAATTTATTATAATACTAATTTTGACATTTTGTATCACACCTTGTAGATTAGAATTTAGGACCTGTATGTGCACACTTGTTCATCTTCATTTCTAAATGATTCCTATACAAACCTCACACTCATTGGTTATGTATAAATAATATACCTTTATATCTTCTACATCACATATTGTCAATAGACCACACCATTGATTATGCATAGTAATATAAATATTTATCTTCTAATACATTGGAGAGCATTAATTCTTTATCTTTTATAAGTTTCCATCTTGATGTTATGAACACATGGATTTCTCATTTGGAGAATATTTCATCTTATCCTCTTTCTCATTTAGATTCTTAGCATAAATGACCATAGATAAGGTGAACTAACAAAGCATATATTAATAGTGAATTAGTCTCTTAGATATAGATAGCCCACATCTAAGTCATGATTCTTTATCTTTTATTAGTTTCTCTCTTGATATTTTTTATTAAAGGAAAACTACTTTTACAGGGATCAAAAACCCAAGTACATAGAACAAAATAAATAGAGAAGTAGTATACACAAACCAATAGCCAACCTAACACAAACCAAAAAAGACCAAAAATGGGGGAATGTTGCCTCACAAAAACTACAAACTATTTACCAGACTAACATTTTTCTTAATATAATCAACATTAATGATTCTAACCTTCTTGACTATATTTTTAATAGAGGTGATCCCCTTATATTTTCTCCTCAATATGGTAGCAGGTCCAGGCATGGCATCCATCTCTATTTTCTCAATGGCACCATCTGTATTCTATGTATTTCATGTATCCTTAAGGCAAAATTTCTTAGCGGACTTAGCACTAACTAAAGGAGAGGAAACTTTACCCCTTGACAGACCCTGTAAAGTCTCTTCTTGTTCATTCAATTTCATTAAAAACCTCAATTGAATTATCCATGATAGTTTTACTTACTGTGAAAACAACCCTAATTTTATGTTGTAGAGTCTTTAGGGTGTCCTAAAAATTATTGATCCATTCTCCATGATCTACCTTCAACTCTCTAATGCCCTTGGCTAAGGTTTTGGTGCTATACATATTGTTGTTGAATCTCTAGTTTGAAGGAGAAACTCTATCTTTTAGACCATTAATTTCCACCAAAATCCATGAGAACACATAATTCTGTCATTCCAATAAATTTTTGACCTCCTTGTGAAAGTTAGGGGTTTCCAAAACTGACAAGCATTGTTTGATAAGGATGGTAGGTACAAAATTAGTTTGGGGCTTTGACATAGGATTTTTTATAGGAGAAGACTTTCTTCTATTTCTAGCAGGAATGGGACCTAGAAGGATTTAAATTTCTAGAAATATTACTAGAATTAGAAACCCTAACTTTACTTTCCCTTTTTTATCCACACTAGGGTCCAAATAATTAGGGGCAATGTCAACGGACGAGACATAATTAGAACCATCATCATCAGAACTAACCACTCTTTTGTGAAAAGAAGTAGTCGAGGGAATTTTTCTTTTGCCCACATGTAAAAATCCATCACCATCTGAATCCGCTTCTTTCCAATCAAAGGAAGTATCCTCATAATGAACCCTAACGTTCTTTTTAAATTTCCATCTTGATGTTAAGGACACATGAACTTTGTATTTGGAGATTTTTTTATCTTGTCCTCTTTCTCTTTTAGATTCTTAGCATAAATAACCATACATAAGGCCAACTAAAAAAGTGTACATTAACACTGAATTAGGCTCATGAGTATAGATCATCCACATTTGATCTATCTCACTAAGATACCGAAGAAGATAAAATTTAGATTTTAGGACTCTAAAACCAAATTGTCAAGTGGCCCAATTTTCCAAACAAATCCATAATTGTGCACCACTGTGTGTGAGCACTAATTTCCTAACATCTTTCATTGCATCTTTTTTCTTTCATTAGCAAAGTCTCAAAACTATAAATTAAGTATTTAAATCAAGTATGCATCAAAAAGTAATTTTTCAAAAGGTTTTCAAATAATTATTTTTATTTATAAATATATTCCTACTGATTAAAAACAAACACAAATTAACATTCTATTATCAAAATTTTCCTGTGTACCAATTGTACACAAAATTTCAATTATTATAAATTCTATTATAACATAATTGACATTTGGTCATTAAAAAAATATACCACCTTTTTTCTTATTATTTTTTATTCAAAGTAACATCTTTTATAGTTTTTTTTCCCTTCTCAACTTATTATTATTTTATTTTGTTTCTAGTGGGTTTAAATTTTATGAAACAACCTACTAAACATATAAATACAACATACAAGATGGTTCAATTGAATTATTAAACTATTTAGCTACTAAATATGTAATTGTCGAATGGTAAAAAAATAATGACACTAGAATATAAGTCCAATCTCAAAACAATTATGGTTAATTGATAAGTAGGAGATATTTTCCACAATAAGTTAAATGGGAGCTTTGGAATAGGTATAGACATCCATCAAAGCATAATGGAAGGAGGATTATTGTTTTTGATTAGAAAAAGCAACCAAGACAAGGGGGCTAACCCGAACAGACATAGCTAGCACGAGAAGTGCAAACTACCAACAGACAACCAGTATAGCACAGGGGTCAAAACACCCTCACCCAATACCCTTTTTCAACATCAAAAACTAGAAAATAAAACTAACAGGACCCAACTCCACCATGGAGCTAGTAACTAGCCTGCACTTCCTAACAGACCCTAGCCTCACCTTGGAGCTGGTAACTAGTCTGTGAAAATAAGTATCTAAGTACTTGACATTAAAGAAGGAATTACGAATAAAAGTAAAGCAAAAATTAAAACTAAACCAGTAGAAAGAGTAATCCCTAACAGACCCCAGCTTCACCTTGAAGTTGGTAACCAGTCTGTGATAGTAAGTTTCAAAGTAATTAACATAAAAGCATAAATTACTTTTAGTATCAAGGGAATTAAGTCTAAACCCAATGTAAGAGTTCATAAAAATCACATTAATGCCCTCAATGGCTAGCCAAAAAAAATCAAAGACAAAGCAAAGCATGGAAAAAGAGGAGGTTATTTGGGGTTTTTACCCCCATTATCTAGAAATAGCTTAAGCCAATCCTCTGCAAGGAATTGGAACAACTTCTCATTCTTATGCTCTTCCTCTTGGGTAGACCCCTTTGCCATTTTTAGGAGCTGGAGAGTGGTAGCCACCAAGTGCATAACCTTCACCGTGAACCCAACAACTTTGTTGAAGCTTTCATTCAGGTTTTTAATTTCCTCCTTAAGCACCGCTAGATCCATTTTAGAAACTGAGTCTAGGGAGGAATGCTGAAGAGTTTTGACATCCTTATGGATATGGGAAATTTCATTCATCATAGCCTAAAGACTCTCATTCATCCTATCCTTAACCTCTGGGGATCCAATTTTGGTTTCCATCTCTCTCTTGGGTTCCTCTGCCACCACCTGAGGGTTCGCAGACAACGGGGAAGTTCTCTACGAGTCCGCATTCTTATCTTCGGAAAGCTTCCCCTTGGATAGGTCCATGATAGGAATAGTGAAGATGGCCAAGACTTGGGGAGAGTCAAGGCTCTTCTTATCCCCACCCAGATCCTGAGGGACTTTGCCTTTTTCTTTCTCCTTGATTTTTCTTTTTTTCCCTTTATTATTTTTTCCACTAGTGTTGTTTTTTTTAATGTCCTTCTCTAAATCTTTTGTTTCCTCCTCCTCTTCAATGTACCGTTTCCTAACCGCCTTCTACTTGAAATGGGTTTTGGCAATTCTATGGGACCTCTATCTTTTCCTAGTATCTTCCTCGTCCTCCTTAGACTCAATGGTGATTTGGGTGCCACCAGTGGACCCAGCATTAATCTTTTTATCTGGGCTTTTGGATGAAGACGAGGGGTTAGAAGCACTCGTCACCTCCATAGTGCCCTTCGGTGTGGTAATACCCTGTAGAGACACAATTCTGGGGGGACACAGGGCAAGGTGGAAATTATAGAGGCGGAGGATAAGCCCTTGGTGGAGGATACAATTGTTGGAATAATGATATATTTGTCATCAGTGAAAACACTTATTCGATCTTGAATGCTTACCGAGCTCATCACTCAGTCCACAGCTTATATCGAGCATTCAGCAAACACTTTGTAAAGCTCAGCAGTAAACAGTTCAAACCGAGCAGAACAGTAGTAACCGAGCATATGAACAGTTCAGCGGTTACCGAGAAGAGCAACATTTACCGAGCAGACGGTAGTCACCGAGCTTCACCATAACTACCGAGCCATCAGTTGAAGCCAACTGAGAAATCAGTTACTACCGAGTCACCAGCGGTTACCGAGTGACACTATATCTATCGAGTCACAAGGGCTACCGAGTTCCAAGCTACACATCGGGACTAGTATGGACCGAGCTTCTACTCTTACTGAGAGCATGACGATGCCGAGTATTGTAGTGGATGCCGAGTATTAGAAGATCACTGAGCTAGCTTGAGGAACCCGAGCTTCTACCGACTCAGTAATATTTTACTTATGCAAGGCCGACTTAGGAATAAGTTTATGTTATTATTTGGCCGACCTTGTAAATTTTAATTATGAAGACGGTATATATATGTAATGTATTATACCATTTGAAGTGTGATAGTGAGATTAGAAGTGCGAAATGAAGAGTAATCAGCAGAGACTGCAATAAGGCAGCAGAGCAGAGCATTTTAGTAAAGGAGCAGAATAGCCATATCTATCACAGAAGGTGATCAGTACTCAAAGGATCTTATCAGCAATAAAGTTGTAAGT
>MU227313.1:1132409-1150855 GCA_018584345.1 Thuja plicata | reverse complement strand
AAGAACATAAGTCAAATGAGAACACTCCAAGGGAGAATCCAGTCTATCAGAAGGTTCATCTCACAGTTGGCTGATAGAGCACAACCATTTACCAAGACTCTGCGCAAAGGCATTACTTATCAATGGATTGAAGAATGTGACAAGAGTTTCACTCAAATCAAAATGTACCTGGCTAAACTACCAGTACTCATACCACCTCAACAAGGCAAACCATTGATTTTGTACATTTTAGCTACCTCAACGTCACTGGGGGCATTGCTAGTGCAAGAAGATGAAGACAAGAAAGAACATGCTATATACTATATCAGTAGAATATTGGTGCCCTATGAGATGAATTACTCTATGATTAAGAAAGCATGCCTGGCAGTAGTCTTTGCATCTCAGAAATTGCATCACTACATGTTGGCTCACTCCGTCAAACTAGTGGCTAAAATTGACCCTTTGAAGTATCTCCTGAGAAAAGCTACCCTCACTAGAAGATTGGCTAAGTGGGTTATGCTTCTTAGTGAATTTGACATAGAATATATTGAGCGTAAGGCAATCAAAGGACAAGAAATCATAGATCAACTGGTTGATGCTCCACTACATGATGATGAACCAATCAATGCTGAGTTTCCAAATGGATCTATTTTGCACATCACTCACAGATCCTAGAAAATGTTCTTTGATGGATCATTCACGCAACAAGGCTCAGGTGTAGGGATTTTGTTTCTGACTCCTCAAAACTATTCCATTCCAAAGGCATACAAGCTCTTGTTTCCTTGTACAAACAACATAGCAGAATATGAAGCACTAGTCAATGGAATCAAACTGGCTCTTGAATGGAATATTTCCGAGTTACATATCCATGGTGACTCTCAACTTGTAATCAACCAAATCAATGATGTATACCAAACTAAGGATGAAAAAATCATGCCTTATAAACAAATGGTTGATGACTTTAAGAAGTATTTCACTTACATCACATTTCAACAAGTGCCAAGGGTATAGAACAGAGCAGCTGATGCTATGGCTACACTAGCTTCCTCGCAGTAGCAAGAGGACAACTTTCGTTATGAGTTCCTGGTGGAAGAAATCCATTTCCCTTCCTACAACTCCCCTGACTCCCAAATGGTCTGTTCAGTCATTGAACAAAAATCCTCCTGCTATCACCATGTCTACTCTTACCTGCGCCATTAGATCATTCCTGATGGACTCACCAAAAATGAAAAATGACACCTCATCTGCAATGCCTCACGGTATGTTCTTGTGGCCAACAATTTGTATAGGCAAGGATTAGATGGTACTTTGCTTAGGTGTCTAGAAAAAGAAGAGTCTAAACATGCATTGTCTGAAGTCCATGAAGGAATTTGTGGTTCTCATTCTAATGGTCTGACTCTGGCCTGAAAACTGCTTAGAGCGGGGTATTATTGGCCAAACATGGAGAAAGAAGCTATCAAGTTCACAAAGACTTGTAAGAAATGCCAGCTGCATGGCAATCTTATACAGGCTCCAGCAAGGGAGCTCATTCCTTTTGTAACACACTGGCCCTTTCAACAATGGGCATTTGATCTCATTGGGCAGATTTACCCCTCATCTTCTAATGGACACAAGTTCATTATCAAAGCTACTGAGTATTTTACCAAGTGGGTTGAGGCGGTCCCACTCATTAAAGCAATAGGACAGCAGGTCTCGTTGTTCATCCTGAACCACATCATTTGTTGCTATGGAATACCTTCCTCCATCATCACTGACAATGGAGGTCAATTTAAGAACAACATTATGGAGGAGTTGTGTGAAAAATTCAAAATAACACAACATTGTTCTTCAATCTATTACCCACAAGGTAATGGGCAGGCTGAGGCCTCAAATAAAAATTTACTAAAAATCTTACATCATACAGTTAAAAATTCTGGAAGGGATTGGCACCTACAGGTCAATCCTGCATTATGGGCTTACAGAACGAGCATCAGAACGCCTACAGGGGCAACCCCATTTGAACTGGTATATGGGGCAGAAGCAGTCTTACCCCTCGAGGTAGAACTCCCATCTCTTAGGGTTTCTTTGTGCAGACTTGTACTAGATGAAGAGTACTGAGTTTTGAGACTCCAAGAACTTGAGCTACTAGACGAACGTCGAAAAGTGGCCTTTGATCACCTCAGATTTTATTAGAAAATAATGTCAAGAGGATACAACAAGAAAGTCAGACCTAGAGAACTTCAGGTGGGAGACCTTGTGTTGAGAGAAAATCCCCGTAATCAGTCACATCGAGAACAAAAGGAGAAGTTTGAACCCAACTGGTTGGGTCCCTATATCATTACTGTAGCATTTGGCTCCAGAGCCTATCGACTCTCCACACCTGAAGGAGAGCCACTTCGAGAGCCCATCAACACTCTCCATCTGAAGAAGTTCTACACCTAAGGCATTCTCGGTGATTAGCACCATGTACATAGTAATGTCCTGAAAAAATCTAAAAATTGGAAAAAGTCCTAAAAAAATGATCATCTCGGTGAAAACCTAGCAATAGGCGCCTTGATGCATCAATAAAAAAAAATCAAAAGATGGAAAAATACAAAAAAATTGAAAAAGAAGAAAAAGTGCCTTGGTGAAAACCTGGTAAACAAGCCCCATGGTAGCAAAACTAGAATCTCTGCCAAGTAGGTGAAAACCTGGTAAACAGGTGCCTCTTGTACTCAGTGCTCCATCTATCAATGCTCAATCTTGGCAATCCTTTACTTCAGTTTGTACATAACTTTCAGTCACTTTCATGACACTCTGGTTCTTCTGAGAACCCTCCTGGCTTGAAACTGATCTAGAGTCATAACCTGGGGGAAATCAAATCAGATTTGTCCTTGCAGTATGAGTCAAGCCAGTTATCATCATTTTCTACTTGGGGCATGGGTCCCCAATTTGATCACATCTTTGGTTTACACCAGAGTCAGTAATCTTGTCATTTCTGAAGGACAACTCGCTACTGACGCAAACAGGTGTTTCTCAACACCATAATCAACAGTGTATCTTAACAGTATCTTTGGATGCATCTATGTTTCTCAACACACATTGGATATTGCAAACGTGAACAACAGATTGATAGCAATCAAACACAAAGCACTCACAAGCACAACCGTGTTTCTCAACACCCTATACCTATACACATTCAAAAAATTTGCAACTGGCTAAAGTATGTTGAACTTCTATTTGTATGCTGCCTGTTCTGATTGATTTTGTTAATCTTTTCTTTGTCTACTGCTTGTTGGTGTGGTCCCAATGATCCAGAAACATCAAATAAACTAGGTGTATGTTGTAAGAGCTCCTGCATTAAGGCAGAAAAGCCTCACATCCCTCGATCCTCTTTATTTGTATGCCAAGGTGAGGTCGGTACTATCTCCTTGTTTGTTATTTATCTATTTTTTTACACAAGTGTGCACTCATGGTTATCTTGGCTTTGAATGCCTCGATACTGGTGTGCTCTTGCACTATCAAAACTGGAAACAACATTCAGGTCATCTTGGCTGTGGTGCCTCGATGCTTATGTTAGTTTCCCATATCCTATCCGATGAAAGTCATATTCATATTCTTATGGTCGCAGTGGATCCAGTAAGGATTGTATCGACTCTGATGTTCCAAAAATTCTCAATGATGAAAATTTTCAATGCTAAAGCTCAGTGACTACAACTTAGGTTGCATTCGTTGCATTCATGTTAGTCTTGCATCTGCATTTGCATCTGCATAGTGATGAAATTAGTATAATAAATTTATCTCTCTCCAATGTGAAGGATCTAAGATTCTAATTGATTAGGCTTCTCATCGTCAAGTGGTCATGACACCCCTTTCTCAATCAACTGTCCTGATTCTATTTTCAGGATTGAAATCAAAATATGAATTTGACCACTTGCACAACCAATAGAAATCTCTCATGCTTTTCTTCTCATCAATCCATGTCTCTTACTTTTGGTTAATCTTGGTCAATAGGACCTCTCATCAAGTATAGATTTTGTTCTAACCACGTGGGACCTCTTTCTAATCAGATCAGTTTCTTCCTAAATTGTCTAATCAATTGAATTGCTTCTCATCACTGGGGCACCTAGCCATATTTCAATTTCACTCCCGAGGGGGCAAGATTAGGACATCAACATTCCAGTGATTACATCCTCAATCAAAACCCCATCGCTTGGGGAATCTCAGCTTCATCACATCAAATCAAGTTGAGATCATCTTAAATCAAAGGAAACCTAATCAATGGTCTTATATAGTGGTGAATACACTTGAAACCAGACAAAATTGGTCTTATACGGGGCAATCATTATTGAAACTAGATGCATTGATCAAATTGGCTTCATCGCTTCAAATCAAGTCAATTTGCTTGCTAATCAAACCTCTTAATGGTAATCAGTTTCATCGCTTCAAATCAAACTGGTTATTCATTCAAACCAATCAAAAAGGTTTAAGAGTTCCTGATAGATGTTTAGTTTTATCGCTTCAAATCAAGCTGAGCATTCTATTTATATCTTTTGATCGATCTCCATCCAATCAAGCTTGAAGTCGGTCTTCTTCTTTAAAAGAATGGTTTCATCACTTTAAATCAAACTATTCTTGATCTCATCAGTAACATTTCTTTGAATCAATGCGTTGCTCGCACATCAATTCAAAGAGGGGCAAATGTAATCACCTAAAAATGGTCACATAAACCCTAGACCCCCAATCTTAGAAATTAATCAAGAAACCCTAACCTTGATTAAACCTAAGTCATAAATCAAAAAGTCAATTATCAAATTCAAACTGATCTGACCTAAACCCTAGGTCCTAATCGATCATCTTACTTGATTAATTAATTAATTCCTAAAATCACAATACATTGGCAAATATATCTTATGTTAATTATTTAATTGATATTATGACATATTAATTAAATAATTAACATAAGATATATTTGCCAATGTATTGTGATTTTAGGAATTAATTAATTAATCAAGTAAGATGGTCGATTAGGACCTAGGGTTTAGGTCAGATCAGCTTGAATTCGATAATTGACTGTTCGATTTAGGACTTAGGTTTAATCAAGGTTAGGGTTTCTTGATTAATTGCTAAGATTAGGGGTCTAGGGTTTATGTGACCATTTTTAGGTGATTACACAAACTGCCTCATAGTCAGTGATCTATTTACACACTCAGGAACAACCTGGCTCTGATACCACTTAATGAAGGGTGCTCACCTTAATGCCACAAACACATAACAAAAATAGAGAAGCAACAACAATTTGCAAGAACAGAAAATGGGCTTCTTATTATCTCCACAAATGTGGAATTAAAAACTTTTAGAATTACAATATGCAAAGCCACATGGGCATTCCCCTTACAATATTTAGTACGACAAAGCCTCAAATTATTACTCAGAACTACCCAGAACTACCCTAGACAACACTACGAGCCTTCTTTATATAGGCAATTTCCACCGCCCGAGAAGGTTCCAAAAATCTAGCCATTAAGGTTGACTACCCTTAGCATTTAATTATTTTTCACTTTTATTACAAAAGGGTCGGCTTTAAATATTTACAAAATATGAGATTAGGTAGCCCAACTTCCAGAAGCCATAACTTTTGAACCATAGAACCGTTTGACTATTATAACCACTTTTCAGAAATGGGAGATCGAGATCTACATTGCCCGACTTGCGAAGCACTAGTTAGTTGGGGGTTCAACCTCGATCCGGAGCCTCTAAGGTCCTGAAAATTGAGCTCAAAGATTTTGCACCCTAAAATCTCAACAGTAAATCCTTAATAAATTCGCCAATACAGATGTTCTGGCAATGAAATTCAACTGGCATTCTTATATGACTAAGATGAACCTTCACCTGAAAAATTAGAACATTCTGAGTTCAAACAACCAACTTACTAAAAATAGTAAGTTTCCAAAAATAGCAGCTTTATACAAAATAGCCCTTATTGAATAGAAAAACACATATTTTTGGGTGATGCAAGATTGCCCTTACACCCAGGATGCTCCTGCATCAACGATGTTGTTTCCTCATGAAGTACATCTCATTGAATGTTAGGGGTCTGACAGACCTGCCCAAAAAATATTCTGTCAGAGATGTTCATCATCGTGTTAGTCCTCTAGATGCTTTATGCCTCCAAGAAGTTAAAATTTATGGTTTTTTGCTTCATGTTGCTTGCAAAGTTACTTGGCCAAAGAGTCTGGCTCTTTGTTCTCAGCACGAAGCTGGTCGAGGTGGAGTAGTTACTCTCCTTTCTCCTCGGTGGCATTCTTTTTTATTTAATCATGGTTCTGATCCCATGAGGAGGTCTATTTGGGCCACTTTCATTATCGAGAACCATTCTTTTGGCATAGTTAATGTTTATGCTCCCAATGATGCTATTGAAAGATCTCATCTTTGGTGTTGGCTTGCAGATTCTCTGCCACCTGCAACTTGGCTTTTTTGTGGGGACTTCAATATGGTTGAGGTGGCATCTGACAAAGATGGCCTTTTTCCTTTCTGCTGGACTACTAACGAATAGGAAGCCTAGTACTATATGCGTAATAAATTAGGCCTTTTTGATCCCAATATTGGCCGCCGCCATTCTGATGGCATTTGGCATACGTGGTCTAATTTTCTGATGGCATTTGGCATATGTGGTCTAATTTTTGAGCTTCTTCTGATAGGAGTCATAAATGGCTTGATCGTGCCATGATTATGGCCCTATCATTTTTTTCTTTTTTCAAAAAATAAGCCTTGCCGGTTACTCCTCTTGTTGATGTGACCTTGTTAGATCACTTCCTCATTCAATTTAATATTATTTGGCAAATAGTTAAGGCACGGCCCCCACCACTCAGTTATTTTTCAATACTTCCGTGCTTCATCATGACTCTACGGTGGCCCACATTCATCGGGTTTGGAACCTTGAGCCTCGGCCATCGCAGTCTCTAGGCTGGATTCAATGGTGGAATAATGCCATCATGCATACGGTACACTTCCTACACATTTATAGTAGATAGCTTTCCATCTACCGCCATCGATCCTATGATGCCAATACCAAAGCTCTCTGCGTTGCTACAGAGAATCTAGCCCTGGATCCATTTAATCAAAGTTTGCAATTTCAACTTGCCCAGTTGCGGTAACATAAGAAAATTGCTAATAACTATGCTGCCAGAGGTGCTCAGATCAAGGCTCATCTACACTGGTTAAAATTTGGAGACCAGGCTTCCAAAGAGTTCTTTGCGGCCCTCCGTGCCCGCAACACTAATGTGGGCATAACCAGAATCAAGGAGGGTCAAGCTCTTCTCATTAAGCTTCCTAATATTTTGCAAGCATTTGTTCATCATTATGAACAAGTTTTTTCCACTCAGGGATCTTCTCCTACAAGTGAGAAAGCTCTTGCGGATTGCATTGCATTTGTGCCTCAATGTGTCTCACCTTCCCAGCAAGATTTTTGTGACCAGATTCTTACCTTGCAAGATCTATGGGAAGCTGTCTTCACCATGGCTGATGACAAAGCTCCAGGTTGTGATGGGTTTCCCTATGAGTTTTATAAAACTCTTTGGGATGTCATCATTCCTGATCTCCATCAAGTCTACCTTGAAGCATACCACTCTCAATCCCTAGGAGAAATTATCAATCAAGGCAACATTAAATTCATCCCCAAAGTAGGGGATCATGAGGATATTTGCAATTGGCGCCCTATTACCCTTCTTAATGTCTCTTACAAGATCATTGCTAAGGCCCTGGCTCTTAAGATTCACCACATCCTCCCGCAGATTGTTCAACCTGAACAAATTGGTTTTATTAAGTCCAAGTATATTCTGGACAATATCATTGCTATTTGGGAAGGTATGGAATGGGCTCGTAAGTCACAACAGAAAGCCCTTTTTCTCAAAATTGATTTTGCTAAAGCCTATGATCATATTGAATGGCCTTTTATTCTTTCTATGCTTCATGCTCTGGGTTTTGGCCCCAGATTTATTCAATCTGTGCAGATTCTTTTCAGGGATGCCACTGCTTGCATCACCATTAATGGTAGGAAGTCTTCCACTTTTGGGCTCTTCAGATCCATACGACAAGCATGCCCTCTTGCTCCTACCTTATATGTTCTGACAACTGATGGCTTTGGCTATTTATTAGCTCATTCTATTTCACTGGGCAGTGTTTGTGGGATTTCTCTTCCCGATACCACTCAACAGCTGGTTAATGGTCATTTTGTTGATGATTCTTTCCTCACTCTTCTTGAGGAGGAAGATAATATTAAGGCAACCTTGCAGTATTTAGACACCTTCTATCTGGCTTCAGGGTCAGCCATTTAGTGGCATAAAACCTTGTGTTACAGGTAATCTTCCCTTCCTGACCTGCCCTGGTTTTCCTAGTTTGGTTGGTCCAGGATTCAACATGGGGAAATCTTTCGCTTCCTTGGTATTCCTTTTTCTTTTCAAGCCACTGCTACAGAGTTATGGAGTCGTGCAAATTAAAATTGAAGAAAATCTTACCTATTGGATTACCAAGCCACTCTTGCTCACTGGTAAATTTCAGATTTTCTCTAAGGTTTTGGCTACAACTCATGTGTACTATTCTTCCTATTGGGCCCCTTCCAAGGCTTCCTACAAGAAGCTTGAAAAGTTGCTAAGAGATTTTCTTTGGGTCTCTAGTGCTAATCACAATGGTTTCCACCGGGTTGCTTGAGAATTTTTTTGTCTCCCCAAGGCCTTTGGTGGGCTTGGATTACTTGATACTCAAAAGCAGGGCTTGGCTCTTTGTGAAAAATGGATTGTGCGGTGTCTCACAGGTCATGAGGCCTAGAAAGTGTTTCTTTGTCATTGTATTTCTTCTAGGTTTCCTCTTCAAAAGCCAGCTTGGAAAGGGATTGGATTTCAAACCCTCCTGGTTATGAATCACCCTATTCAAATCCAAGGTACTTTCATTGCTAAGAGTATTTGGAGAGCTTGGGAAGTGGTCAAACCCTGGCTGCATTGGGTTGACAATGGCTTCAGGGATGGGCTTTCCTTCAATCAGCAGAATATATGGTGGTCCCCACTTTTTTCTCAACAAGGTACCTCTTGCCAAAATCTAGGGGATTAGTGCTCTTCATTTTCACAAACAAGGCATTTAAATGCCCAAAGATTTGTTTTCAAGAGCCACCATGAGTCTATGCTCTTGGGATGATTTTTGGGTTCTGTTTTGGCTCACTCGCCCAGACCGTCATACTTTTGACTTGCTTGTGTCTGCTATTCCACCGCATCTCCTGCACAAACTTGGAATTCAGTCAGTTAAACCTTGGTGGAAAGATTGGAAATGGTACCCTGATACACCATTTACCAATTACAAACCCAAACTTGGATACTCTTGGCTTGTGCCTCATTTTCCCATGATGGATGCTCTTAACCATAGGTGGCATCTCTCTTCTTCTTAGAAGACTTGGAGCTGGCGTTTCCACACAATTTGGGATGCTCTCACCAAACCCAAGATTGCCCACTTTTCTTGGTGCCTGCTCTACCAAGGTTTACCTTTAGGAGCTCGGCTTCGGCACCTAGGCGTACCTGATCCTAAATGCCCTTTTTGTGGGCATTCTGAATCCATTATGCATATTTTTTGGTTTTGTAGCCGGGCCCAGAACTACTGGAACTGGATTCATAGTTTATTTATGCCTTTTCAGCCTGAACCTTTTTCTTGGCATATGGTTGTGCTTAGTGACTCTCTTAGAATGCCTTCCCAGTATACCCAGATTTGGCATTCTTTCAGGATGGAGATTTTGTTTTCTTTATGGAAAGGTCACAATGCTGTCACTTTTACTCATAGCTTTTTGGATATCGATGTTTCTCTCTATGCTAAAGAACGGCTTTGTAATAATGTCATGATGTAGATTTAGGTGCAAGCTGACAATGTGGCCCTTAAAGTCACACACTTGCAGGAGCTACTACAACACTGGGGTAATGCCCCATGCACTATTGCTTGTGTACCTCTAGATTCTCTCTCTGCAGACTGCACGCCTCCCAGGGGTCAGTGTCATAGCATGAGTGCCTTGGGGAGACGATCCAGAACTCCTCGCTCTTGGCGCCACCGCTCTGCCTCCCCTCCCAATAGGAGGGATTTGGCTTCTGGATGGCCACTAGTGCTTGCCTCTAATGCTTGACCGTTGGCCACTCCTCCTGCATGGCCTCCTGCCAGTTCTGATAAGTTCCCCCGCCTGGCCCTGGCTATTTCTCCTAGGCAGGAGAAAGCAGAGATGGAAAAAGAAAATGAAACTAATGATGGGTGGTCGCTTCCTGACCCAACCCCATGGCTGAGTGTTTGGGGAAATCCAAATGATAAGGATCCTCTACCCTCTTCTGCTACTTCTCTTGCAGCCTGAGGGCCCTTAATGTTTTTTTTTATGAATAGTTGTTTCTTCTAGCATGATGCCGTGTGACTTTCGCGGGGTGATTTTTTATCCCCCGAGATTTTTTTTGTGAATACTGTACTTTGTTATTTTAATTTTAATAGTAAAGGCCTCTATTCATCAAAAAAAAATGGTCTTTTGTACAAGAAAAATTACATCAACTCATAAGACAGTTTAAAAGAAATTTATAAGAAGTGAATTCAACTAGTAGTAAAAAAGGGATTAATTTTTTCTTAATATATTTGTATATATAATTTTTTATTTAAATTTAATATTAAATTTTTAGTGATATGAAAATAAAAGATAATGGAAATAAAATAATCATATTATAGTACATATTTCCTCGCAGAATAAAATAATCAAATTATAGTCATATTTCCTGGGTGAATAAAATATGAAAGTTTGGTGTGATGTCAATTGTGAATTGGTTGAGTGGTGAAGTTCAATGGTTCTCATTGAGCCCACCAGGGTTCAAATCTCGTGAAGACATCTGAAGAACAAGCTATTCTCAAAAAAAAAAAGTTTGGTGTGATAATTTATTTTTTGGTGTGATAATTTATTTGTTAAGTTTTATTTTCAACATTTGTATTTCAAAAATCTTGTAGAAAAAAACTTCAAGCCTCCGAAAAAACTTGAACCAATTTTAATGGAGATAAGTAATTTATATGATATATTTAATTAGTAAATAAATATTTAAACATTAGAAATATTCCAACAACGAAAAAATAGTGATTATGATTGGTTGATTATTGCAAAACTAATTGACATACAAATTTTAATTTTTGAACTTATCAATTTTGTTGCTGATTTTTTAATTAAAATATATATGTATTTTTAACTTATATATTTTTCAATTTAAATATGCATTATTATTATTTTTTGTAATTTTGAATACATGAATAGCTCATTCTAGAATAAAAAATAACATGTTTAATTCAGCGGTGCCACTCCTCTTGGATTACTAGACTAACCACCTTGTTGAAGCTATACGAGCCTATCAAGGGTTAAATCTCGCTTGCCAACTTAATAGTAAACATGTTTCCCTCGAAGGAGATTCAAACAATATTATTCAACGTCTCAAAGGAAACTATAAGCCATATTGGAGTATTGATCATTGGAGCAATTTATCAAAGAAAATTTTTGACCATTCTTTTGAAAAGTGTGTTGTTTCCCATGCCTACCAGAAACCTACATGGTGGTTGATTTATTTTCCAACAAAGGGTTCTTGGCCAAAGAAATTATGATGTGGCATATGGGTAACAAGACGGAAGCTGATTTCATGACCTTGCTAAGTTTGTAGAACTAATGTAAGGGGAATTAACTACCTTTCATTTCAATGATTTTGATCATAGCCTTTATGTAGTATATCATAATATGCTTGTGCTATTATTTCATTATTTTCAATAATTTCAATACATGTGGGTGGATTTTAGGCTCGATTATGGTATTATTCCCCACACTTTTAATTTTTTTGGTTTGGATATTGTGGTGGTTTGTTTGGCTTTCGATTTTGCATCTTTTTGTTCTACCCTCAAGCTCTGCAAGTATCGACATGCAAGGTGAAAGGTGTCGAGTGGAGCCAATTGATTATGATGGTTTAAGGAAGAACTCCACTATTTGGTGCATGTTGGTGATGGGTGGGCTTATTTTTGGATTAGATTGTGTGAGAATATTTTTACATCAACTTTTCAAATCACACTTTGTGAGATGGGATGTAAGAGAGTATAAGAAAAATAGAAAATCTTGATGATGGATCACAAAGGGTGATCCAAAACATTTATGCACAAAAAATCTCACACAATCAAATCCAAAATCTTAAGCTTCTTAATAGCTTGTCAAAATCATTTGAAAATTTAAAAAACACTCTTACATTGAACAAAAAATTGACAAACCTAAAATCATATTTAAGACAACCTATAATTTACATAGCATCTAACATCATATTTATCATTTTTATATATACTAATAATTTAATTTTTATGAAATTTATTTATTAAAAATTCATATGACCTAGTTTTCTTCTTATTTATAGTTGGACTAGCCTATTTTATGAATAATTTTTTTTCAATTTATTATTATTTTATTTTTGTTTATTAAGAAGTTTTAAATATCATAAATCAGCCTAGAATCTTGATTATAGTAAACTTATATAAGTACAACTGAGATGATGGTACAATTGCATATTTAAACAAAAAACTCAACAAAATAATGATAGGAGGTCTAAGAGGTCAATCACAATATTGCCATAGTCACTCTCGACAATAAAACATGACTCTAAATAACACCAAGGATACATTGGTTTACAACTCTTCCATATTTCAAATAGATGTTTTATATTTTGAACGTTTCATTCGCCAAGTTGAGATGGATCAAAGATGATATGACAATCTTAAAATAAATCGATCAGATTTCCACAATCCATTGAATTTAGAGCTGAATTTCTGGTTTTGATTGTGTGTGTTTTTTAGCATCAAAACCAGAAATTCAGCTCTAAAATCTTAAAATACATGCTTTTCATTTATATTCTTTGTCTCTTTGTTTATAGTTTGTTGGCAGTCTTTGCCACTATCTTAATATTTTTGTTTTATTAATTTTTCATTATGTTCAAATATCAATTCTAAGTGCACTTATTGTGATCCATAACCATGTCAATTTTAGTTGCAGAGCAAGTAGAAGAAAATGAGGAAAGGAGGAGTTTTGGTTGCAGGGAAAGGAAAATTTTGAGGCCCTGTGGAATCAAGACATATTCCGTAATGGGTGTTTCATAACGGGCTATGGGTGGACAAAGCTCTGATTTCTAGAAGGAATTTTTAAAATGGTTGGCAAAGGAGGATTGTTAGAACCACTGACTGTTGTATGAATTCAAAAATTTTCAAACGGTCATATCATGGAATGAAAGGAACACAGATTCAGGAAAGTAGAGCTCGGATACCTTCTCCAGGGGAAGAACAAAAAGGCTTCAGAAGTCTTTCCAATAAACAGAAGGACATCTTATCTCTATCATTTAATCCCAATCTCATTCCTATGTTTCCCCTGACCAAAGTTGGGAGACCAATCAACCCTCCTTTACCGAAGCGGGCCTGGTCTAATATCCATTGGGAGATTCACAAACAAAGAGCTCATTTTTTCATAAATATTAGGAATAGGTACAACTTTTCTAAGTACAAGGAAATCTCTCACAAAAAAAGCACATTCACTTACAAATGGACGCCTATTCACACTCCTAAAGAGAGTTTGTTGTTATTTCAATTGGATTAGAAGAGGGATGCAACATTGGTTTAGACTCAAGACACTAATCAGTAGGACTCCCAGTTGGAGTTAAGATCAACAAAGGTCGGTCTATCTTATCAAAAAAGGTTGGTCTTTCTTACATAAGTCAAGGGGAAAACACCATTACTTTCTCTATGGAATATCTGGCCCAAAGAAGTCATTTCCTAGTTCAACAGGCATTCATATGCAAATTTTGGAATGCACAATTAACATACTCTCAGTTCTCTTCTTGGGCATTTTCCAAATGGACTAATATTCTTAGAATTGAATCTCTTGATACGAAGCTTGGATATTTTTTTTTCATCTTTAAGGATAAGATTAGCAAAGATAATATATTTAAGATAAAGGCCTGGTTTTACAACAACTCTGGGCTACAATTGCAACAATGGACACCAAACTTTGTGAGCTCCACAAATGTGATCAAGTTCATACCAAGATGGATATGTTTTAATAATCTCCCTATGGAATACAAAGACTCTTAATCTCTCCAAATCATAGAAAATAATTTGGGAATTTATCTCAAACACCAACATTGCCATTTCTTAGCTACAACATGGATATGCCTACTTATGGATCTCACTAAGGATTTACCAAGATCATTAAAGATTAAGTCTAAATTTGGGAAGTGGGTGCAGCCTATATCCTATGAAAACCATGGGATGCCCTCTAATGAAGTGCATAACCAAACGTCATAGCTAGAGTTGACAAACATGCAGAGAAAGGCTGACGGCCTTCAAGACTCAATATCTGTCAATGCAACACTGATAGATATAGACCCACACATATTTTCTTTACATCAAAGTTGGGATCAGAGTAAAAGAGATATCAAAAATCACATCAACTCAACATTGGCTCTTTTC
Source organism: Thuja plicata (assembly GCA_018584345.1). NCBI lineage: Eukaryota > Viridiplantae > Streptophyta > Pinopsida > Cupressales > Cupressaceae > Thuja > Thuja plicata. The sequence goes on along the minus strand of MU227313.1, from coordinate 1,136,386 downwards.
CTGGAGGTAGGAATCCTAAACAGATCATTCATTGTTAGTAGAACAGGCATTATGAAAAATTACAAAGAAATCATGCAAGTTTTCCTTTGGTTTTTATATTGCAGAATTATGGGCTCTACCCATATGAAGGCAAATCCAAGAGCTCTTCTTTTGGAACCTCAAATATCACATTGCAACAATATTCAGGATAGTCTAGATCCTCAAACTAATAAATGCACACTTCTTTTAGGAATTATTAATAGAGACAGGATTAATCAAGGTACTCTCACAATACAATTACCCAGATATGCATTCACATTTGAAGAGAATTCCTCTTAAATCTCTCGATTCAATCTCAAGGTGGCCAAACAATTATTGACACAGTGGTTCAGAGAAGTCCAAGCACAAATGATTTCTAACTTGGCTAATCAAGTCATGGAGGAAGAAACTTTCCAACCTCAGCTTGCAATGTCTCAGTTGGATCACACATCAAAGGAAAATTTTATCTCTACAGGTATTCAGTCAGTCTCAATGTACTTGCAAGGTGACGACATTCTACAAACCAAGATAAGTGATTTATGGGTCATTGCAAAGATAGGTTTAAACATAGTCTCCACTCTGGAAAAGAAGGTAAATCAAAATTGGAAGACTCGCACAACTCCATCAAAAAGGATGAAAGAAAATAGTGACTTGGACACCTCCAATAACAGATCGGGAACTAGGAAATCCTCAAGAATTAGGGAAAAAGAGTTAAGGTAGATCAACTTTGGAAAGGGAGAAAAGATTTAAAAATCAAAATTTAGAAGTATGATTAAAGGTGGGATCATCCCTCTAAAATCAGTGGATAAAATGATAGATGCAGTGAACTTGGAGAAAGCATCGTCACAAATAGCAAGCTTGGAAAAACCTATGTCTGATGATCAAGATATCATTTCCCCCATCTCTCCATATATACAGGAAATTTATAAACTTTTTGGAGGTTCCGATCAAAGATACATAAAAAATAATTATATCCCAACTTCATTTAATGAAAGACTCCTAGAAGTGGATTATGTGGAAGAAGAATACGGGTGGAACTCCATTGAAGGAATGGGATTTTCTAACTACCAAACACCAGACATATCTCAGGAAACAACTTTGGGTGGTTTGGAATGGGAAGAAAATACTACTTTGGAGAACTCTTCTTATCTACCCCCTTCTCACCTAGGCCTCCAAATATCTTCTATCAATAGAACAAGGGTAAATTGCGGAATAGTTAAGAAAAAAAGTAAAGGGAGGAAATCCTTCACTACATTAAGATCAAAAGATGGAGAGGACTTAGATCAATCAAAAATTATGGAATATCTAAAAGCAGGGAAGGGGAAGTTCCTTCCCAAGTCACAATGAAGGTTCTCTCTTGTAATGTTAGGGGCCTTAATGCCCATAACAAGCATCGACTAGTCAAATGCTGCATTTTGATGGCTAAACCATCTATAGTACTCATTTAGGAAACAAAATCAAATACAGAGTCATTATCTATTTTCTCCAAATCCCTTGGACACTGGTTGGTTTAGGGATTTGATGCATTAGGCTCATCTGGGGGCATTTCCATTATCTGGAACCCAATACTTGTTAAGGTTACGATTTCAAAGAAAAAAGAAAATTGGGTGAGTGGTGAAGTTAGATGCTTACAGTCAAATCTTCAGTTCAATATAATAAATGTGTATGGCCCCAATCTAAGAAAGGGTAAGCAGGAAGTATGGAAATATTTAAGCAAGTATTTTTATGACTTAGGGAATGAGAACACTCTCATGGGGGGAGATTTTAATGCAATTGCACACCCTTCAGAAAAGTTGGGTGGTTCGCAAAGGGAATCTCAATCTCAATCAGACTCTAAAGATTGGCTCCATGCGGAAACCTTGATGGAAATTGAACTTGAGAATGGGAAATTTACATGGAATAAAAAAACAATGGGTCCTAGAAACATAGCAGAAAAGCTTGACAGGTTCTTCTTCAAAGGGGATTTCTCTCTTTTCCCCTTTAATCTCAAAGCATCCATTTCCCCAACCTCTGGTTCAGACCATTTTCCCATTCAGGTGGAAATTCTTGAAGAAAATAAACCGTTGCATTGTCCCTTCAAATTTGATAATATGTGGCTGAAAGATAATAGATTTATAAGTTTAATCTTAGGCTGGTGATTAGAATGCAGGACAAAAGGTTCAAAATTGTTTTGATTTATATCTAAACTCAAATATATAAAACAGAACCTGCTCATATGGAACAGAACACATTTCAGTAACATCTTCTCCTCCAAAGTGGAAATAGAACATAAACTCAAAGACCTAAATGATATTATCATGTAGTTAGGTATGGACAAGGAGAGATTCGACCAAGAAAGAGATCTTTTAAGAGAACATGAAGATATACTTGCAAAGGAAGAAACCTTCTGGAAGCATAAATCTAGAGAGAGCTTGTTAGAAGAAGGGGACAAAAATTCAAAATTATTTCACAACAATACAAAACATTGTCTAATTGCTAATAGGATTCTTCAAATTAACAAGGAGGATGGTACCCTCACTCGGGATCAAAAACAAATTCAAAAGGAAATAGTCAGATTCTACACAAAATTACTAAATCATTCTGAGGTTTCTCACTTTGCAGCTCAGGAAGATATTCTAAAGGATATCCCAAAGCTCATTTCTAATTCTGATAACTTCATGCTTATTGCCAAATTTACTGAGAAGGAAATCAAGGACACGCTATCACAAATGGCTCCTAACAAAGAGCCTAGTCTTGATGGCTTCCCTCCGAGCTTCTTCCTACATTGTTGGTCCATATTGGGGAAGGAACTCACAGAGGCATTGGATGTTGGAGGGTCTTCAGGTAGATTTCTAACTGATATTAATAAAACATTCATATATCTTATTCCTAAGAAAGAAAATGCTTCATGTATGGATGAATTTAGGCCAATTACTTTATGTAATACCGTATACACAATTTTTTCTAAAGCTTTGGCTTGTAGATTAAAACTTGTATTAAGAAATATTATTGGGGAAGAGAAAAAAGGATTTGTACCAGGAAGGTCAATACTAGATGGCATAATTATTGCCCAAGAGTCCATCCATTCAATCCAATGTAATAAACACCCCAGTATGATAGTAAAATTGGATATTAAGAAGGCATATGATAAAGTTGATCAGAGGTTTTTAGCAAAATGTATGGAGAATTTTGGCTTCTCTAGAGCTTGGATAAACCTCATATATTACTACATATCTACTCCAAAATTCTCCATCTTGATCAATGGGTCTCCTACGAGTTTTTTTGAAGGAACTAATGGCATTCGGTAGGGTGATCCCCTTTCTCCTTTTCTCTTCATCATCATGGCAGAAGAATTAGGGTGCAAATTCATCAATCATCACTTGACCAAGGTTTAATTCAAGGGGTGGAAATGACCTCTTTGGTCAAAGTTGTCACTCATCAACAATTTGCTTATGATTTACTTCTATTTGGCAAAGGTAACATAACAGAGGCATACTATATAAAAGATATTTTGGATAAATATTCATTGGCATCAGGGCAAGAGGCCAACAAAGAGAAGTCAAAAATATACTTTCTTAACACAAGGAAAAAAGTTTAGCACGACATCCAAAATGTCTTAAAGTTTAAAATTGGATCCTTTCCTTGCCAATACCTTGGCATACCAATAGATAAAACATTAAGGACTAGCTCTGCATGGAAACCCATCGAAGAAATACTAGATAAGAAGATGGATGCTTGGAAATCTAAATGGCTATCTTGGGCTGGGAGAGTGGTTCTGATAAAAGCTACTTTAGCCGCTATCCCTATTTATATTTTATCTTTCCTATCTCTACATGTGGGGTGTTATATGAATATGTTAAGGAATGTAGCTTCGTTCAGATAAAATCATTGTTATTGAATTATCAAGTACACATTGATATATATGTAATAATAATAATATGTATTATAATTATTATATATATCCATATAATTTATATAAG
>MU227313.1:1101024-1124025 GCA_018584345.1 Thuja plicata | reverse complement strand
TTAGATCAATTCAACTGAATTGTCACCTTGTTAGAGGATTTATGAAATGGTTGTTAAACCAACTCTGCTAAGAGATTTCGGTATCACTGCTACAATTGTCAGAGAGTAACAATGAAGTGACCTGAATAAAATGCAACTTATCTTGCTGATACAGATCTCTGTACTGCTCCAATAGATCCTTATTGATCACATATATCTTTGTAGCACCTCGAGGATATCTCTAATCCTTCATCAGAATTCGCATATTCCTGCTCTGATATGCTTCTTCATATTCCCACACTTTTACACACACACACTCTGTACACTTTTGAATTCGCAACTTGATCTCTCATATATACCCTTTAGGTTATCAAGTCGGCCCAATTACAAGTTACAATTAATAAATATTACATTGGTCGGCTGCAGAAAACATTTCACAAATAAAATCCTTCTCAGGCTGACAACACTGTCCAAACATGATATTCCAGTGTTGACCGACAGATGCTCGGTGAACAGTGCAGACTTTGCGAAAATCCTTCGGTAACCGACTGAACTCGGTAAGCACTGACTTTCCTTCACATTTTCTTTGATGACCGACTGAACTCGGTAAAGACTGAATTTCTTTGTTGACCGAGTGAGCTCGGTAGTAACTAACTTCTCGGTATAGTATTCTGTTGCGCTTGGTAGACTCTGTAAATTGCTTCTCTTACCGACTGAGCTCGGTAGACTCGGTTAACTGCCTTGCTGAACATTCTGAGCTTGGTAGACTTTGTCTACTGACTGATATGACATTTGTGTAACATCAAGGACAATACACAATTAAACAATTGTTTCCAACAGGGTCTTCTGCCAGATTTTGGGAAGACTCTTGCGGTGGAGATGCCTACATTAACCAAAGGTTAGGCCAGAATAATATTAGTGGGATTTATTCAGAGGGATGGGGCCTGCTAGTTAAAGACTACATAGATCTGGATTCTTCAAATTTTGTCACTGGATCTTGGCAGTGGAAGAAATTTGAACTTCTTAATATTGACCCTCAGGAACTTAGTGCTTTGAAAAACATCATTAAAGAGAGATCCTTTCTTATCAAAGAGGGGAAGGATGAATTAATTTGGAATGGCTCAAAAATAGGGGACTATAAGGTGAAGGATGGATATAAGATCCTCTATGTCACTCCTCAACAACAACCTCAAGTTTATAGACAGTTATGCTGGAACAAAATTTGTCTTCCTAAAGTAGGGATATTTTCCTAGGAAGCAATTCAAGGTAGGATATTGACAGCCAATTGGTTTTAAAAAATGGGATTTTATGGTCCTTCTAGATGTGTGTTATGCCATAGTGATGAAGAGGATTCAAATCATCTACTATTATCATGCCCCTTTGCAATGGAATGTTGGAGATGGTTATGTGCTAAACTGGGCTGGTCCTCTACTCTCCCCAATGACATTCTATCTCTTTTTACTTTGTGGCCTCAGCTCTACAAGGAAAGGTTATGTGGTAACTTATGGATTATATCTCCATCCATTCTAATTTGGGAGCTATGGAAAGAGAGGAACAAAAGGATCTTCCAAGACATCTCTCTGGAATATGTCTCTATTCAGAGCAGAATTGAGGCATCCATTGTGGAATTCATGAATGCCAAGATGAAATTACATAGTGCTTAACATAAGTCCTACACTTTCTGGGATGACGTTATGTTCAAGAATTGGTTTGGGTTAAAACTTCCTTTAACAATTGGAAACGTTGTCAAAGCTACTATTAGCCTTAGAGCTAATTGTAAATGGAGGCCCCCTTCTTTTGGATGGAGTAAAATGAACTTTGATGGTGCTTCAAAAGGCAACCCGGGGCCTTCTGGAGCTGGTTGCATTATTCATTCTGATGAGGGTAAAGTAATGGAAAAATTGGCAAGCCCACTGGAGTGTGGCACAAGTAACATAGAGGAATTCAAAGCATTACTTCTTGGTTTGTGATTGGCATTCAAATTAGGGCTTGAAAAAGTGGAAATCAAAGGAGATTCATTGATCACTATTAATGCAGTTAGAGATGGAACGACTCATAATTAGAAACTACATGCAACTTTGGAGGTCATTTTAAACTTAATAAAAAAAATGAATCTTCAACGGTCAATCATATTTACCGGGAAGGGAATGCTCTGGCTGATGACTTGGCTAACATAGCTACTCTGGGCGAATGAATTAAATGCATTTGCTAATCCATTATGAAACTCAACAAGGAATTCATTAGAGCTTTGGGTTACCGTTTAGTGGCATGATGGAGGATAGACTTTCTTTTCATCCTTAATTTACAATATAGCCATGGTCGTGGCCAATGTGTTTGTTGGAGTTGAAAAGATAGCTCCTGACATCTCCATATGGCCGATTGAGATCCGGATTAATGGCACAACTCTGCTCATTATCTCAATTTGTTGCATGGATTAAAAGTCTTCTTAAATGCACATCTTGTCTTTCTGGCAGGAACTGTACTGAGGTACCTTCTCATGCAACCCCTAGTGGAAGCATGAGATAGATGAAGTGGTAGCATTGGGTATCGACATTTATTAGATTCATGAGGCAACAAGTCATTCATTGTTGAAGGTAGATCACAGGTATAGTGCAAGTGAGGGGTTGATTCTTCACCAAGTTTTCTCATTTATGTTTCCCAACAAGATTGTTAATATTATAGAAAATTAGAGGACTTCTTTATCTGGATAGTGGGAAGCATTATAGTTTTCTCTTCCGCCTGTCCGCAAAACTGTTAAAAACATCATTATGGATACTCCTATCAAAGTCGATGTGGTTGTAGACCAGGTTGTGTTTGATACTCCTATCTCTTTTAACCATCTTTTGGATGTGTCTATCTACCATCATCCGCTGGTTTTCCATGCGGTGAGGAAATTTTTGGGTTTCAATTTTTTACACACAAATCATAGATATAGGGTCCTTTTTGACATTTGTGCAAGATTCTTTGCAATCATTTTAGTGGCAGGGGCCTCCAAAAACTTAGCGGAAGATATGTGTGATAGGTTGTTCTATGAAAAATTTATTATATATTTACACAATTTTTTCTTAATACAGATGTGGACCTGACTAATCCTTTTCCTTTGGATCGAGCTACATCCATGACGGCAGGACAGTCTATCCCTGAATTCACAATAGGTGCTCGAAGGAATTTTTATGCTGGGCCTCCTCACCATCTTTTCATTCTCTAGGGATGGGGGTGGGAGGACCATCATGTGTGCCTTATGATGATGAAAAGAGGACTAAATTTTCCTTGCAAATTTCTAGGCATAGAGGATGGTTTGTTTGCTCCGTTTGGGGATGATTTAGATGAAAATATTCCTTGGGTACACCAATTTAAGTATGATGAGAAATTGGATGGGCTGGGTAGTCCAATTTCATCTGATATAGATATCGGAGCTGAAGAAATGGAGGAAGACTCAAATGAAGAAGATGATTCCGAGAAAGAGACTGTGAATGATATCAAAGATGCTGAGGGGATGGATACGACTGCAATGGATGACTCTAAGCTTGAGGAGGTCTCTCTGAAGGAAGATTCTACAGATGGTAGTGGGGAATCACATCTGGCTACGAGCTCCAAATTGAACTCTACTCCTAGTACTAAGAATGATACCACCTCTCCCTATGATTGAATTTTCAGAAATAAGTTAATTTTGGGCTAGATAATATCCAGAATTTTTGTTATTTATTGTCAAATTTTGTTATGCTTAAGATAAAGTTGGGATGAGCCTTGGTGCTCTAGTTCTGGGGTTCACAATCTTCTTGGTAGGATTGGGTTATGAACCAAGATACAATTATCTTTTACGATTTATGTTTTCCTGCTTTTATGCTTTCTTAATATAAATACAAAAACTTGGCTATGGCCCCTTATTGATACAATATATATATATATATATATATATATATATATATATATATATTCTTACACTTCCATTAAATACTGTCAATAATTGCAACTGGTAGTATTCTTTTAAGAATATTGTTATTCTCTATGTAGAATAGCATGTAAGTATATGTTCTTATAAAAATTGAAATTGTGAAAATGTAAATACACGTGTGTTGCCCCACCTTTGGTCCACATACCTTTCGGACAAAAGTGAGTGATTAATGTATAGTGGTGGATGAAGAGTTTCTTATTAGTCCTGAGTCTAAGTCTAGAAACCTTTCCCTTAGGCTAGGGATCCTTTACCAAATTTTTCCCATTTGCCTTCTCTTTTGTAGCTGGAGGGTATGGGCATCTGAGTTCATGTATTCTTTGGGTAGGTTAAGTTCCCAATCTGGTAAAGGCTGTGGTTTGAGGAGTTCTAACATTGGTATTACACACAATGGAAGTATGTATCCATTATTCTTCATTTTGAAGCTTGGTGGAGAATCGGGCTCAAGCTTCTCTACTGGCGGAAAAGTATCAAAAGAGTACATATTCCACCGATGACTACTAGATGATGCCTCATGAAGGAGTACAGTGTTAAAATGGATCATTTAGGCTTAAGAAGGGCTATTGTGTCTGGATTACACCTCTACAAGCCAATGCGAATGATTCAATAGAAAGAAATTGTGGAAATAAGCCAATGGAAGAAAAGCGGAAAATGGCTTCTCCCCTACTCCTACAGGCAGTTTTTGACCCACGGGGTGAGTTTTCTGCAAAATCACCTAAATAAAGTGATTTCAAAGAGAAACATGTCTCATAAAGTATCTTAGATATGAAGAAAGCATATGAAATTGACACATGCCATTTTGGCATCCTGATAGACTAAATCTTTCCCCTAGTGGACTTCTGAACCGAGAGCACTCTAAAAGCACTTCTCTGCCAAAGGAGAAGCAGAAAAGTGATTTTTTTCTACCTCAAAAAAGTTACCATTACGGTTACTAAAAGTGAAAAGAAATTTCTTAACGGCCCATAAAAGAAAGGTAATTAATTCAAATAAAGTTGTTTCACTTCCTAACACGCATTTTCATTAATGTTGGGGTCTTTTAGCTCATGTGGCATGGGAAGTCAGCCATTAATAGTAAGAATTCAAAAGTTATAAAATTAGTTAAGTTGTGAATGAGAACCACCATTTGTTTTCCAAATTGCTTTGAATTTGAAGTCTCATATTTTAGCTTTTCCTTGTCTCTGCATCTTTTAGAGATATCTCCAATTTCCAAATACGAATCATCAGAAGTAAGGCTTCCAAATTCATGGGGTTCGATGGGATGAATGGAATTACTTTTGAATGGTATAAGATTTTAGATACATCCCTGAAGTTCTTTGACATGCATAAATTCTAGAATAGATTGAAAGGAGACCAGATACATCCTACCACAGAGAAATTGAAAGAGAGTGGATTGGTTGAGGCTCCTGTTTTTCCCATGGTTGCTCAAGCCCCATAATTAATCTGGGAATGCATCACTTGATACAACCTAGACACAAGGAAAATTCTCATGCCTAATGATACGGTGCTATTGTCTATTGATAGGGAATCAGTCCAAAACTCGCTTCACATTCCAGAGCAAGCCGAGTATTCAAAAATGACATATAATCGAACGGTGACTGAGTATATTGCTAAAAAGTCAGTATGGAAGAGAGAGATAATGAAAGAATGGTTTCAAGAACCTAAGAGTGCCAAAGGAAAGTTTCCAAAGACATTATACGACACTAATCTAAAGTCAGAGATTGTTGACATCCTGGTGTTGCTCCAAAAGATTAGAGGTGAGGGTGAGGCACTCAATTTTGTTGACCATGACTTCTTCTTGGTTCAAGTAATCTGTTCCCAGCACCACTTCATAGATTGGGTGCTTATGGTAAGTAAGAACCTCTTGGAAGCCCTAGATAGAGCTAAATGCCAGAATGAATTTTACTTGTCTTCAGTTCTCTTATACATTATGGCTACACTCCAAATTTGGCCAGGACTTCCCAGATTAGAAGAATTTCCTGATGACGTCAAGAGTTATGAATTTTTCCCCTCTTTGTAATTACATAACAATTATGCTGAGTACCTTCAGGTTAATGATGCATTCACAATGAGATTATGCAGGGAGTTACAAGGTTATCCAGAAAGGAGATTCTCCCCTAAGGCCATGGCTTTCATCAACCAATTTGGATGCTATTTCATTCAATTTAGAGGTTTCTCATATCTTCGTCTTGCAGGTTTTGATGATTTCCCTTTGAAGCTGCCCAAGTATCCTACTGATATGATCGCGTTGATCAAGGTGATGAGGCAAGCACTCTAGGTTCACTTGCTCTGTGCTGAAGCTCAGAAGAAGGGGTATGATTTCCCCATGACCATCGGGGCTTATAGCTATGCATCCAGGTCAGAGGCAAAGAATGTTCTCAAGACATTCTCAAAGAAGTTTTCTTTGGAAACCTACGATGTCTTAAGATAGCAATATGATCCAGTGAACTACGCCAGAGATGTATTGCAGATGAGCTGTGAAAATCATCATGTTCATGATATAAAAGACTACTAGGAAAATTGCAAGGATGATCTATAAAGTGGAGAGAGATTCTACGCTTGGTTAACTATTGAACAAATAAAAAGGTTCAATGTTAACATTGCAGTGGAGGGGCTAGAAGATGATGGTAACCATATGTATGATGATACATATCTAGAGGAGATAAAGCTCACCCCTGTCAGTTCTGAACCCATGCCAGACCAAGCCATTAGTGACTTGTCAACTCTAATCGGGGGTATTTAAAAGAGAACAGAACAATGGGTCGAATGGACCACAGGCCGAAGGAAGAGATCAGAATAGAAGTTGCCTACCTAGCGAACTCCAGCTAAAGACATGGCTGGTAATGCAACTATTTCATCAGTAACAATCCTGACCATTGCCAAAGGATCAACCTAGCCGACAGGAGGAGGTGATGAACCTCCTGAGAAAAAAGTCACGTTGGAGAAGACTTGTGGAGAAGGTCCACTCTCAAATATTGGGACAACAGAAGAGCCCACCAAAGATATGGAACCAGAGCAGTCAGTGAAAGCAGGCATAGTAGGTGTACCAGTTGATACCCCTACCTAGGATTCTCCCAGGAGAGGGTCTCTCATCATAGTGGAAGTGGGTGAAGATACTCCTTCAACCACAGAATTAGAAGGAGAAGCCAAAAAGAATCAGAAGGCCACTTCAGTAGCCAAGTTGGTGTCCTCCTCTCCTACTTTGGTAAACCCATTTGCTTTGAGACCTAAGGCTACACCTCCAGTCATTAGGAAACTATTCATTGAGGAGTTGGTCTCTGCCAACAAAGTCACTAGTGCAGAGTCATGGATAGAACATACTCTGGAATGCAAGAGAAAGAGGGCAGAAGAAGGGAATGCCAGCAAAGACACTCTGTCATGAGCTATTCAGCCCAAGGCCATCAAGAGAAATTAGAAGAAGGTGAAGACAATGTCTACCCTGGGTCATGATCCTAAGACTGGACACTTCACCATGGAAGTGGCCAAGCCAACTAAAGTAGGTAGATTCAAAGATATGACTGCTTCAAAATTTCAACTACAGTCATTTGACATGGGGTTGGCCCGTCATGATACCAAGGTGGATTGGTGGAAATCTACCAATGTTGTGATAGAGGAGGAGCTCGAGGAGCTCAAGACTACCAAAGTCTAGCTTAAGGAAGATGTGGCAGAGCTGACCAACTTCATTAGATAGCTCCTTACTCCTATTGCCACCATTCCTAGCACCCAAACCACCTTTGACCCCACTGCTATGGAGAACCAGGCCATTTTGGCTAAATTGCAAGAAGATCAACATTATGGGCAGATTGGTAAGCGGTGGATAGAGAGGCTCAAGTCTGAGGTCCTAGCAGTGGTTGAAACAATAGGCAATACTCTCCTAAGGTTGGAAGTAGAGAGCAATAATATTGTTGCGAACCTATAGACTCTCACGTCAGAGAGGGTGAAATGTCAGGAGTGTATAGTTATGTTGCATGTGGTGGTAAAGATGAAGACCAAAGGAGCTCTAAAAGCCAAGATTTTATAGAAAGAAGATGATCCTTTGATCGAATGGCTTCAGATCCTAGAATTTAAGATCAAAATGATCATTCAGGCCAAAGCAGGATTGCAATAGATAGATGTCAAGATCAAAGAAGAGCAGAGTAAAGATTTCAAACTTCTCTCAGGGCTTCATAAAAAATCATAGACTAGTGGCCAAGGCAAGGCAATAATCAGAGTAACTAATATGTAGAATTCATTTTCTAGTTATTTGCATAAACTGATAGAAGATTTTGCCTCTCATTTGGACAAAATACTAGAACTACAGCAATTGAGTGGATGTATCTTTAGAGTGATAGAGGAACTGAAAGATCAGACTAATGCTATCAAGATTCTCACCAAAGAACATTCTAGATAGCTCATTCAATACACTAATGTCCATGTCAATAGGCATGAAGAACTTGTTTGAGTTATTATAGTGGTTACAGCCTATAGGGCTAAAATAGACAAGGGGAAGGAAACTGAAACTTAATAGATTCCCCCTCATACTATTTTTGATACTATTGTAACCGATAAATCTTTTAGTTATCATTTCCAATTGGGGAAGTTGAACCATTTTAGTTCTCCCCCTTTTCTTGTAACGGCCCAATCTGGGACCCTATATGTACTATTTCTAAAATCAATACAAAGGTCGGCTAAATTTTGGTGTGAAAGATAGAATTCTGCTGAGTCAAATTTGTATGTCTGAATACCATTGTTTTATCTATTCCATCTGCACTACATTTATCTTTCTATTGAATTTGGATGTTTCTTTGAAATTGGATTCATAATTTGTGTTTGAACCAGATCTTTGCATTATGAATTGATTTGATTAGCAAAAGGGGAAACTTGTTGTTATCTCAAATTTGGGAAACATTCTCATGATATAGATTGACTCATAGTTGTTTCATCTTTAGTTTAGTCTGGCATATACATTTTCACTAGAAGTTCATACCTTACCAATTTTGGGAGTTAATCTGATTGATAAAATCTCAGGATTGGCTAGTTTTAGAGTTGAATTCATCCTGCCTGAGTTATTTCCTGCCTAGCATTAGCTTGGTTTGCCTCTTTTGTTCTCGGGTTAAGAACATACCCCTTTTAGATTAGGAGAAAGAAAAATTCACTAAAAATCATTCATATAAGGGAGTTGTACCTTTTAATTCAAAGGGAAATTAGTTTCTTCAATATCAATTTCCCAAGTGTTATATTCGATTATTCTTAAGCATTTTGGGTAATTTGGAGTTAAGTTGAAAAGAACAATCTGTTTACTAATAGATGTTTTGTGACTCTAATAGGGAGATGAATAGTCATTACACTAGAAGTGTATCATGAGGAAAGATGGTGCTTCCCCCTGATAATATATTTCCTGTACTCCAAACAAATCTTGGTTTTCAAGATGATCAAGAGGACCTTATTTCCTCACTGAACACTTTTGCCTAGAGGGACAGAAGAAACACAAAACATTACAAAAATGCCAGTCAAGTGCTAGAGCAAGAAGAAGCTAGAACAGAGGCACTTGAAAGAGTCTTCCGAAGGAGAAATCAAAGAGCACATCGCCAAGTTGAGCATGAAGTTAGGCCACAAAATTAGTCAAAAATTTGGAACCTAAAATATTTCTTAGGAGCACAAAGAGAGAAGGAAGTACAAATCCAGTCTTTGAGAGACTTGCAGATATTAATTTTTCTCTGCTTGCAGTACCTCACCGAAGAAACAAAGCTATGAAAAGCTAGAGAAAACCTTATTCACCCCCTAAGCAGTCTACTCTTTTGTCCACCACTTGCCAAGTGTTAACGTTTTATGGAGTAGTTGCTCCTCCTATTATCAATCTAGCCCCTTACTTACCTCAAGTAACAATGGCTCTCCCTTGGGCTGCTACAGTCAGACCCCTACAATTAGTAGCTTATAACCCTCTTCCCTCAGTGTCTAGAAAGAATTTCTCTAAGTTTTCTGGAGATAGGAAAGTATCTATGGATGAACATATTGTTGCATTCTTTGCTTCTGTCAACATTCTAGCAGTATGAGAAGAGGATGTGGTCATTAGATTATTTGTTGAGACACTAGTTGAGGGCATTGTCGATTGGTTTCATCACCTACCAAATTCTTCTATTACAGACTGGGCCTCCATGAGAGCTTCTTTTGAGAGAAGATTCAAAACTACAGAAGATGAACATGCTCTCCTGACATAATTGACCTTTATCAAGAAAGAGCCTTCTATTAGTATGAGATATTTCATAGCCAAATTCGATAAGCTAGTAAATCGTATTCCATCAGCTGACAGACCTATGGCAAGAAATTTGAAAACATTATTTATAAGTGCTATGCCACCAGACATCAATTATGATCTAAGGAGAGTGAACCCTGTTTGTTTAGATGCTACATAGAGGAATGTCGTGGAAATCAAAGACCATATGATTTCATCCAGGAAATGGAAGAGAGAGATACAGTCAAGAACCAACACTAGTAGTACTACATTGTCTGATGAGATGATCCAGAAATTGTCAAATGAATTCATCGCCTTCAAGAGGAAACTTTCTAGGTTTAATAACCCTTATCAATGGAATTATAAAGAACAACCTGGAAGAAACAATGATGGGACGAATGCTGACAGTAAATCATTATAGTTAATTGGTCCACCACAAAGAGTAGCTATTGAAGCCCCCCCTAAAAGAGGGAATATGTGCGCCTTTCACCTAACTACAGATCACGACAGAGAAAGTTGTCCTAACATAGCCCGTGCTTGGCAAATGCATCAGACTGATGAATGGAATGCTAGAATCTCAGGAGCTGAACCAGATTCATACTCACATGGTGACTCTGAAAATTTATATTTAGAGTATGAGTCTGATTTTGAACAAGGAGTGACATGTTATGCGACCATAGATGGGGATTCCTATACAGTCTTGACCAAGAGCCAGAAAGATAAAGGTCTTGTTCCTTCTCTCCCAACTAAAGGTAATGAAGCATGTACCTCCAACCCTAAGGAAGAAAATCAAGGTGTGACAATTCTGCAACCAGGTAAGGAGCAGAACTCTTTTAATATTATTCAATTTTGTAAGGATCTCAAATTCAAATCTCTCCCATAGATTATCTCAAGTCCAACCCTATAGAATTGAAAAAATTAGTAGATTACTATACTGAAGGGAATCAGAATATAAACAAGAACATCATGAATACTATAGAGAATGAGTTAATTTTTGCGGAACCCATTAAGCAAGGTGAATCATCTGTGTTAGCTACTTTCCCAGGTCAGAAGCCCAATCCATTTTATGTGTCTTGATATATTAATGGATGCAAACAGAGCAATTGTATAATAGACTCTTGAGCCTCAAATAATGTGATGCCATCAACAGTAGCTAAAGCTTTGGGACTTACCCTTACTAAAGCCCATGGGAGGTGTTATTCTATCAATTCCAAGCAAGTACCTCCGGTTGGACAAATTAAAGATACTCAAGTGGCTCTGGTAGCACATCCTAAGAAGAAGATGTTGTTAACGATTCTAGTTGTTGATATACCTACTAGCTATGATTTGTTGCTAAGTAGGAATTTTTGAAGATATTTAGGAGGAGAAATAAAGTTAGATTGGTCTCAAGCTTTAATCCTGGTGGGTAATAAAAAAATTAAACTGGTCCCGGAAGAGAAAGTTAAGTTTACAGTGCTGAAGTCAGATGACCCTAAAGCCCAAATTTTGTATCAAGAATTGGAATTTGGCAACTATATGTTGTTTAATGATGATCATAATGAGGAAACTAAACCAGGAGAATAGGGATAGGATTTTTTTGTCGAAGAGGAATCTTCTCGAATCTGGATACTTGAATTCGATGGTATTTGTGCTTTGTCAGGATTCAGTGCAGGTGTGGTCTTGATATCACCAGATGAGATATGTGAGCCTTTGGCTTACAAATTAGAATTTGGAAATACTAACAATACTATTGAGTACAAGGCCCTCCTTTTAGGAATCATCACTGCAAAAGAAAAAGGCATAAAATTTTTGAGAGCTCGTGGTGATGCTGAGCTTATCGTGCGCCAGGTTAAGAATCACAAATTGAAGAACTACAAAAATAGAGTATGGGATGAGATAGAGGCACTGGATGCTTTCTCTATTGAATCAATGCTAAGAGAGTTGAATACCAAAGTAGACTCCCTAGCTGTGTCAGCTTCACTGCTCCTTCCCAACCCAGAATTCAAAGACAAGAAGTACCAAGTGGAAGTCATATATTAGCCATCCGAAGATGATAAGAATCTACTTCTCTTCCTAGAGAGTAGTGGAAACTTCCACAAAGAGATTTGTGGTGATCATGAAGGAGATCATCCAAATAAGCAGAAGAAAGATAAGTCAGATAGTATCCAATTGCAGGGCAATATCATCCCGCCCCATCTAGTTACTCTGGAAAAACTCTTCAACAGGCACGACGCATTTGTGAAGGACAAAAGAATCAAAAGAGGCCCTACTACTGGTGAATACGAAGGAATGACTATTGGAACTGAGAGAGATCCCAAGATGATCAATATTGGGAAGTGTTGCACTGAAGAAGAAAGGAACGAGGAAAGGAAACTCTTCCTAGAATACTCAGATATTTTTGCCTGGAGCTATGAGGACCTGAAAAGTTTTATGGGTGGGAAATTCAAACATCAAATTCTGTTAAAACCTAAAGCTACCCCATTTAGGCAAAAGCAAAGGAACTATAACCCCAAATTTGTGGATGCAATATTTAGGGAAGTAGATAAAATGCTTAAGACAAGGATCATCTATCCTATACACCACTCTACCTGGGTGGAAAACATAGTGCCTGTAAGGAAGAAGAACGGAGAGATAAGAATCTGTGTGGACTTCAGAAATCTCAATCAATCTTCTTTGAAAGACAATTATGCCCTTCCCAATATGGATCACTTACTGCAGATTGTAGTCAGAGCTGAAATGATGTCCATGTTGGACGGCTTTTCAGGATACAATCAAATAGAAGTTGAGAAAGTGGACCAACATAAAATGGCATTCACCACCCCGTGGGGCACTTTTTCTTACTACAGAATGCCATTTGGGCTGATCAATGCTAGAGCTACTTTTCAGAGAGGTATGGACCTTTCCTTCAGTGACATGAAGAATAAAATTATTGGTATGCACTTAGATGATCTTACTGTGTTCTCTAGGAAAAGAATAGATCATATAAGTGACTTAAGAAAAGTATTGCAAAGGTGTCGGGAGGATGGGATTTCGTTAAATCCCAAGAAGTCAGTTTTCTGTGTAACCAAGGGGAAATTGCTAGGCCACATTGTCTCCCAAAAAGGCATAAGAATTGATCCAAAAAGGGTCAGAGTTCTTCAACAATTGAGTTTACCTGGGAATAAAACTAGAGTAAAATCTTTTTTCAGTCAAGTTAACTTTCTCAAAAGGTTCATTCCAGATTTTTCAGAGATTACTAAATGTATAGTTGATATGATGAAAGGAAATGTGAATTTCAAGTGGAATGAGCCCAGTAAGCAAGCCTTCAAAAACATAAAGAATGCCATAGCCAATGCTCTGGTGTTATGTCACCCAGATTACAAGAAAGACTTCGTAATCTATTGTTATTCTTCTGAACATACCTTATCAACCATTCTCATGCAGGAAAATTTGGAAGGAGTCCAGGATCCCATTTCTTTTATGAGCACGCATTTGAAAAATCATGAGCTGAAATATTCCCAAACAAAAAAAAATGCTTTTGCAGTTGTTAAAGCTTTAAATAATTTTAGATTCTACATCTTATACTCTTGTGTATGTACCTAATATCGCAGTCAAGAGTATACTGACTCAACAGGATGTAGGATGCAATAACAGAGGAGCATGGGTAGCTAAAACATAAGAATATAATGTAGAGATCAAGCCCACAAAGTTGGTAAGAGGCAATGCACTATGCAGGGCCATGGCAGAAGACCAAGTAGGTGAAGACCAAGAAGCTACATAATTAGTTTTGGTGGTAAGTATGCAAGACCCCTGGTTTGAAAACATCATATATTTCCTTACATATGGTGAATGCCCTGAAGGGTTGACTTCTAAGCAATTACATAATAGTTATGCTGAGTACCTTCAAGTTAATGATGCATTCACAATGAGATTGTGCAGGGAGTTACAAGGTTGTCCAGAAAGGAGATTCTCCCCTAAGGCCATGGCTTTCATCAGCCAATTCGGATGCTATTTCATTCAATTTAGAGGTTTCTCATATCTTCGTCTTGCAATTTTTAATGATTTCCCTTTGAAGCTTCCCAAGTATACTACTGATATGATTGTGATGACCGAGGTAATGAGGCAAGCACTCTAGGTGAACTTGCTCTTTGCTGAAGCTAAGAAGAAGGGGTATGATTTCCCCATGACCATCGGGGCTTACAGCTGTGCATCCAGGTCAGAGGCAAAGAATGTTCTCAAGACATTCTCAAAGAAGTTTTCTTTGGAAACCTACGATGTATTGAGACCGCAATATGATCCAATGAACTATGCCAAAGATGTATTGCAAATGAGCCATGCAATTCATCATGTTAATGATATAGAAGACTACTGGGAAAATTGCAAGGATGATCTAGAAAGCAGACAGAGATTCTACGCTCGGTTAAATATTGAACAAATCAAAAGGTTCAATGTTAACATTGTAGTGGAGGGGCTAGAAGATGATGGTAACCATATGTATGATGATACATATCTAAAGGAGATAAAGCTCACCCATGTTAGTTCTGAACCCATGTTGGACCAAGCCATTAGTGACTTGCCAACTCTAATGGGGGGTATTTACAAGAGAATAGAATAATGGATCAAATGGTCCATGGGCCGAAGAAAGAGATCAGAATGGAAGCCGCCTACCTAGTGAACTCTGGCTAAAGACACAGCTAGTATTACAATTACTTCGTTGGTAACAATCCCAACTGTTGCCAAAGGATCGACCCAGCTGGCAGGAGGAGGTGATGAACCTCCTAAGAAAACAATCATGTTGGAGAAGACTTGTGGAGAAGGTCCACTCCCAAATATCGGGACAACAAAATAACCCACCAAAGATGCGAAACCAGAGCGGTCGGTGAAAGTAGTCACAGTTGTATGTGGTAAATTTGACCTTGTTAATTCACCATACACTTCAACATAGTCCTTCTTCACCAGGTACACACAACACTAAATATGAGATTATTCATCCTGTCTGCTTGCATGATTCGACCTATTGTCTTCTATCCAGATGGGGTTTTTGAAATTTCTCTCAGAACGAGAGTCTCACAACCATGGACCAATCTAAGAACGAAGGATTTATCATGATGAGTGCAATACAATGCAATATTATACTAAGAATTGAAAGATGTGAGATAATCTATGACATGATGATAAAATGCAATTATTCTAGAAATTGAAACTATCTTATTGCAAGATGAAATTATTCTATATGAGATATTAAGAAATGAGATAATAATTTAGTATTCTAACAATGCATAAGTGAGTGGGTAATCAGGGGTTTTGAATGAAGAATGAGAGTACTTTTATAGGCTCGGAGATGATCAGAATAGAAACTTTCCTCTTTGAAATAAAACAGATAGAAAAGCCAGTTTAAAATAGAAAGCTTTATTGAAAAGAATTCAATAAATTGTTTTCTTCCTGCTTTAACTGTTTTCTTACTTTGATTTAGTTGTGTTTTATTTGAATTAAATTATTTTCTTTCTCTTTAAAGCCCAATTAATTCAAAGTTTCCATTTCAGAATAAAAGAAAGATTTTTGATAGAATATTCAATTAATTAAATAAATATGACCTCATAATTTCTTTTTCTCAATTATCTGAATAATTAAATTCAATTATTGAAATGAGGATATTTATTTAATAATTAAATATTATTTAATCCCTTTTTCATGTGTCTCAACTAAAGAGGATGAATTTAATTTAATTAAAGTGCTAGGACTTTATAATTAAATTAATTCAATCATAAGGTTTGTTTAGCCAAATAGATATTTAAGAATTAAATATGATGTATGATTAATGCAGATTTATGATTTTCTACATTTGACACTCAGGTCAAGTAGAGTCAGTCAAAAACTTAGAATTGCCTAGTACAATAGGAATTTGATGATCCAGAAGAATGACAAATGTAACAAAATTGGTTAGAGTTGCAAGACGCCAATTTTGGGGTGTTACATTTTGCCCCTCTTTGAATTGATGTGCGAGCAGCGCATTGATTCAAAGAATAGTCTGATGCCTGAATCACAGAAGAATAGATTTGAAAATTGATGATGTGAAGATTTTAGAGCCATCTCCAGAACAAAGCTTGACTCTTCGAAGTCTAGGTTAGGTTGCAAAGACGCTGGTCAAATAGATATCTTTCACAAGACTATCCCCAGAATGAGGCTCAACCTTCAGGACTCAGGGTTAGATTGCCCTGATACCTGTCCCAAAAGATAGTAAATAGATGTTTTAGGACTATCTCCAGAATGAAGCTTAGTCCCCCAATATCTAGGTTAGATTTCCCAGACACTGGTCAGATTGACATCTTTCACAAGGTTATCCCTAGAACGAGGCTTAACCTTCAGGAGTCAGGGTTAGATTACCTCGATACCTATCCCAAAAGATGGATAAATATCTTTCACAAGGTCATCCCTAGAATGAGGCTTAACCTTCAGGAGTCAGGGTTAGATTGCCCCAATACTTGTCCCAAAAGATGGATAAATATCTTTCACAAGGTTATCCCCAGAAGGAGGATTAACCTTCAGGAGTCAGGGTTAGATTGCCCTGATACTTGTCCCAAAAGATGGATAAATATCTTTCACAAGGTTATCCCCAGAATTAGGCTTAACCTTCAGGAGTCAGGGTTAGATTGCCCCGATACCTATCCCAAAAGATGGATAAATATCTTTCACAAGGTTATCCCCAGAATGAGGCTTAACCTTCAGGAGTCAAGGTTAGATTTCCCTGATACCTGTCTCAAAAGATGGATAAATATCTTTCACAAGGTTATCCCCAGAATGAGGCTTAACCTTCAGGAGTTAGGGTTAGATTTCCCCGATACCTCTCCCAAAAGATAGTTTTTGAGAATCATCTCCAAAACAGAGCTTGATCCTCAATAATCTAAGTTAGATTGCTCAGATGTTGAAAAGATGACAAGATGTAAGGAACAAAGATGCCCTTATTGATTAAAAGTCGTGGAACACCCAGTTTTGACCACGAGGTACGAAAAATTAAACATGCCCCTAGCAGTGAGGACTTTTGAAAATCAGATCAGATTGATTGAAATAGATTTAATCATGTAATCATCATGCCCCCTTAGGAGCGAAATAGAAAGATGACATGCCATATTAATGATGGAGATCAGAAAATCGCAGATAGATGTTGAGTCAGAGATCAAGAAGAACTCAGAACAGATTATGGAAGAATTTAGAAGAGTCAGAAGCAATTTTGAGTGATTTCAAGGTCTGGTTTGACCAGGTTTGACTAGGGTTGACTAGAGTTGACTTGAGTTGACTTTTGAGGAAAAAAGTCAAAGAATTTAGAAAATGATGATATGATAAGATTTTGACAAGAAAGCGACGTCAAAAAGTCGATTGCACAAGTGTCTGATCGCGTCGGTCTCAAAAAATTTAAAATGCGATTTTGAGCTATGTAAAAGTGTCAGATTTTGATTCCGATCACAAAAATGGATTCAGAGCGGTCAAATTAGGTAGTGGTGCAATTTTTGTGCAAAATGGAGCACTTTAAAAAATTAGGTCAAAACCTATATAAGGATGAAAAGGGTCATTTTCAAATCATTTCAACCCTTTGACTTTGTGAGAAAATAGATCTGAGCTAAAAGACAAAATGGTGGTCCCCTACAGTAGTCATTGATTCGAGTGATCCAGGAGACATAGCCAACCCGCAGCGTATGAACCACCTGTAAGTAGTCGATAAACCTCTCCGCAATTCAAATTTCATTCATTTTGGTCAATTTTTGCTATTTTTTTCACGTTTTTAAAAGTTGAGTCGTGGGTCTTCGCGCGAAGTAGTTTCTTTGTGTGCCCCATAGGGAAATCTTGCATGAAGAAATGACATGTTTGTGCCACTCGGTGCAGAAGCTCGCACAAGTAAGTACCCAGTTTCACGCGAAAAAACCCTTTTGGAAGGTGTTTTCTCGCGCGAATAGGCATAAAAAGTCGCGCGAAATTTCAATATCGCACGATTTGAAGAACTTCTTCGTGTGAAAGAGAACTTCTTCGCATGAAATTCTGCTATTTCACATGAGAAAAAGTGGTCAAAATCAGCATGAAATCAGTCTATGTCGCGTCCAATAGCGTTTGCGTCAGCGTTGTTAACATCTATAGAATGTCTTGAATGCTTTCATATCTCATTATGCTTTGATTATTGTCGATTACTGATCGTGCTCTGTTGTGTGTATGTCTTGCAGGTCAACTTCCCAGATATAGCATTCACATCGCATCATCTAGCTACTAGCAGATTGGTATCTCAGTTAGATGATGCTGAGATGGCACACATAGGTACATTGGGATTGAGAACATTATGTGATATACCTGAGATTCGGGTTAATCACGGACTACTGGGAGCTTTGGTTGAGCATTTCCATTCAGAAACGAACACATTTTACTTACCATAGGGGGAGATGACCATTACTCTTGAGGACATCTATTAGATCCTGAGGATACCTTTTGTCGGGGTCAGAGTCGAGTATGAGACACGGCCCAAGTTGGGCACAGCAGCTTTGAGAGAGGTCTTTCAGGACGACCTTGTGGTGGGCAAAGCGATCCCATGGGAGGATCTGATCGATTCCAATGGGGTGACCCATAGGTTGCCAGTGGTACTAGCATGCTTCCTTGGGTGCTACCTGATGCCT
The DNA here is from genome assembly GCA_018584345.1 of Thuja plicata. Classification (NCBI taxonomy): domain Eukaryota; kingdom Viridiplantae; phylum Streptophyta; class Pinopsida; order Cupressales; family Cupressaceae; genus Thuja; species Thuja plicata. Next base: position 1,105,274 of record MU227313.1, on the reverse strand, counting down.
GACTATGGACAGCACAGTCTAGAGTGTGACTGGGGCAGGATGCTGCAGCTGATGATGGCATGACCACGGCACTACGAATGGGGTCAGTGTATGCTGGCACACATGTATCACGAGATGCATGAGATTGCCTATCGGGAGGTGAAGAGTATGGCAGAAGCCATATTTGTATTACAGGTATGGGCTTGGGAGCATCTTCCCATCACTAGGCCCATTTGCAAGGACATGAGACAGCCCTTTGAGCCCTACATATACAGATATAGGGGGATGATTACCCAGCTCGCGCTAAGTAAGGTTGATCAGTGGCAAGCTCAGCTCGATGGTTTGGCAGTAGTGATATGGAGGCCTTGGAGGTTGACTGAGGCCTGGGATGATGTGGCGGAGCAGTTGAGCCACATGTTTTTCTCCCGTGTGATGATAGGTCGCAACATCACAGTTATTAAGAGGTTCCCGCAAAAGCAGGTATGGCAGTAGTTTGGTCACCCACAAGACATCTCGTAGGAGTATAAAGTGTATTCTCAATTTTCTGATGAGGTCAAGAGGCACTGGGGGACACCATTGGACCAAGGGTGTACGATGATAGATATCCTCTCATTGGTCCCAGTTCAGTGGGACTACCTCAGGGATGTAGCAGATGCCGGCATGACTGCCGAGTACAGGGAGCACTTCATTACGCACCCTTTTCTAAGGTTTACTAATCTAGTGGGTATAGCAGGTCAAGTATAGGTGGTACATCTGTAGGTTATTCAGCCATAGGTGGCACAGTAGGTACCGATGCCACCTCCACAGCAGAGGGCACAGTAGGGTCCTCGACCCCAGACAGTACAGATGGATATCCCCGCCCGACATATGGGGATGGATGTTGGAGCTAGCGGCAGTGGGAGTACCAAACTGTCTCGGCGATGGCTGGCAGCACAGCTAGAGGAGGAGCAGCAGGTACCTCCACAGGAGGAGGGACAGTAGGAGGATCCTAAGAAGGAGGATCAGCCTACGCAGGATATAGTGCAGGACCCACAACGGCGATCCCGGGAGAGAGTGAGATAGCTCACTAGGCAGGTTGGAGACCTTACCATACATGTAGCTATGCAAGATGCCAGGCTAATGGACTGAGATAGGGAGATACAAGATCCCTGGGAGCAGTTGCGAGCGACCCAAGAGGAGGTGCGACATCAGACTACACGGGCAGCGTATTACTATGCATCATATATAGGTGCGGTACCAGATGAGGCATCTCAAGTGGCCCAATTTTTGAGCTATGCGAGAGGATCGGAGGGAGTGCAGATGGCACTCCCACCAGATAGGTCCCCACCTCCACCTCCTCCAGGTGATGAGGGAGAGGGCCAGAGTTAGGCTGTTTTGATAGATAGAGATGAGATCATAGGATGTATCTGATGTGTTGGCATCCTTGTATTCTATCACCATTTTGAGATAGATCATGCTCGAGTAGCACTATTTTGTATTTGTATCGACACATTATATATATATATATATATATATATATACACTAGCTCATCTTTTGGTATCATCACATATTGTATATTGTCTTTTATGAGATGTTTCCTATATGCTTAGATGTGTTTAGATGATTAGTAATGTATGCAAATGGATGAACATGTGTGAAAGATATGTATGAAATGCACATGTATGAATGTAAAGATGTATGTATGTAAATGATTTATTCAAATGCAATATGTAAATGAGGATGAGTTGTGAATATGAATATGTATAGATTTGTATGTAGTACTAACATCTCATGTAGGATGACAAATTCTAACCAAAAGAACATGTGATGAAATGAGAGCGAGGATTGAACACCTGTGCAGTCATGAGAAAACGTGAACAGTGAAGAAGAACTCTCCAAAGTATGAACCCAGAAAAATACAATGAAGGGAACACTGAATCATTGTCACAATGCAAGTCTAGAATGAAAATACAATCCTATGCTAGATGCAATATGAAGGTGCAATTCTAGGACATGGTTGTGAGACCCATCGTATATTTATCATCATTGAGCATTTTTTAGAAAATCAAAGTTGATACAACCCTTACTGGCACCACAATGCAACCATAAGGATATGAATATGACTTATCATTGAACAAAATATAGGAAACAATGTAAGCACCAGAGCACAAAAGCCAAGATGACCTGAACATTGTTTCCAATTAATGTTGCAAGAGTAAACCAGTATCAAGGCATTCAAAGCCAAGATAACCATGAGTGTGATCATGTGTAAAAAAATAGATCAATAACAAACAAAGCAATGACAAATAGAGCAATAACAAGCAAGGAGATAGTACCGACCTCACCATGGCATACAAATAAATAAGATCGAGGGATGTGATGTTGTTCCACTTTATTGCGGGAGCTCTTATCACATACACCCTGTTTATTTTACATTGCCAGATCATCAGGACTACACCAACAGGCAGTAGACAAAGAAAATATCAATGAAGTTCATGAGAATAGACAGCATACAAAGAAATATTTAATCATAGCTCAGCATGTTTCAAAGTTCTGTAGATGTGTCCATGTCTATGAGGTGTTGAAAAACACCGTTGTGCTTGTGAGTGCATTGTGTTTGAATGTTATCGATAGATGTTTACGTTTGAGATATCTAATGTGTGTTAAAGAAAACAGATGTGTCCAAAGATAGTGTTAAAAAACACTGGTTATGGTGGTGTTGAAAAACACCAATTTGTGATAGTAGCGAGTTGTCCTTGAGAAGTGACAAGATTACCGACTCAGGTATGAACCAAAGATGTGATCAAATGGGGGGCCCATGCCCCCAAGTAAAGATGACTAATGTGACATATGTTGCAAGGACAAACAAGATTTGATTGCCCCCAAGCGTATGGCACTGAATCAATGACAAGTCAGGAGGGTCCGCAAAGGGACTAGAGTGTCACAGAAGTGACCAAAAGATATGTACAAACTAAAGCATAGAATCATCAAGACTGAGTATCAATAGATAGAGTGTGTGAGGATATAATGCCAACTGTAACAAATGTGATCAATCTCGATAGAATAGCGATATTAGGTAGACGCAGTGAGAACCATTGGTGACTGACGTGAGAGAGATGCTCAAATGAAGCGATCGTAGCATAAGCTATACATCAGTAGGCAGACGCAATGAGAGCCACTGGTGATTGATGTGAAGAAGATCCTTAAAAGATAATAGGACAGTGCCCCCTAGATTAGGAGGGTTTCCCTGAGAGTATGACCAATTTCAATCCATGTGAGTTGGTGTCTTGACGGGAACTGAAAGCAAATGTAAGCAGGAAAGCAGGAAACATCAATGCAGGAAAGCAAAAGCCAAGTGGTGTTGCGATAGATATAGCATTGTGGAATAAGAGGCGCATATTTACCAGGTTTTCACCTTCTTCGTAAAAATTATTTTTTTGCTACCATGACGCCTGTTTACCAGGTTTTCAGCAATGGCACTTTTTTTCTTTTTCTCTCTTTTTTTTTTGTATTTTTTAATTTTTTTTGTATTTTTGGAATATATGATTTTTTTGGAGATACATCAAAGCGCCTATCGCTAGGTTTTCATCAAGATGATCATTTTTTAGGACTTTTTTATATTTTTAGAATTTTTTCAGGACTTTAGTATATACATGAGCATACTGAAGATGTCTCAGCTGTAGAACCGCTTCAGATGAAGAGCGTTGATGGACTCTTTGAGTTGTTCTCCTTCAGTAGTAGAGAGTTGATAGGTACCAGACCCAAACACTGCAGTAACAATATATGGACCGAGCCAATTAGGTTCAAACCCCGTCTGGATAGAAGGCAACAGGTTGAATCATGCAGGCAGACAAGGTGAATAATCTCATATTCAGTCTTGTGTGTACCTGGTGAAGAAGGACTATGGTGAAGTGTATGGTGAATTAACAAGGCCAAATTTACCACATACATTTTTGGGCGCCATAAATGTATGTGGTAAATTTGGCCTTGTTAATTCACCATACACTTCAACATAGTCCTTCTTCACCAGCTACACACAAGACTGAATATGAGATTATTCACCCTATCTGCCTGCATGATTCGACCTGTTGCCTTCTATCTAGATGGGGTTTTTGAAATTGCTCTCAGAACGAGAGCCTCACAACCACAGACCAATCTAGGAATGAAGGATTTATCATGATGAATGCAATACAATGCAATATTATACTAAGAATTGAAAGATGTGAGATAATCTATGACATGATGATAAATGCAATTATTCTAGAAATTGAAACTATCTTATTGCAAAATG